>CM077034.1:38495849-38821570 GCA_039090855.1 Macrothele yani
ATCACAAATATATGTTTTTAATTGCTCTTATCACATTATTTTCACCGATTTATACGTCCCCATCGAACTACATCAAACTACTGTTTTGAAAATTTAGGACCTGTTTGTTTCAAAAGTTTTGTTCGAAAAAGTAAGAGGATTTCCACTTTAATATCGGGAAAATATTTTCACTATAGCAAAGAAAGCAACAATCACGTTTCATATATTTGATATAGTGATCAGCCTTTGTTAAGAAACATAGGTCCCTCACTCAAAAATATTTAACAACTACACTATTGTCACTCACCCTTCCAATAACCCCCTTATCACTAAACCCCCCCCCCCCCCCCAATATCTGAAATAAATGTTTGCGTCTTAAATAAGTCCGACTGCATATCGCAGCTTCTAACCACGCTTTGGAATAAAAAACTTTTCTTTTGCATTCCATTCCATGTGGTTGAGTGACGATTTTCATCGTCTTGAAACACTGCAGAGTTTACCAGCTACGAGAAATGCGAAAAAACAACTTTATTTACCTTTTTTGAGCTTCTGGATGTCATGAACAAGATTTTATTACTCCATCGCATAGGTATGATATGTAGGGTATTTTGTAGATATTGATCTTTTTTGATTTTCTCATTCTGCCGCAACAGTGGTAAAGTACTGTCACGTTTGAAAGTCAGTTTCTGATTTATAAAATGTTTTGTTAAAGTCATTTGTTGGTTCGAATCTTCCTTTTGAAGACTGTCTTTCAGAGGTTTTCTACTTAGAACGATTAACAAATTTCTGCTAGTCGCGAAGAATAATGTCACTCGTTTTGTCACACATCTATGTTTTGCACTTTCATTTGACAAAAAAACATTTGCCTCTGATTTTTCCCCAATATGAGTATTTTCCCTACAATTTGAGAATCTGCAAAAGTCACTTTCTGCTGGAACTGCAGGTAAGTGATATTACTATACCCGACAATGTTGATGATTCTACAGCAATGTCTTCTTTTTTATAACATTTTTCATTTGTTATAAAGAACACTTATTTAAATAAAGCGCAATTCCTCACGATGGATTTAAATACATTCGTTTAGGACTGATTATCGTTTTTTTTTTGAGAATTTTCTTAAAACATTTTTCCGTGTCGGAAATTATAGAAATATTGTAGTATTTAAATCTTAGATTTCGGTGTTAGCTTTGTAGACAAATTTTGTTTAATGATGCATCTTTAACATGGAAATAAATGAAAATTTACAGTAATATATTCGAAGTAAAGTTCATATTTATAAAACGAGACTTTTTTATTTAATGAAACATTAAGGATCATTTTGAAATTCGCCTTTGATACGCATTTTTGTGAAACAATGTGAACTTAACGTGTTTCTGGACTGTGTTGAATTTTCTTCTAACCGACACGCTAATTTCAAGCTATGCAAATACACAAAAGTGACTCTCATGTAGCGCCTAAAGTTAGTCCGACGTTCGTCTTTTTGTAACTGTGCCTGGAATTTTGAAATATAGCACATCGTCGAATAATTTGCCCACCTTTGGCTAAACATTTAAACGGTTTTCTAGAATTTACAGGGGCCTATTTCGTGAAAAAACTATATACAGCTCAACATCTCTATCAGAAAACTATAATCGTTTTTGCTTAGTATCTTCTTGATATCCTTCGCGGCCTCCTCGCGATAAAAGGGGTCAAACCACTAACTTTGTTTCCGGCGAACCTAACTAGCTCGATGGACACGCCGAGGTCAGTTCAAGAACTCTCGGTAGGGAATGTTGAACGTTTCTGTGGTTCCTCAATAGTAGCCAATGTTCTTGTAATTTGGTCGAGCTTCGCTTTCAGACAAGATCCAAGTTTGGTGTTTGACACGATTATGAGGACTCTTATCTATTTATATCTGATTCCCCGCGACACAGTGCTGAGAATTATAGGAAACTATATAACATGAGTAATAATTATCTACCCCGCAACATATGCCGTAAGAAAACGATTTATACGATGTTGCTTTTGAGCTACCAGTATTACATAACATTTTTCATTAACGGCAATTTTGGGAATTATAGAAAACTATACAGCATGAGTAATACTTATCTACACGTAAAACTATGCCGTAGGAAAGTAATTTCTATGATGCTGCTTTTGTGAGTCACAGGTATCCTTTTTTCCCCATAAACGTCCCTAGTGGGGAAACATTGCATTACCTAAAGAGACAACTTTTCGCATAACTCGCAATAGCGAATTGTATTCGTACCAAAAGCATGTCTCAATTTTTATAGCATTTAAATAATTTCTAAATATCCAGTTCCGTAGAGAAAGCACGTCATCCATGCCGTTGTTTCGGGATTGGAACTCAGACCATCTCAGTCGAATTGTCAGAGCAAATAATTTAGACCACTGCAACAGAGTTTCAGCAGATGCCTGAAGTTATAAAATCATGTTAGATTTTGGAAACATCAGTGAACCAACGCTGACAATCCTCGAAACATTTTGGACAAATAGAATTACAAAAGGCGAGTTGCAAATTTGTATACGAAGGAACGAATCAGAAAATTCAACAGTTTAAAATACCTTGTAATTTTTTTACAGATATTAAAGTTAATACTAAAATCTTATATTTATTATTTTTTTCGTCTTAGAATCGACAACAGAAAAGTATTCTTCGAAATGCTATGTACCAAATGAACATCACTAATGACCTCACTTGAAACTTAAATTATAAAGTTCAATTAATCTTCTAAAAATGACCTTTAAGAAAGGGACATACTTGTATCATATACGTATATAAACATACATGAGACAAAACAGAGAGAGAGGGGTTGATGATCAGTTGACATATGCATATACCGCGCAGAATGGAACAGATCCAAACCGAGTGCAGGCAATAAATAGGCAAACAGCAAAGTGTTAATAGTGTATCGCAATAGACGAACATGTGTAGATGTGGTAATGTTTCTGACTTTGATGGTAGATGCATTGTCAGCGCAACACAGATGGTCATTATATCGCCCAAGTGTAAGCGCTAGACGACCACTACACTACATTGATGACCGGTCTCGACGTTGATGATTATCAAGGATCAAACAGATCGACCGTTTAGCAACGGCGGCTTATACAATCATATACAGGTTAAAATTATACGCCGGTTAAATGTGGGAAGCCTAAGTAAGGTCATCGAGCGAAGAACACAGCTCGTGCTGCATAGCTTGGGCTACAGAGACCAACTCCCTCCCAGTGTGCCACAGTTAACTGCTCTTCATCGGATATTACCACTCACCATGCAATGGGAACATCAAAACCGCACTTTTGTACAATTACGTCAAGTCGTATTATCAGGTGAATCCCGTTATATTCTGCACACAGCTGACGGGAATGTGTGTGTATGAGGCCATGACCGCGTAGTGCCAGGTCGGTTGTGTTCAAAGTGGTGGTGTCTCTGTGCCGCTTTGCGGAGCCTTCTCGTGGGACGCATTAGGCTCTTTAGTGCGTCTGGTGAGTTCCTTAACCTCTGCGTTCTAGCAGAATGTGCTACCTGATCACCTGCACACTTTCATGTCCTTCGCACGTCCTGCGCCCGATGATCTGTTTCGGCAAGACAATGCGCCTACAGAACGGGAAACAACCACTCGGCAGTTACTCGAGCTACACTCATCTGAATTTGAAACTGTCGAGTAGCCCTCAAGTTCCTAAGATTTCAACCCTGTGGAAGCTTTATGAGTTGCCCATGAGAGTAATATCAGGTCTATGGATCCTGGACCGATATCTCCGAATGCGTGGTGGACAATGCTAGAACAGGTATGAAATGATGAATACAACTCAATAATTGAATACAACGCTGTACCTGAAATGATGAATACAACTCTTGATACGGATTACGAATATTTAACAATCTCTGTAATTTTTAATTTTGTACTGATCAACTTTGTCATATTAAAAACAATTTTGCCTCTTATATCAAAAACTCTTGTAATGTTTACCAGTAAAAAATATTAAAATCAATACGTATTCGATATTGTCAGAGACACATTATCATTGGCTATCCAGACATAGCAAAAACACGCTACAGCATGACGTCGGATGCGACGATCGGTATGTTTGGACGTCCGTATACGTGCTCCGGTCCCCCAACGACGTTCCGCAAGTCCTTCCTGAGACCACTGTCTCCAAATGCGACCGATGGTTGTGGCAACACGTTGCGTTACTTTTACAATGCAACCCAAGAACCATCCGTCGGTTTGAAAATCTACGATGACATCCCTCGTGAACTCACCCGTTTGACAAAAGCGCGTAAGACGATGTCTTAACAACATTGGCAGCCACTGTTGGTTATCCAGACATTGCAAAAACTCACTTCTCGCGGCCGTGACGACATATCGACTGATGGCTTCGTAGGCTGGTTGTCCGCTCATACCCTGCACGCCTTTCGTGAGGATTCTAATTTAATTATATGTTAAATGTAACCACTAATAGTTATATATACACAGCAGACAAAACATTAGAGACAGGGGGGATGGGCAATTGATATGGGTGTCCTTCCGCATAGAATGAAAGAGACCCGAGCTGAACGAAGATGATAAGCAGGTAGACAGCACAGCTTCGCAACAATGTATCGCATACGACGAAAATGGGTAAACGTAGTGATCTCAACGACTATTTCCCTTACCAAAAGATTTATATCGACCCCCTACATAACCTCACAAACTACTGAACGAAATTCAATATAGCTGCATCGTGTACTACGGGAAGCAGGCTAGATAGCTCTACGAGTCGCCAATTACCTAAGCCGTAGTCTTGCACCAAGTAAAACTGTTCAAGGAGTAGAGGTATCAGCAGAATCAAGCATAAACGCGGAGAAGGATGTAGTCATCCCAGGAGTTATACTCAGCAAGATGATGGTGTCACAGTACATCAAGCCCGAAAATCTCATATTGTGTATCTTTCCTTTATCGAGCGAAATGTTCAGTACTTTAACTGGGTAGTATTTGTAATCTTCACCATAGCAAATAGCGTGCAATGCAACATTATTATTTCCAATCGTAATCACAAAAGCTCAGTTACCAAAGCGGATACAAAGGCAGCCTTACGGTAAATAGCAACAGAATTGGGCTGCACAATGTATTCAGCAGTAGGGGAGGAATCGCAACGCAGTCGACGTTAAAAATTTTCATTGCATTAGAAAAAAAGGTATTCAGATAAAATCCCATTGCATTTTCACGCCACTATAAAGGAAACTATGAATTCTGTCGATGACGGAATGTGAATAAAATATGTTTTATGGTGGTCAGTACCTTACGAAGAATTATAAGTTTCTGTCGCGTTTCTAGGCTCGGTTACACTCCGTCAAGTGAAATGTGAGCCTATTATTTGAGTGCTGAATCTGTGGGTTGCGAAATCTTAGAAATAATGATTTTCATCTTGAATCCTTCGCCCATGAAATAATGTGAGCGTGGAAAGAAATATGAATTTTTAAAGGAATATCAGAGCAAAGTAATAGCTTCCCGAGAAATAGTCATTTGTGTAACACTGATTTGCATAATGTTAAAAAAACACAACAATTGGAAAACCACTCTTCGTGATTATGCAATGTTATTTACATATCTCTGGTATTTGGATGAAAAGTAAACCTATCGTCAATAACATGTAGTATACAACCATACTATCGAAACATAAAAATTAAATTATATTTTAAAATCCTTACGAAAACAAAACTACAATTACTTACTTTTATTAAGATTTTGTTTCTAAAATTTCAATCGTACAGGAATGGGGGAATAACAATGTATTTCAAACTGGTCTTTAAAACAGTATTGTTATTGTACATATTATTTTCAGTTACTTTGCTTTTCTAATTAACATAAACAAAAATCAGGAAACTTTTCGTAGGAACTCACAGCATCGGGAAATTTTGAGCAACCCAGAAGCAAATAAAAATACCTCTGACTGTAATTTTTACGTTGATGCCTTATGACTTCGGTCATATTTGATTTCCAATGTTAGAAATATTTACAGTTTGGAAATTATTTGTTTCTTGATTCCATTTCCAATTATTCGGGCTTCGAGATATTATTCTACAACGATATTTTGAAGTTTTCATAACAACGAGCATATTGTTTATGTTTTCCTTTCCGGTGAGATTGTCAAACAGAAATTGAAAGTTTTTACTATATGTAACGCAAACTAAATGAACAAGGTTTTGTGAGAACAAAAATTTTAATAATGAGTAGTAATGGAGATACTTGGTCGTTAAGGTTATGATTAACTTTCTGTTCGTGACAAAACAACTTGCCGAATTTTGTTCCCCCAGGATAGTAGTGTTACGTAAATGATCTAACAACCAAATTGGAAAAGGAAAATAGACGAATGGGTTCTATATTCTTTTGAAAGGTTTACTTTTACAACAAAAACTTTCCCCGTTCTAAAGGCAGATATACCTACAGTAAATGGCGCCTTAACTTTTCAGTGTTCCACAAAAAGATATGTTCAGATATACACCAGGTTTTACGAAAGCTACATTAAAACATATCCCTTCACCTCCCTTCCCTCAGTAGTATCGACCATGAACATGGGATGGTGAAATGTGATTCCTTTAGGTACTCTATTCTATGGTCCATGAGCAAAGTTAGGATGGAGATGGGCAAGTCCATCTGACACTGACATCAAGCCGCTGAGTAAAAACGCGTGACTCAAAAGTTATGTGTCTCCTTTCTTAGGTTCGTCGCTATTGATGTAGCTATTTTAGCAGGTAAACAGTAAAAAAGGTATTAAATAACCCTCATAAATGACAACTTCGAAGGAACGTTGCTTGTTCCAACCGCGTTATACTCACTTATAACACAGCGCATATATTCGTTGGAGATTATCTCAATGCATATTTCTCACCCCAAGTAAATCCCTTCCAGTTGGTTAAATGGTAAATTCTGATTTTGGAATAGTTCTCAAAATGGGAATGTGGCTGCTTTTTCCATAAAGGTAAAAAACAAAGCAAAAAAAAAAAAAAAAAGACAAGAAAGATGACACAGAATTTTCGGGTGTAATACGCACGTTTTTTGAATCCGTTCTGTCGCAAATTAAATTTATCAAAGCTATTCAAAGTCAATGGAACCGGTATGGAAAACAATAGTATCTGACGGAAGAAAGAAGTTTTTCAATCGGGTCTTTAATCCCTCAGATATTGCTGTAAACGGAATTGTGAGCCAACGAACTCTTAGAAACAGAGTTATTGACAAAAATAAGATGTGACTTTACGTCCCTTGGTGGGAAAGCCATGCATTATTTTAGGACGAAAGTATTCTCAAAAGGTTCATCCATATCAGCGGTATCGGTCGAAGAAAAACAATTTTAGTCGAGTTTTCTATAGCCCAGATTTTGCTACAAATACATCAGAAGTAGAAATTAACACTTATGACCCCTGGTGGCCAAACCATTCTTTACCAAACATTAGAAATTACGTGAAAAATATTTTCTTTCAGGTCTTGTATGCGATACAGGAAGATATTTTTAAATCGGAGTTTTAGGAGTAGAAAACGCAATTTACCATTGGGCGCCCTAGTGGAAAGTCTATGATTTACTTGAAAATTTTGAATTTATAGGAAAAACATTTCGAATCGGAAACAGTATCCAACAAAGAAGGAATTTTTCAAATCGGACTTTTAGAAGTAGAGATATATACAAAAATAAGATATGCATCTACGCCCCTGGCGTAGAAACCATGCATAATTTCAAGAAGAAAATGTTCCTAAAATGTTTGTCGACATGAGTAGTATCGGTCCACAATAGGCTTTTTTCAATCGAGATTTTAGAAGCTCATATATTGCTGCAAATACCTCAGAAGCGGGAATTAAGACGTACGCCACCTGGTGGCCAAACAATTTTTTACAAAAATTTGAAATTACGGGCAAACGATTTCTCATCAGGACCTGTATCCGGTGCAGAAAGAATTTTTCAGATCGGATATTTAGAAGCAGAGATATAGGGGAAAACGCAATTTACCTTTACGCCCCCTGGCGGAAAGTCTATGAATTACATGAAAATTTTGAAATTATGTGAAAGACATGCGACACGGAAAACACTATCAAACAAAGAAGGGATGTTTCAAATCGGACTACTAGAAGTCGAGATATTGACAAAAATAAGATATACATCCACGCCCCCTGGCGGAGAAACTGTGTTATATTTTAGAAAGAAAATGTTCCGAAAAGGATTATCGATGTGAGTGGCATCAGTCTACGAAATAATTTTTTCAATCGATATTTTAGAAGCTCAGATTTTATGGCAAATACATCAGAAGCGAAAATTAACCCTTACGTCCCCTGGTGGCCAAAGTATTTTTTACCAAAAATTGCAAATTATATGCAAAACATTGAGCATCACTAGATGTATCTGCTGAAAAAAAAATTTCAAATCGGAGATTTAGAAGAAGAGTTATCGGAAAAAATGCAATTTACTTTCACGTCCCCAGCGGAAAATCTGTGCGTAATTTGAAATAGAAACAATATCCAAAATACTCTTCGACATAAATGGAATCGAAAGATAACAATTTTTTTTCAATCGGATGTATAGAAGCAAATATGTGGAATAAAACGTATTTTTGAATTCGACATCATCTGCATTTTTGCCCTATAGCGGTGAACTTGTACATCGTAAAAAAGAAAAAGAAACGAAATAAAGGATCATCATTCGCATATTTCAAGCTTTCGAATGCAAAAAGAATTTTTCAGATCGGACTAATAGTTGCAGAGATACCGTGGGTACAGACGGACGGACGGACAAAGCGATAACATAAGCACGATCTTTTTTTACAAAGGACGTGCTATAAAACGACAAACACATCACATGGACATAATGTTTCTGTCGTTATTTTTTTTTCGAAATAAATTACTTGTTATTTTTAAACTCGGTAAGATTTGGAAGGGTTGGTAAGTAATATTTTAATAAGATTCCACGGAAGTGAAACTTCATTCCCTGTCAATAGAAATTCAGTATCATTAAACTTCGAACGCTATAATGATTCAATAGTTTGAAATTTCCATGTAGTTTAAATGTAGATGCACTAAATATATGGTAATAAATGAGAGGCTTATCTGGTTCCACAATCTATGGTTTTCGTGAGAACATGGATCAGCTAAAATTTTAAGACCACCTCTGCGTTGGTCAAACAACCGCGCGACATTTTTATGGAAAAGTATTTAACACCAGGTGAAACACTATTTACGGATGCTCTTGGTACGTCCAAATATCTTGTCACTTCAAGAGCACTGGTTGTCCCACTTCACCCTTGAGATGTTAGTTGGTCGTTTTGGGATGCAGCAGAATTTGAATGGCACTCGCTTAACTAAGGGCTCCTGTGTTAAAAGCTGTGCAGCTGACTTGTTGTTTCTGAATTCATCTCAGAAAACACTGCCGCTCAATGGATTGGCCCTTTGCCCTTATTTTGTCCTTTTTATGTTCGCAATTTTCGCAAACTTCTGTTGTAGATTCTCCGGACACGTTAAAAAGAAAAGATTGGCTAACAGTTCTCGATCCCGCAAAGTTATTATCGTACTACCACAACCTTTAAAACCATTTTAAATGACTAGAGGCTTGAAGGGAAAATTCACAGACAAATTGGGTCGTCACATGATTCTTAGTGTTTTTAAAAAGACGAATTTAAATATATTTCATGGTTTGCATGAGTGTAAAATGATCAGTTTCGTAGCATTTTCGAAGTAAATTTTTTTCCGTTGGCGAAAAAATTCCCCTACAATCTGATGTTTGTCTAAGAAATCACACTATCACACACGTTAAAACATTTCTTTTAGTTGTACGACAATATTCTGCGATGGATGTACTCAGTTAGCTGATGCACGGAGTGACACTACCTATGATACCTGGAAGGATGTGCGATATATCGCACAATGTAAAATTCGCAAAGGGCATAACTATTTCTTCTGTGAAAATCATTACTGTGTTACCCACACGCACCAAGTGGGATACAACTGAGGTTAGATCAGGGAACTAAATTTATCATGTTAATTCCCCCAGTTGGACAAACGCTCTTAAAACATCTGATGTAGGTATATGGCAACACAAAAGTGGAATATTATCTGTAGCACAACGTATTCAACCTTCTCCGGATCTTTATTTGCTGCCACTCACCTTCGGCCCTGATCCGGATTTATGCACAGCAAGAAAACACTAAATTATAATAGGATAAAGCGTGGTTTTCACGGATGTAACCAACGTTTATTTAAATTTATGCCGTATTGAGGAATAGAATGTCGAGCCATTTATAAGTAGCCGTCGCAGCATATACATTGTGCAGACTGTGGTCACAGGATCAAGTGAAAAGAAGTACATGGCTCTAGGAGGCCATTCCTGTAGAGTGCTGCAGTCAGGGTGACTCCTGGAAACATGTGAAGTGCCAGAAGTACATCCAATATGTGGCCATCCCAAACCAGATTTCATTTACCACCGTAGAGGTAAATTTCTCTAATGTTGGACAGAAAATTTCGCCTTACAGTGACTCTCCAAATGTGCACACTTCAAGAAACCGTGTTCAGGCTATCCCACGACTCGTCACTAAGGGCAGCACAGGCGCATTGATTAGGGGAACCGGGGTGATGTTTTCAAGCTCATGTTAAACGGACTTTTCTGTGCGATTCGGCGAGTGGAATGGATAATGTTTGCCTTCTTAAATGCAGAATTCTCCTGTGGAGTTGTGTGCAAATTATTTGCCTCGACATCGTGGTTTCCGTAGAAGAGGAGAGCTCCTGCAAAATTTTCCTAGCTGTCACCTTTCTGTGGCAGCGAAAATCTGCCGAAAATCTTATTTTTGAAATATTCGATATGTCCGAAAAGAACACAGAAAAAAGATTTGTTTAATGGTAGGTTATTAAACGAAAGTTGCATACACCGTACCGTCTTTGTGAGAGCTCACCTAAAATAAGAAAAACGGTAACAAAAAGCTGTTGCTTATTCTTCAGCTTCATATTAACTTCAAGGGCATTTTGTTGTATTGAATAGAGTGTTCTCAATGGAAGTTAGGTGGCGTGTAATATGCCTGATAAAATATTTTACCAAATATTTTCCATGGTTTCTGGCTGCATAAAATTTGCTACCAGCGACGTGTCTTTCTCGCATTAGGTATAGGAAAAGCAAACTGACAAGATGCAAACTGTTATAAATCCTTAACGATTCACAAATGCTCAGAATAATAAATATTATGGAGAAATAGGAAATGTTACTATATATCCCGTGTAATATTGTTATTGTCTCCGATAAATTATTGTTGTTAGTAACACTGGCGATTTTTTTGATGTATTGCAGAAATCGCTTTGTATGAATGATATGCAATCGATATTGCCTCGCATGCATGTATCTCCTTCGTACGTACGGCTGGTTGATAAATATTATGGTTAATTATTTCAGTTTTTGCAAGCATTATTCATTACTTGCACTGATGATTGTCATAAGAAGATTTTCATGCATCTGAAAACAAGGAGATTCATGCATTTTAACAATTTAAAACCATTCCCGTATCTACCGCAATAACAGCTTTTTCGAACTATGTTGCCGTTCTTCAGGAAAGCAGCCTAATTTACCCGCTGTATATTTTCTTTGCCCTGAGATTCCATTTTTATGGCGTAGGATGCAAATAATAATCCACACAATCAGATAAAACCACCTTCTATTTTAAAAAAATTTGCTTTAACTCTTGAAACTGAACGTTTCCGAAAAAAACCCAATTGACAAATTCCAATAGCAAATACATCGCAACACAAGACAGGCTTTTCTAATCGCCAGCTAGAGACGAAAGAAGTTTTTGACGCTTTCCAACCGTTATTTGAAGAAACGTATATGCTCCAGCTTTGTCCGTCCGTTCTTCCGTCTTACGGCACGATGACTTGAGTAAAAATGGTTCGATTTCGGATGAAATTTTAGTATGTGTTAGGGGACGACCTGGGGACGATCCCTATTGAAAATGGACGAAATGGGGTCAAAGGTCAGGACATAGGATCGGGATCCATTCCATCGCCCTTATTCCATACTATTAAAGGATCAATTCTTGTATGTATGTACATTTTATTTTGAAAACGGCTCTAAGGGATTTGCTGAAAATCGCTAACCTACCATTTTATAGTACTAGTAATCAATTTAGCTTGATCTCGACTTTAGAAAAAATCGTTTAGTGCGTTAAATAACCACCACGAATTTTCACGTTTTTAGTGTCTTGGCGTCGCCCCATTAATGTTGCCCATTCTTAGAACCTTATGACGTCACAATATCACGATTGAGATGTTGGCGCGCGGACACGCTATCTGTCTCTTTACGTCACGCGTTGTGCGTGGATCCTACTAAAGTTTTATGACGTCACACTTGTTCGAGCAGATGGTCGTGATTCCTAACTGCCTCATTACTTCACGTGTTTTTTGCGTATATCCGTCCGCACGATACCTCGCGTAAAAATCCTTCGATTTCGATGAAATTTTAGTATGTGGTTGGGAAACCCCTGGGACTGAACCCTGTTAAAAGTGAACGAAATGGGGTCTAAGGTCAGAACATAGGAGCGGGATCCATTCCACTGCTTTTATGCGTCATAACTAACGTAAAAAGGTTCGATTTCGATTAAACTTTAGTTCGTGGTAGGAGACCACTTGGGGACAAACCCTATTGAAAATGGGCAAAATGGGGTCAAAGGTCAAGACACAGGAGCGGGATCACTTCCATCGCCATTATGCGTCATAACTTTCGTAAACATTCTTCAATTTGGTTGAAATGTTAGTATGTTGCAGTGACCTGCCTGGGGACGAATCCTATTGAAAAATAGGCGAAATGGGGTCAAAGAGTAGGACACAGGAGCGGGATCTATTCCATAGCCCTTATGCATCATAACTTACGTAAAAATAATTCCATTGAGACAAAACTTTATTATATCATTTCGCAGGTATACAGAACCGGTTCTGTTGAATATCATCGAAATGGGATCAAAGGTCATGTCTCAGAACATAGATTAATTCCACAGCCATTATACTCATAACTTGAGTAATGATTTCTGGTATGTTGGAAAGCGTATTAAAATCAATGCATTGCATGATTTTTCTAACTTTTTTAATGGTTGGCAGACTGGAGAAATACCACTAAATAAGAATATATCAATAACATATTTTTAGTGTAAATTTCTGAAAGCTGTGCTTCATTTATCAGATTATAAAGAAAATTTGTTGAATGTCCAAACGCAAATAAATCTGTTCTAAATGCCTCAAACGCTTAATACATACTGTCTACTTATAATTGAAAATGTAATAAAATGCCGAGAATAAAAGCAAAAATTGATGAGAATGTGATGGAAATTCTGAGAATGTAAATAGGAAATCATTCTGAAATGGCTGAAGTGCCTGAAAACTGGTACAGACGAGCTTATGCAAAATACATAGCAACGTCACCTAAGCGCGTACTCGGTTGCGTCCGCCAGTTCGTATATAAAATACTAGACATCCTTTCCAGCTGTCAGAGCTCTTTCAACATGAGAATAGCAAGTAATAACGATTTAAGCGATTTTCATCGCGGTGTCATAATTGGCGCTCGTGAAATGGACCATAGTGTTTCGGAGGTAGAAACGAAGTTCGGATTCTCACGGACGATCATTGCAAGGGTGTACCGTGACTACAAGAAATCCAGCAAAACCTCCAACCTACGATACCAGTGTGGCCGTAAAAAGACATTGGGTGAACGTGATCATCTTCGGCTGTCAAGAATCGTTTCACCCGACAAGCGTGCATCGAAATTCAATGCTGGGGCCTCAACAAGCATCAGAATCCGAACTGTGCAACGTACCCTGCAAAATATAGGCTTTGGGAGCTCACGCCCAACTCGAGTCCCCTTGATGGCTGCGCGAAACAGAGCTATGCGCCTTGCTTGGGCACGGCAACACCACCACTGGACACTTGATTACTGGAAACAAGTAGACTGGTTTGACGAGTCGCGATTTCATATGTATCGGGCAGATGGAAGGATTCTTGTGTGGCGCAAATTCTCAGAAGCCATAGGTGCCGCCTGTAAACAGGGAATTGTACCGGCTAGTGGGGGGGGGGTCCGTTATGGCATGGGTTGTGTTTAGCTGGGCTTCACTGGGACCCCTGGTACGACTACAAACGTCTGTGACCGGCCAGCGGTATGTGCTCATCCTTTCTGACTGCGGTACACCCGTTCATGTCCTGCATTCATGCTGACGGTTTGGGCCTGTTCCAACAGCACAATGCACCTCCTTACAAGTGTCGGGACGCCACATTATGCTTACAGGAGCATTCATCTGAGCTTGGGGTGTTGCCATTCCCACCCAAGTCCCCAGATCTGAACGTGATAGAACACATTTGGGATGTTATGCAAAGCGCTATCGAACACAGGAATCCGAAACCTCGTAATACATGCGAATTGTGGAATGATCTGCAGGAAGTATGGTTTGCATTGCCTACCGCATATTTTCAGAATCTAGTGGAGTCCATGCGCTGTCGTTTTTCTGCAGTCCTGCGCTACCGCGGGGAACCTACCAAGTATTAGACTGGTGTACCAGTTTTTCTGGCACTACAGGGTATATAATTACTAGGGCTAGGATTTTTATGATTTTGCATATTTTTTTTGGCAATACTAAAACGTTTTTCAAGTGCATAAAAGTATTTTTCATGAAAAACTAAGCTGATTTAAGTACCTTTGTTAACGGAATGTTTTGCATTTTTTCGTGATTTTGTTGAGATATGGCATGCCTTCAGGGTTTTAGGTTATGTTTAGTCATTTTTTTGGAATTTTTCAGTAATTATTTTGCATATCATAGAATTTTTCTTTAAAAAATGGCATTTTGGATATATTTCCCTGAAACGCAGAAGCAAGACTGAGAAAACAAGTGGGGGGGGGAGGGGAGTTGTTCGCGTTCAAAACATCTGCACACGGGTCGTAGCAAACGGCGGCGCCACGAGGGACTGTAAAAGCACTTCCTCCCTCCTCTGTGTCTTCCTTCAATCTAATGATGAGCTGTTCTCCCATTTCGAGTACGGTCATTAACATTTTGTCGGTAGGCAAGGTTCGGTGCCGAGGAGCGTGGATTACGAACACCGCAGACTTCAAGCTCTCAGTTTGGACAGAGAGAGTCATACCGCTTATACAGGTTTCACTGTATAACTCTGCCTTCCGATCCGTCTTCTCTCTAGTGTAGTGTGGCTGTAAATGAACTTGTCCAAACAAGTCTGCCCTAGTTCTACAGATAACTGGGGCACAGTGTCTTTCGACATTTTTTTGGAAGCTGCGTGCGTTGCTTGTTAGCTGTGAATAATTTTTGCGTAGTAATTGTGAATTTCAACACCCAACATGCCTACAGTGGAAGAAAGTGCTTCACAGAAATTAAAACACTTCATTTCTGTATATGAAAACATGTATTCATTACCGATGGACAGATACTAAATTGCAAACTCTGAGACATGAGAGTTTATACGAAAAAGAAATTTACTGTGCAGCAGCATGTCAGCATCGGAAAACACAAAGGAGGTCTGCAGCGACTCCAGGAGGATAAACAGTCACTACAAATTCTCCTTGACTAAACGCGTGTTTTGAAAACATTCTGTATGTTACGAATACTTGTGCGAAGCCTTCAATTGTGCTGATACGCCCTTGAGCAAAGATTAGAATTCGAAATTTCATGGCCTTTTAGAAAAGCACACTGGGAAGTCTGCCAGACTCCTTCACACTAAGGAAAAATTATGTCAGTCGCTGGTATGAAAACACCAAGCAGAAGATAAGTAAAATAGTAGCTGACAAACAAATCTGTGTGTCAATGGATCAGATAACTGATTTTCTTGGACAGTATACTGGCCTAGATATTATGACTGGAAAAGTGAGAAAAGCTGTGCAAAGAAAATTGAGCAAGTTTAAAAAAAATTTAGGATATGTACAGCTGTGCTTAAATTGCAGATGTTCTAACGGGGAGAAATTTTTCCCATGGTGAAATTTCAAAAGACTTTAAACAAAGTGACCTATGCTATTTCAAGTATGCTCCTGTGGTGTCGGTCGAAGTAGAAAGGAACTTTTTCAATGTTTAAAGCATTGTTGGCAGACAATAGAAAATTGTTCTCTTTTGAAAATCTGCACGTGGTCTTAGTTGTGCATTGTAATTCTAGACTGCTGAAATAAAAACCTTGTTTCTCATGGCAAACTAAAAATACTCAAATACGTTTTTTTTTTTTTTGTATTATTAAAACTTTCAATTTGCCACATGCCACAGGAACTGTCAGAAAATGTAAGTTGCATTTTTGTATTTTTCTTGTTTTCTTATATAGGGCATATTTTTGTTAACAAAAAAAAAAACAGTTTGCACAGAAACTGAAAAATGTTAAATTGTACATTTAGGTTTGTTTTGTTTTTCTTTTTTGTTTTAGAAGGCATGTTTTAGAGCAATGAATTTTTAGTTTAGCATAGACACTGCAGAACAATTAAGTTGTATTTACTGCCTATTTGTTTTTACATAGGTCCTGTGTTGGTTAGTTAAATTAAGAATTTCAGTTGACGCAGCAACAGTCAACAGATTAAATTTTGTTTTTTAGATTCATTTTGTTTTGTTTCATACACATCTTCTTTTCTTAATTGATTAGCTTTACAAGGAAATAAATGTGCATTTATTGGTATTTTTTGGTTTTTGTTTTATTGGACTTTTTTTTATTTTTTTGAGTCATAAATGCATTTTTATATGACATTTTCTAGCAATTTTTAGTTCACAAAAATTTTAATTATTATTACATATACCTCGAATTACAACTTACGAATAAATCGATAACTTGCAGTAAACCATTTCGGAACCATATTCTTGTTCTTTTCAGTTTTCGAAGAAAGAAGTAATAATGAGATTGGATTATTTCAGAGAAGAGAAAAAAAACTGAAAATACTGAAAGTTTGTGCCACTGTACTGAAAATGTGTGCCATCCTTTAGCCATACAAAATGAATAGCATTTGTTAATATTTTGACGAGATTTCAAAGAACATGCAGTTTTCATTTACTTATCTTATTTTTCTTGAAGTCTATGTTTTCTTTTGTTTTAAATTCTAGTTGAATAGTTCAATTTCGCCTTTATGTAGATTAAAATTCAATTGTCTGCTTCAGAAACAAAATGCGTTTAATAAGATAAGCGATTAAAAATATATATTCCTGCACGTCTGCTGCTCTTTCTGCGGAAAATGTACAGACTGTACTCGGGAATTGCCTACCGGACCTGAAGGATCCCGGTCTCGTAGAGATCTAAATGTGGCCCTGATGGGATCCATCGATTGGTCCTGATAACTTGATGTCCTGTGGGGTCTATCGGCCTGTATTAACTGAAACGTGACACATCTGAAGAGGCAAAGTTTTTTCCGCTTTTGGTGTCACGAATTATAAAACCCATTCTCATCAACGAAAAATTTCTTGTTTTAAATAGGGACGAGTTGCATACAAAGTAGGCACAACTGTTACAGACCATTCGTGCTAAGATGCAGCAGGATTGGTATGCTAAACTCCTCCTCTCGGTAACCCTGTTGCACCACGTGATTACCTGACGCAATGAAATTCGTTTCTTCCATCGTGCAATCCTCTCTGCTGCCTTTGCCATCGAACCTTGGAGAGTTCCTTTGTGTTCACAGCTTATTTGTTTTATAAAACGCTCATTGTTCCCCTAAATGTAAATGATTTTTCGTAGCCCAGAAGGCTTGCCTTTTCTGACATGTCAGTGGTGCTCTGTGTTTTTCTCTAAAACGGGGCAACGCCCTGCAACCTTTTTTGCAAATCACTTCATCTAGGACGGGACAAGGCTCGATATCCTTTTTACAAATTCCTTTCTCTCAGTAGTCTAGGAGTTTGTGGTTCTTATTGTGGATAGCAGTGCCTTTATTGCTGTGTTATCCTTATATAAATGGGATGGAGGACTGGCAGTTTTCTTATCGAAACAACGTTTCTGTACACAAAGAACAAACGTTTCAGTTTATTGTTCTTAAAAACTTCATATAAAATTGCTAGTGTATTAAATTCTTGAGTTTATTGGATATTTTAAAGCACTCTAAGCCTTTTAATAGGCCTTTATATTTAATTTTAAATAAAAGATTTAATTTTAGCGAGACTGAATACAACGTTATAGAGACGAAATTAGAACTGTAGATAAAAGGCATACGAAGTTACTTAAAGAGTGTAGCTAAACTAGATATATTCGAAATTTCTTGGTGTAAAATAGAAATCAAAATTTCCAAGATTTCGCACATCAACCAAATGGCTTTTTCAAGGAAGGTAGACTGCAAACTGAATAATAAAACGCTTCAACAAGAAATATTTATTCCGTTCTCAAATCCGAAGAGCTTTTGCAGTCTTCTCAGATGTTCTTTCTAGGAAATACGAATTGAAAAACGTCGTCGAGTTGGCCACCGAGACAGGATACGTCCCGAACATGGTACATCGAGACATCGAGAAAATCCGAACCAGTAGTACTGATATTTCTATGCATCACCTACGCTACCTGGGCCCAATTCCCTATATACCAAATGTTTCCTATCAGCTCAAAACGCGCTGAAGAAGATGATCCTTGGTTGGTTTTGGTTTCATCTCCGACGTCTCCTATACCATGCTTAAGGGAAACACTGACAACCCCACATTCCAATGAAGCAGGTGTTTATGCCATTCCTTTAAATCCGGACGGCTCCAAGCGATGCTACATTGGAATGACTAAACGTTTATTTAAAACTACAGTTAACGAACATAAAAGGAACATAAACAACGGCAAAGAAACCACGGCCCTGTCCAGAGAATTCAAGTTCAAGTTTGCAACTCCTATGTGGGATAACGTAAAGAAATAAGCTTCCTATTGCACCACAAAATCTACTGCTATTCGCTAACCTGTGGAGATCATAACAAACAGTGAGTCGTGCAATGATAACGTCTCACTGGACTTGCCACGAATGTGGAGCCATTTCTTCAAATAGTGATTACCTCTTTATTTTCCTTCAATGATTCCGCGTGCTAAACGGGCAAAAAGGCCTCCTGTCTTTGTTGAATACCTTATTACGTTCGCATCTCTTCGTTATTGACAAGTCAAGTCACCGTGTTCAAATTGTTGGATAGTTCTATTATTCAGTTTGCAGTTTGCTTTCTACCTATCTTAAAAAAGGCATCTGTTTGATGTGCGAAAGATTGGAAATTTTGATTTTTTATTCTACTCCAAAAAATTTCGGATATCTAGTATACTTATACAATTTAAGTACAGTTGGTGATTAGTTCCTTTTTATTTAATTAGCATACAAAGTTATATAAAATTTAACCGACATTAAGAATTTTGCGCGGAAAAAGAGTTCAGCTGTGCGAGAGTCTTCAGATATATTTGCATCTATTAGTAACAGACCGAAACACACGGCTAACGGTAGTTCATATTGAATTTTTTTTAAAGATCATGTAGTGTACCTTTCCGGAAACGCCAAATTATTTGGAGTAACGCTCAGTTATGCATATCGCAGAAACTGAAGGCAAATGAGGGTGCTTCTGAAGGCCATGAAAAAGTATAAATCACACCTGATACAGATTCTTGTTAATCAGTGTTTTTTATATAATTAAAATGAGAAAGACAGCCGATTTAAGTGAGAGTGACAAAGGCCAAATTGTAGTGGCCAAACGACTGAATCGGAATACTTCCCAAATCGAAAAGCTTCTGGTATGCTCACCATCGGCCGTCGTTAGTACCATCCAAAGATTTGATCCCAACGAACACGACCGCAGGCAAGGTGCAGTTCAAAAGCGCACATCAGTGATAGAGGATAGCGAAGGCTCTTCCGTATCTAAGGAGCCGACAAAAGGAATACTGTGTCGCAACTGGCCTTTAATTTTAATTCTGTTGACGAAAAAAATGTATCACAACATTCAGTTATCAAGTACAGCTAAATTTGGGATGCGTAGCTGCAGACAACTCTGAGGGATTTAACTAACTAGGCTCACTGTTGAAAGCGGGACAGTGGATACGCGAACATCAAATTTGGACACTTAATTATTGGAAGTAGGTCGCCTAGCCCGATGAATATCGCTTTCTGTTGCACTATGTGGACGGCCTGTTATCTGTGCGTTGTTTACCTGGGAAAGTGTAGGCACTAAGATGCACTGTGGTACAAATACGAAAGAGTAGGAAACGTGCAATTATTTGGGTAATATTCTTCTGGGAAACCATAAATCACTGAGGGCACTTTTTTCAACAAATGTTGTTTGGTACACCACAATACGTTTCATTTTGTAGATATATATTTGTATCCGCAATAGGTTTTACAATTTAGGAATTGCCAACGGACTTTTTTCAATACAAAAATACCAATGGATTGCCAAACAACATTGTTTAGTATTAAGCATAAACACTGAAGTGCCAGAGCCGCCCCGGTGGCGCAGTGGTCTAAGGCGTTGGCCTCTGATCATTCGTCCGTAAGGGGTCCGGGTTCGAATCCCGGTCAGGCATGGATGTTGTGTTTGTCTTACGGCCCTGGCTCTCTCCCTTCCCTGGAACCAGTGACCCTAAATTAGGGACGGGCGACTGCTTATAGCCCATTGAGTTGCTCACGGTGGTCGTTAAACCTCCAAAAAAAAAAAAAAAAAAGTGCCAGAAATACTGGTACAACAGTCAAATACTTGGTGTGTCCACCACGGGAGCGCAGGACTGCAGAAACACGATGGGGAAGGGACTCCAGGAACCTCGGGAAATATGCTGTAGGCAATGCACACCACTAGCTTCGGGAAATATGCGGTAGGTAATGCACACCAACAGCTTTGGGAAATATGCTGGAGGCAATGCACACCATGCTTCCTGCGAAGCGTTCCACAATTCGGGTGTATTCCGAGGTCTCGGATTCCTGTGTTCGATAGCGCGTTGCATGGCATCTCAAATTTGTTCTATCACTTTCAGATCTGGGAACTTGGGTGGGAATGGCAACACCCAAAACTCAGATGAGTGCTCCTCTAACCCTAATGTGGCGTTACGACACTTGTGTGGAGGTGCATTGTCCTGTTGGAACAGGACCAACCCATCAGCATGAATGCAGGACATGAACAGGTGTACCTCGTCAGAAAAGATGCGCACATAGCGTTGGCCGGTCACAGACGTTTGTAGACATACTAGGATTCCCACTGAAGTCCAGCTAAACACACCCCATAACATTACGGGGCCCCCCACCAACCGACGCACTTCGCTGTTGACAGGTGGTATCCATGGCTTCATGGGGTTTGCGCCACACAAGAATTTCCATCTGCCTGATACAGTTGGAAATGCCACTCCTCAGGCCAGGCTAATTGTTTCCAGTCATCAACTGTCTAGTGGCGGTGCAGCCGTGCCCAACCGATGCGCATAGCCCTGTATCGTGCACCCATCAAGGGTACTGGAGTTGGGCGTCGGCACCCAAAGCCTATAACATGCAGGGTACGCTGCACAGTCCGGACGCTGATGCTTGTTGATGCTCCAGCATTGAATACTGATGATACCTGCGAAAGTGTTGCACGCCTATCGCCTGAAACGATTCTTGACAGCCGACGATGATCACGTTCACCCAATGTCTTTTTACGGCCACACTGGTATCGTAGGTTGGAGGTTTTGTGGGAATCCTTGCAGTCACGGTACACCCTTGCAATGGTCGTCCGTGAAAATCCGAAGCTTCGTTTCTACCTTCGAAATACTATGGCCCATCTCAAGAGCGGCAACTGTGATACCGCGTTGAAAATTGCTTAAATCGTTTTTACTTGTCATTCTGATGCCGAAAACAGCTCTGACAGCTGGCAAGGATATCTATCGCTTTATTTACGCACTGGCGGACGCAACCGAGTACGCGCTTAGGTGACGTTGCTATGTATTTTGCATAAGCTCGTCTGTACCAGTTTTTCTGGCACTTCAGTGTATACATTATATGAATTGGGAAAAGGCAATGCTTATTATGAATCACACAAAAATGCTGCTTTATTAATATTTTTATAAAATGTACACTTCTTAGGAGGCTGGGATTGTTTGTTCCAAGAAAGAAATTTAATTCGTTAAAGAAGGTTTTTCGTTGAGTGTAAGCATAAATAGTAGGTCTGGATCAACGCAGTCCCTTTCTTATAATAGATTGATGTTAGTGCCAAGATACATTGTCCAAAAAGGTCGATGGAAATGAAAGAAGCTTTGAAATAGAGAGCTCACTGTACTCGATGAACTCTTTTCGAGCTCCACGCTAAAAATCATAGGTTGACACTTTTCTTCTTTTAATTTGATGTAAGGAGAAGATGAGCGGCATGCAATAGTATAAAAGGGATTTGAAACCCAATCGTGGAATTTGTCCTTATTATCTATCTCTGGAGATTATTTCAAGAATGCTTCACACAACCGCACGTTAATTGAATTATTTCTCTCTTTGTACAAATGTTCATCCGACACTGTTCACTTCAAAATGAATCATTGGTTTACGCATAATTTTCTTACAAATGAAATTTCAACTTTAACTTAATTATATTGCCTTGCACAAACTGACCACTGTAAAAGGTATTCCGTCGTCGTATTTGAAGAAAACGCTACTTCCACTTTTGTTTCAGCTAACATAGGCGAATTTCTTAGGTTCAGCGATGAATCCGGGTGACATGACATGCATCTAAGACAACTTCAGTACATCATACAATTCATATCGATCAAGCAGTCTTTTATTTCATCGCCCAGTGACACAGTGATTTAAACGCTAGCTAGCTTCTGACCTTTCGTACGAGAGAGGGCCTGGATCGAATACCGATTAGGCATGGATAACTCCGGCTACAATCAGTTTTACTAAATTGTCTTTTTTCATTACTAAAATCAGTAGCCATAAATAAGGGCCGCGCGACTATTTCCCATCCAGTTGCTCACGATGGTCGGTAAAAGGCTGAAGAAAAAACGTCATTTAGTGCACGTTCCTTTATTTCGAATTACCAAATTGCAATTCGAAAAAGTATATATAATTGAAAGGGTGTTAGTGAGAATCAACCACACCTTAAAATTTCCAAGTCTGGAGCTCATACGTATCATAAACGATTAGCAAGAAACGGAGAAATGACCGAC
This sequence comes from Macrothele yani, assembly GCA_039090855.1. Taxonomy (NCBI): domain Eukaryota; kingdom Metazoa; phylum Arthropoda; class Arachnida; order Araneae; family Macrothelidae; genus Macrothele; species Macrothele yani. The sequence continues at coordinate 38,518,883 of CM077034.1, forward strand.
GTGCAAGAATCAGGCAAATCACTGTTTAATTTAACATTGTTGTGGCAACGGTTATCTGCATAATTCGGACATATCTGACCTTTTCTCAAATAGGTTACAATACCCGACGTCCTTGTACAGGAGATCATATGCAAAATCTCCGCGTGCATTCAACGATTTTCGAATTATCCGTATGCTGGCGGAGATGTAATATATTTAATTCGGATAATTAATTCATCTATGATCAGAATCATGGTTCGTTATTACAAATCAAGCATTTTATTTAGAAAATACGTGCCCTGTTCAAATCCTTAAACTTTGTTGGTTCCGGAATTTGTTCAAAAAAGGCAAAAGCTCTGAACGAAATGGCATGATCTTGTACTTACTGTACATGCATCTCGGTGCAAACTTCATTGTAAAGGAAGTAGGGTTTTTAACGAATTTAATCTAAAGCAAAGAGGCTAGAATGACTAATTTTTTCAGAAACAGCAGAATTCCTCCAAGGAAAACTACACAGTATAAAATTAAATTTAGTTAAAATTTCACTAGAGGGGGCCTGAATCGAATACCGATAAGGCATATATAATTCTGGCTACAATCAGTTTTACTAAATTGGCTTTCTTCCATCCCTGAAACCAGTAGGCCTAAATAAGGGACGCGTGACTTTTTATAGTCTATCCAGTTGTTCACGACCGTCGATAAAACCCTAAAGAAAAAACGTCATTGAGTTTGTTAATTTATCTTGAATTACCGAATTGCAATTCGAAAAAGTACACATAATTGAAAGGGTGTTAGTGAAAATTAACCACACCCTAAAATTTCCGAGTCGGGATCTCATAAGTATCATAAAATATTAGCAAGGGACGCAGAAATTATCGACGTGCCACAATCAAGCAAATCACTGTTTAATTTAACATTGTTGTGACAACGGTTATCTGCATAAATCGGACATATCTGACCTTTTCGCAAATAGGTTACAATACCGGACGACTTTGTCCAGGAGATCATATGCAAAATATCCGCGTGCATTCAACATTTTCGAATTACCCATAAGCTGGCGGAGATGTAATATTTTAAGTGGGATAATTAATTCATCTGTGATCAGCATCATGGTTGTTTATTACAAATCAAGCATTTAAGTTAGAAAATACGTGCACTGTTCAAATCCTTATATTTTGCTGGTTTCTGGAATTTGTTCGAGAAAGGCAAAAACCCTGAACGAAATGCCATGATCTTGTACTTACTGTATATGTATCTCGGTGCAAACGTCATTGTAAAAGAAGTGGGGTTTTTAGCGAATTTAATTTAAAGCAAAAAGGCTAGAATGACTAATTTTTTAAGAAACACCAGAATTCCTCAATACAAAACTTCACAGTATAAAATTAATGTTCTGTTAAAAGAGGCGTAAGATATTTCCTGGAAAACGTTCACTTTCAAAGGGCACTGCCGTCTTTTCAGTCATTAAGGTATATTAAAATTCCGTGCTCCTATTTCAACGCCAAAGACCAAATTCCAATGAAAGGATGGAATTTCGCATAACAATCCAATGATATTTTGGACTTTCGAATGAGAAGTAATTTTAGTAAATTTCTTCCTGTAGGCGTATCAGCACATTTCAATTCATTTTACGGATTCCATAAACTTCGGGAGCAGTCGTACTTTCGGGCTAGCAAATATTTCAAAGGTTAGCACAAAGTCAACTATCGCTTAGATCAGTGGTTCCCAAAGTGTGGGCCGCGGTGCACTGGGGATCCGCGGCTTCCTCACAGGGGCGCCGCGAAATATTACAAAATTTTCATAATTTTATTTCCATTTTCCATTCAATGTCATAGAAAGCGACATTGCGACATCTAGCGGACCTGGCGCAAACCATTAACTCACTTAGTAATAACTGTTTGCAGAAGTCTTCACAAATGGTTACTAGATGGCGGTCTTAGAAGCGTTAGGTTTCCCCGCATGATTGCCGCCCAACGGGCGCACGTTGTGTGTACCGCCGCCGCTACCGAAGTAACCTGAGCTTTCTCACCAGCCTCAGTGCTTCTGATAGACATTTCTTCCTCGTTGTCCGAGCGCCTAGAAATAAGACTCTCAGTCCAGATTTTTCGAGAAGGTCACCAGATCCTTTAAATGTGCTCATCCGTTGTCATTTGTGACTCATTTTGTGGTTAGCAGTCTGTTATGCTGATGCTCTGTCGCTGAGTTTCGGCGCTTGTATGCTTTCAGCGTATTAACTAATTATTGTTGTGATTAAGTGAAGTGAAGTTTTTGAAGTGTTTTTCTCGTATGCATTTTTAAAAATGGATCCATGTTAACTAAACGGTAAAAACCATTTTCTTTGTTTTTTATCACATCGGTCGCTGTGATAAAAACTAAATATCGCGCGAAAAACAATATGGAGAAAGAAATGAGGGTGGCTGTGTCCAGTTTGATTCTAAAATTTGAGAAAATGTGCGGTGATCAACAGGCTCATCCATCCCACTAATTATAATTAGTTGAATTTTTAAAATGACATTTGTGATCTTCAATACGTGTTTTATTTATTTCTACCTAAGTGTACTTGTTAGAATTTGGCATAGGGTGCCTTGGGAAAACCTGGGTTCAGCAAAAGTTTGGGAACCACTGGCTCAGATAAACATGAACCAATTCAATGGCAAAGAAAAAGTAATTGTTCAAATGATTAAAAATCATTTAAATTTCTTAAATTTTTATATAATATATTTTCCTAAATAAGTACTGAAAGCTGTATATCTTAGTATTGGATTTATGGTTAATGATAAGAGATATATTTAATTTAGATCATGCGCCAAATGTTTCGTTTGCAACATGCCATCTCTATTACGATCATCCAGTTTTTATGTAATTCGAAGTAAGTACAAAAAAGACGGCGTGTGTGAAGGTCATGTCTAGATACGAGGGTCGTAACAAAAGTCCCCATACGTTAATCTAAAACGGAAGCGGATGATGCAATCGGGAAAATGATTGCATCATGTCAAGTTCATATTCTCAGCAACGCAGTGGTGTCATAACGGCGCGCTATCAGTCATTTGCTGCGTGGAATTGTGAGGGTTTGGAAACGGAAGCGTTAAGCTCAGCAGGTCGAGTCATGGCTTTAGGTCAGCGCTCGTACGTCAAAATAGGAACTCCGCTAGAAAAACCCATATATACCTCTGCACTGCATTGCAAGAAGTTTGTTGAGAATGAGCTCACTTTCTCGCTGGACGTAGTGCTTTCGGGTGGACCGAAGCAGCATCAAAAATTTTCACCTGTCATGCTGAAGTCGAAAAGCAAAAGGCAAGACATCTGTCACCATTGTTGTAAGCTTCTTGTAGAAAATCGCCGTTCCAGAGTCTAAGAGATTTCTCATTACGCAAAGTTGTCCACCATGTCTGTTCACCGGATTTTGACCGACTCACTGGGGAACAGAATAATCACCGAGTGCTGGTTGCCCAATCAACTCACCCCCAAGAAGAAGGCCTTCACAGTGAGCATTGCACAGGATCACTGCCGCAGGTTGGAAAGGGAGGGCGACACCTGACTGGACAGAATTGTCGTAATTGTTGAGATTTGGACCCGTGGTTTTGAGCCGGAACTGAAGTCACAGTCAGCGGAATGGAGGTATCCAAATTTGCCACGTCCTCAAAGTGACGTCGGCAACACTCTATAGTGAAGAAAATAATGATTTCTGCGTACGATGCACAGGGTGTTGTGGTCTCTGATCGAGTGCAGGGAGGGCAAAATATCAACGCACAATATTATCGTGACTTTCTGAAACGAATTTGTGACCGAAATTTCGTCAAAATCGCCACAATTTGTTGACAGCAGGAGAGGCCTTGCTGCATGACAACGCAATGTGTCATGACGCGCGTCGGTACGGATATTTTTGTCGAAACATGGCTGCGAAATTTTAATCCAGCCACCATACAGCAATGATATCAGCCCACCCGACGTTGATCTATTCCCGAAGTTAAAAATCGGCACCGTGGCATTCGCTACGAATCACTGGACGAACTGTTATTGGGTGTGACCCGATTAACATAGCTGCTGAACAAATATGGCGTACTACGAGATATCCAGGACATACCTCACGGAAGGCAAGCTGCCATTAGCAGCGGAGGAGATTATTTTGAACGGCAATAAGGTACGCTTTTCCGTTACTTCATACTTTTCTCAAAAATGAACTGTGAGCACAACTTTAGTTAAGACCGCCGCAGTGCTTGCCATTTCATCAGGACCAAAGATATTATTTATTAAGATATTAATCATTATGGGAAAAACTAATACATGTATATATCTAACTTCTACTTCTCCAAAGAAACAGTAACTTATTGACTAATATATATATATATATAAGAGATTCATTTAAGTTGTCCAACGGTGGATTCTATTTAAAACGTGCTTCCTGTAACGAGTGGAAAGCCTGAACGATGTAAAATGAAGTCTGTAAGGATTCGCAGCAATGCATTCGATTCGTGGGATGTCTCTTCAATCATTATTTAGGAAATTTCTATTCACGAAAGTTATGCGGGTATACGGTCGGTCTTTGTTTTCGTTACACTTCACGTTTGGCGTAGTTACGTTTCGTGTCACAGTATTGTTGTTGCGCCTCTGCTTGTTCTGACAGTGAATGCTTTTCTTCATTAATAATGGTGTCGTTTACTGTAATTTTTCATATTTCAAAATATGAATTTTAAGGATGATTTTTCCAGAAATATAACTCTACATAAAATAACTAACATGACTAATAATATTCTTATAAAAATATTTTAATAAAAATTCAAAATTTACTGCTCAAATCAAGTCATGTGTTCCTAGGTTTACCTGGAGTCTACCTTTCATAAATCTGTAGAGCGGATATATTTTTTTTTATTTTTAGGACAAGTTACATAAACATTCCTCATGGTTTTGAATTTAAGAACCTGCTGTGAAAATTTTGTCTGACCTATAAATTAATTCCTCTTTGTTTTTCTACGACTTCTAGAGCTTTTCATAGAGTCCAGTTTTTGCGTCCCTCCTTCAGATGATGGTTGATCAGCTAACGGTAATAACTGAAACTTACAGAGAATAATATGATAGTTTGTCTTACAGGATATTTTTCTGTGATTTGTAAAGTCAGAATGTCCGATACCAGCAGTACCTTTATCATACGGAGTTGTGGACGTCTTAGAGATAAAATTAATTCACCAACATCCCTCAAAATATATTTAGTTCCGATGTAACTGAGCCTAAGGTCGGGCCTTCACAAAGAGAACATGGTAACTATCATGGTCAGCTGAAAACCTGACTGCCCTCAGCTTGGTGCACGAGTTACAAGTTAAAAGGTAGAACAGGCAGGATGTCTTGATCGGAGAGCTGACAAGAAGGGGAATGGAAATTTAGATTTATAAAACGAGCATTGAGAAATAATACTGTAAGTACCTTCGGCGAGGGCGCGGGGGTTATATGTATGCGATCCAAGAGCTATTTTGTAGCAAACTCAAGGTACGTAGCTAATGTATTAGTGAACACGCGCCGGATTTAAGTGCAAAACAGTTTGTGAAATTGCCAGGTTTGCTAGAAAGAATCAAATGTGATGAAGAACGGTCCTCTTCGTCCTTGTGGGTATTCGTAGGCGAAAACACTTGTAATATACGCAGTTAAGCAGTTATTCAGTTCCTCAGTGGACGGTATTTGTTAGTGCTGGCTAACCCTATTTACTTAGATTGTTATGATATTTTTGAGTGGCTTACTGACTTTGTAGTTCCTTAGCTATCAGCACGAATTTCCTTAATGTTCAGTAAATTGTTGAGTGTTAATTATTTATTAGGTGCATGCCCTTTTCTGATGCTAATTCGTTGGGATTCTAGCTAATTGTTACCGAACGCGCCGGAGAAATATTTGATTCAAATCCCAAAGTTCGAGTTATGCTGATAGGAACGGACACTCCAACATGAGTAGAGAGCCTTAAAACAAACCCCATTCTGATAATTCAATGTGTTGGTATAGGTAATGGGACGATTTCCACTAGGTTTAGGACAGATAATCCTCTTAACATAAATAATTAAGGATAATTATTAAGAATGATTGAGAGAGATTAAGAGTGGCATACAAGAGAAAGTTTCTATTTGGGTTCGCTTTTAGTGTTCTTCAGATCCTTTTGGAAATATACAAGTATTGATTTGTTTGTCTGATAGTTCTGATGCACACGCCGACTCGAGACCAATCTACCATTTCAGCCGTTCCGGAAATAGAAGAGCACCTGTTCTTCGAACTCCCAGATTGCATCCTTCATTAAATTCCGATTAATCCTTTCCTTTGCGCATCACGCTCCGAATTTTACTACCTACTGCTCCAATGACGCCTTAAATATGCTACGTCAGTCGACTACTCGCGCCCTTTCGGAAATCACGTGGACTAGGTGCCAGATCCCCTTTTGATATGTGTGGTCATTATTCAAATGTCGCTCGATTTTTTTCTCGTAGGGAGTGGCAAAAGACCAAAGAATGAAGTTTTGTAACCGTATTTTTAGAAGAGACACTGTTAGATATGTAATGCCAAAAGAAATGTTCCGTTTCTAAGGAATTGAAAAAAAAAGGATTTCAAAATGTTGGGAATTATTCGCAGACTGTTAGTTATCAGTAGCGCTAGGCAGCTCCATACCAATTATCCAGATTGAAACCACAGTTACTTCGAAAAATCAAAATTATTACATTAGATTGAACTCTCCGTCTCAAATCTGATTGTTATTTATAGAAAAATTCCTTGTATGGAATAGTCCTCGTGGTCAAGGCATACAAATAAATAAGGTGTTTTTCCAAGTTTGAATTAATAAGCAATGTATGAGTTAAAGAGCATATTTTGAATTTAAAACACCTGCAACGTCTCTACACCAAAGATATTCATCTAAGGTATTAGTAAATTCAGATGGCAAGAAAATACCGAATTTCTCCAAGAAAATGAAAATTGAAAGTTAAATTGATTAAAGTTTGCTTTAATTTTTAATCTGACATTTACCTTTCGTTAATTTCTTACATTGAAACTAGAACAAATTCAAAGAACAAAACTGCCGAAAATGTTAATTCACCATAAATGGATAATTAGAAATTGCTTAATATCCAGAATTATAACTACAAGTGGGATGTAAGGTCAGGTGATGCGTAACATCACAGCCTCTCCTTGACAAATGTCAACCCCGCCTTCTCGTGGTGCATCCTGTTCCCACTAAAGGGGCTCTGACGACCGCCAATAGCGGTATAACTATAAAATCGGGATTAGAGGAAATTCTATCCCACACTCACCAACCCACTTGGCCAGCGTGGTGAGTTATGGCCAAACCCCTCCAAAATGATTCCACAACTTAAATCTTGGCCCTCAGTCTCCGGCAGCTAGAATGTATCTGGCCAAGGCAGCGGCCAGTGCGACATGAAGGCAGAGGGTGCTAAGAATCCCCGGAGGACCGGACTAGGCTGCCATCTGATGCTGACCTTCGCTACGTATAATGGACGCTCCCTATCTTCTGATTCAAGGCTTCTTGAATTGGAAGAGGAACTACAAAGGATCAAGTGGGACATCGTGGGGCCAAGTGAGGTAAGGAGAAAAGGAGAAGATCTCATCGAACTGAAAAGTGGACATCTCTTCTACTATCGTGGGACAGATACTGGCAGAACTAGTGGTGTTTTATTTATAATAAACAAGAAACTGAAGGATAAAGTTGTAGAAGTTGAAAGTTCCTCTGACAGAGCTGCACGACTTGTTATCCAACTCTTGAAAAGATACCAGGCTCAGATTATTCAAACTTATGTACCCACCACAAGTCATAATGAAAAAGAAATTGAAGAATTTTATTAGGAAATTTGTCATCTAAATAATAAAGGTAAGCAGCACTTGAAAATAATTATGGGAGATTTCAATCCAAAAATAGGGCAACGGCAACAGAATGAAACTTCAGTAGGTAAATTCGGTCACGGCAACAGAAACCAGCGTGGAAATACTCTCTTTCAGTTTGCAGAGGCAGAAGGGTTTTTCATCTTGAACTCCTTCTTCAAGAAAAAGCCACACAGGAAATGGACATGGAGACATCCAAATGGGACGACAAGTGAAATTGATTTTATTATGTGTAACAAAAAATTCGTCATAGAAGACTGCAGTGTGCTAAACAAATTCAACACAGGTAGTGACCATAGATTGGTGAGATGTAAGATGCACCTCAACACTAAACTTGAACGTTTCAAGCTCATAAGACAAACAAAATCTATTGACATAACCAACCTTAAAAAACACCATAATACCTTCAAGTTGGAACTGAAGAACAGGTTCTCTGCTTTAGAAGGCCTAACATCGGAAGAAGTGGACATCTCTGAAGTTAACAGAAAAGTAACAAAAGATCTTATGGAAACAGCAACAAAATTAGCTGGGTCTAAGAACAAGTTGCATGTGAACAAATTATCAGGAAAAACGAAAATGTTGATGCAAAATAGAAGAGAGATGAGGACAACTAAAGAAGATGTGACCTCCAAAGTGGAATATATAGAGCTATTCAAGACAGTAAGAAAAAGTATCACTGAAGACGTAAGAAAATTCAACTGTGAACTAGTGAGGAAAACAATTGAAAACAACCAAAGCCTAAAGATAGCAAAGGGACATCTCAGTAAGGGAAGAAAACAGATTATGGCACTGAGAAAAGAAGATGGTTCTGCAACAAGAAATAGAGGCGAAATTTTGACAACAGTGAAAGATTTCTACTCCAAATTATATGAAAGGGATGATACATGCACTCCAGACATCATGAAAGATACCGGTACCAGAGTTCCTCCAGTCCTTCCAGCAGAAGTTGCACATGCAATCAAGAACATGAAGCGGGGAAAAGCTCCAGGAGAAGATGGAATAAGTGTAGACATCATACAAGAAGCAAGTGGAGAAATCGAAACAGTACTCGCCCAAATTTTCACTCGATGCCTTAATGAAGGAAAGGTTGCTGAGGATTGGAACACAGCTACAATGATCCTGCTACATAAGAAAGGTGACATTGAGGATCTCGGAAACTACAGACCTATCAGACTCCTATCAGTGGTTTATAAAATCTTCACTAAAGTTCTTTCACACCGCTTGAAGGTAACACTGGATATGGCTCAACCGAGAGAACAAGCTGGATTCCGGGGTGGCTACAGCACAATAGATCATATCCACGTACTGAAAGAACTAATTGAAAGAGCGAGGGAATATGAACTTCCATTGTGCATGGCTTTTATCGATTATGAAAAAGCCTTTGATTCGGTGAAGCCATTAGCAGTTACAATGGCTCTGAAAACCTGCGGTATTGAAGATGCATACGTTAATATTATTAATAACATCTATGAAAATGCAAGTGCAAAGATTCGGCTGTTTGAAAATACAACACTCATAAAAATTTCAAAGGGAGTGAGACAAGGTGACACCATATCTCCGAAGTTCCTTAATGCCACATTGGAGGGTGTTTTTCAGTCGCTGAGCTGGGAAAACAAAGGGATCAAGATTAATGGAGATTATCTAACCCACCTTCGTTTTGCTGATGACGTAGTCATTTTTGCAACTACCCCATCAGAGCTGCAGAGTAGGATCCAGGAATTTGCTGACAAGAGTAAAGAAGTGGGATTAAAAATGAACTTTCAGAAGACAAAAGTGATGTTCAATGCTTTTACAAGAAATGAAGATTTATCGATTGATGGAGAAAAGCTGGAGATAACAGACACGTACGTTTATCTTGGACAGCAGATATCAAGTGAGGGTCACATTGATGAAGAAATTAATCGGCGTACAAAACTTGCCTGGAGAGCTTTTGGAAGAAACAGCATAATTTTCAAGAGCAATATGCCATTATGTCTTAAAAGAAAAATGTTTGATGAATGCATCCTTCCAGTGCTTACGTATGGTGCAGAGACGTGGACCTTAACTAAAAGATACATACAAAATCTGCAGACAAGTCAAAGAAGCATGGAGAGGTGTATACTTGGTGTAACCAGGAGAGATAAGAAGAGGAACTCGTGGATCCGAAAAATGACGAGAGTGGAAGACGTCATGATCAGAGTTAAATCCCTGAAATGGCAATGGGCTGGACATACTGCCAGAAGGACAGATCATCGATGGACAGCCGAAATTTTAGATTGGATTCCAAGGGACAGGAAAAGACCCAGAAGAAGCCCACATGAGAGATGGGTGGATGAAATTCGAAAGTATGCAGGGGTGACATGGAGGAGACTGGCACAAGACAGACCGTTGTGGAGGAAACTTGGTGAGACCTTCGTCCAGCAGTGGATTGATAATGGTTGACAATGATGATGATGATGATGATGATGATAACTACAAGTGATTCTTCGATATGCGGGTTGAAACATGAGTGAAACAATGCCTTAGAACAAGAATACAGCAAAGGAGATAGAGTCTAAAGGCTAATTAATGCCTCGTATTACTGTCTGAAAGGATTTTTATTTTTAGTACCATTTGCTATTTGTTACTTTATTTATTTCTTTATTTGTAAGCACATCCCTACAAATGGTATATCAAGTTACATGAATTGCTATTGTGATATTTACGTTACCAAGTGATATTTACAGGCTTTGCAAAACATGCTTTACGAACAGAATGATTACTTACATTAAAAATATCCGGATATTTTTCAAGTGAATTTTGAACTCCATATATGTTCCATAACGGAAAAATTTTCCAGCATCAATTCTGCAAAATGGCACTGCATATGGTTCTCATTTTGTCCTCGGTAAACATGGGATACGGAAAATTAATTGGTTGGCAACTTGAATATCTTCGATCTCTCAAGTGTTGATGCTATTCAGAAAGTTGAGTTGGAGAGCCTTCCTCCTCGATTACAGAGAGGTCATCTTGAAAAATGTCAGAAAGTCAGCCGTCACAATGACCTTTATATAAACACCAGTCAATTTATGAAACAGGTACCAAAGGATTTTTTTTAATGTCTCTTTCTTTTACTAGAGTTACGAGGCTAGGGCTTCAAATGATCACTCCATATTCCAGTGAGGATATTTTCTTAGTCTCGAAAATGCGGATGAGTCTCAGTATTCGAGAAATACTTGGAATGTCGCATCGTAAATTCAAGATTTATGTACGCTGTACTTGGAATTATTTTTATATGACTTTTAAAGTCCAGGTTCAAATCAAAGGTGACTCCTAAGTCCTGGATATCATTTGTCCGGCTAAAATAATAGCCGCCAACTCTGTAGTCCAAAAGATATGGGTTTCTTTTCCGTGAAAAGGAAACATGACACTTGAAGATATTGAGGTGGTGACGGTTTAATGTACGCCACTGAGCAGGTTATTTACGTCAGTGTGGACAGCAAGATAGTCATCGGGAGCCTGTACATTGCAATAACACTTGAGATCATCAGCGAACAGGAGACAAGAGCAATATGTTGAACATTTTAGACTCATCAAAGGCGACCACATTTAGGGTGTATTAAGTGTAAGAAAAGGAGAACTGTAAAAATGTCATTTAACAGATAAATAAATTTACATGTAAACACTGGACACTGACGTTTTTTATGTGATGATGGGTAAATATTACATCCCTCTTGAAATATATTTACTTTATATCCTTTATCAAATATTTTACTTTCATCATATCTCTGAAAGGCATGTATCGAACTATGTTTCAAGAAAACGAAATGCTTTTAATAAAATCTTTACTGAGGACAATTCGTATACGATAAAGAAAACTAAAATTGTTCAAGCTATCAAGGAGAAATAATCATACTTATAAAGGTTGAAAGCAAACCGTTATTTATCAGATCGAAAGCTGTACATGCATGTTATAACATAACACTACATATATAAACAAAAACCTTTGAATCTCTTAGGTCCATGAGTAATCACCCATCTTTAATAGAAGCCTACTGGCTCTTTGAGACAAGAACACTAACCTCGGGATAACAGTGTGTCGCCTCAAATTGTGCTCAGAAAATCTTCTGGAGAGCAGCACCTCAGATCACTTGGATATTGCTATGCCATTTTTGCAGCTATGGATCTGACACGTTTAAATAAGAGCTTGCATATATTGTGTGCATGATTCGCACCGCTTTATTGATGTACTGATTAGTCCACATATATCTTTGTTACGATTATTAAAACATGTATCGGGTAACTTGTAGCCGTCATCAAGTTCTCGGAGATCGGCTGCAAGTCGGCGCTTACTTTTCTTCTCAATAAATGGAGACATTGTCGTACAAAGTTTTAGGATCGACATTTGATTGGCCCTAAAATGGCCGTTTTGCTTGTTTTAGAGATCATGCGTGAGAGACCGGAAGTTACTGTGTTGGTTTTATGTGGGGGAAAAATATTTTTCCTAGAAAAGTTGTTTCCTCTTAGAAAGCAAATAACTTTCAAACAGCGAATGACTGAAACTATTGCCCGCCTGAGTGGGAGTATGAAATATTGCCTTTTAATCCTGAACAGAAGTGATTTGAGGAGAGAGATAGTATCCGTCGGAATAAATATTCAAAAATCTAGGCGTTAAAGCCCTATTTTTTTGTTGATTGAAATTAAACTCCGTTTAACGGAACCACATATACTTTCAATTTTTTGAGTATTTCCACCTGTCCACATATTCCTTAAAATAAAAATAATGGTTCATTGATTTGTTTTCAAATCCAGTGTTCTCAAAATTCTGATAGATTACGCACCAATCTGTTAATACGTTGAACCCATATAACTCATGCTTTTGGATTAGAGGCAGCAGTGATACTTCGATACTAACTTTCTCTTGATTTCATATTAAAATGCGAAGATTCCACAATATCTCTCTAAATTAACTCGACGTTATGCTTAGAATTTACAAAATTTGAATCTCCCAATTCGACAATTACTCTCTCACCTCCAGTCGTACTTCCTTACCTTGAGACAGACTCTGCAGTACTTATACGGTTCGCTAAATGTTGCAGAGAACGTAATATCAACATTTGCAAAATATTCTTCAATAATTTTAATGTAGGCAAAATACGTGCCAGAACATTAGCCAAATATTTACATTAAACCTAGTTATTGTGGCACAGTGAATGAGCAAACCGTGTTTTACCTTTCCAGGACAGCTCTGGTTTTAAATCCGTGGTTGAATGTTTTCTATTTTTATAATATCTTTTTTTCTGGATCTCCTGTAAGTTACATGCTCAGCTAAAAAAGCAAAATGCACAACTATGTAACATAACTCGTACTGATAATAAGCAATACTGCCATATTTGTTCAAGAAGGCAGAAATCATGTCAATCTATCATGTGAAACATGGCCTATAAAGCTTCGCACACAGGCAAAAAATGAAACAAATTATGGAAAGGGAAAATGCCTTAATCTCTTCGGAAGTGTAAAACAATTGTCTGTGTATGTAGTGAAGTATAAAATAGGGAGAGGTTCATACAGACTGTTCAAAAAAAATACACGAAGCTTTATTTAGTGACATTATGAAACACTTTTATTACAATTGCTACAAGTATGCCATGCAAAAAAGAGAAATCTCTCTGCAGAGTTTGTTTGGTTCCAAGGTTAATCCAACCTGCAGTAAAATATTTAGGCAGCTCTGTTAAATTTGTCAGAAGAGAATATCGAATTTGTATTTACAGGTTGACCCTCCTCAAGGAGATCGTAATCAAGGGCTATGGTGCCAAGAAAGGTAACAAATATTATTTTGCTGCTCCTCAACCCATTTGTGTGTTTACTTTGTCACCCATTATGGTGCTGTCTATGTGCAATGAATTAAGTAATCATTGAATCTGTTTTTCTTCGTTTGTGGAACGTTACTTCTCACGTCGATAAACCTTTTCGGAACATTTTCTTCTTAATACAATGAATTGTTTCTCCGCCAGGGGGCGTAGATATATATCCTTTTTTTTCAATATCTCTACTTCTAAGGGCCCTATGTGACAAATTCCTTCTTTGTTGGAAAGCATCTATGGTGCAAATGGTTTTCATATAATTTCTAAATTTTCAAGTAATTCATAAACGTTCAACAAGGGATCGTTGAGGTTGATTGCGTTTCCTTTGATATTTCCGATTCTGAAACGCCGATTTGAAAAGCTCTTCCTGTATGGCATACAGCTCCTGATATGACATTTTTTTCATATATCTAGTAATGTTTAATATCAGGTAAAGAATGGTTTGGCAACCAGAGGGCGTAAGCGTTACCTTCTGCTTCTGATGTATTAGCAGGAAAATCTGAGCTCCTGAAAACTCGAATGAAATAATTCTTTCCAAGACCGATACCGGTCACAACGAAAAACCTTTTTAGAATGCTATCTTTTTAAGCAATTCATGTGTGTCCCGCCAGGGGTCGTAGATCTATATTTTTTATATGTCGATATCTCTGCTCCCAAGAGTCAGATTTGAAAATTGTTTTCTTTGCTGCAGAGCGTTTTTGCTGTGAATTGTTTCTTATATAACCTAAAAAAATTCTTAATGCACGTATATGCTACCAGAGGGCGTAAGGTCACGATTCCGCTTATGGCAATAACTGCGAGATTAAAAACCGACCGAAAAATCTCTTAAGTGAGACAGTACTTTTTTTCATATTGGTTCCACTGACTTTGAACAGCTTTGATAAATTTATTTCTCGTTACAACGGATTCAAAAGACATCCTCTTTACACCCCAAAATTCGGTGTTATATTTCTTGTTTTTTTTCTCAGGTGAGAATTGGCAAATAAATGTTGAGTTTCACCTGAAGAATGATCAAGCGAAAAAAAAATTACAACTGTGCCTTAGGATTTCAATAACAAAGCTACCTAACTAAGAGTTAGTGTCATCATGTCATGTATTCATATTAAACAGTTCAGGAAATTAGGATGATAATATCTCTTTATTACTACGTAGCACAAAACCATTACAATATTAAAGTACGTTGGTGTATTTCTTGCAATATGGGCATACAGAGAATTTGAAAAGAAACACATCAAAAGTATACATTTCTTCCTTGTTAGGTAACAGCATTTCAGTGTGTAAAGCGGAGCATATGCATAACTTTAAAAGTGGATTCAGAGCTCCTATCTTAGAACAGACGGAACAATATCTAACGGCGATTGAAATAAATGAAAAGTTTATGACTACTTCAAAAATATACCCGAAAAGTATTCTACGAAATTATAGAGTATTATGCAAGGCGAATTGGTCTCTACCAAATTATATTATGCATTAAGAATAGCTAATTAACAAGCCTAACTCAATTATAGCTTGCTGTTCATGCAGCGTGTGTGTTCCATAAAATAATTAATGCAAATAATAATAGATTATGCTGTTCCTCTGACAAAAGCCCAGGCGCGGGACCATTTTGCATATTTCTATTTCATTACATTAGTTAATTACAAAAGTATTCATCCGAATAAAATGCACTTCTTTCTTTAACAAATCAGTACTCATCCGTAAGAATTGCACTTTTTCAACATGTAATGTAGTCTCGAATTGCTATTAAAAAAATTTCAACCTTTATTTAGTATATGACGTTTTACCAATTCATCGCCGGTGACTTCCAAAGTTTAATGTTCAGTCATACTGAATTGTTCGTATAATGTTTATAAAGAAGTATCATATGAAGTATCATATGTATCATAATGAAGTACGGTTTTTCAATGAAATGTGACATACTTTGCTCTACATAGGACTTTCTGAACCTGGAAGGAGGTTTTTCACAAACATGCAAATTGCAGGCCGGGTGTACACACTGGAGTTACGAAAAAGACGTTTAACCGGAGTCGATGATATCACACGTTCGTCATAAGAAAGGTACCAGTATCATTAGGGATGATAATGTGTGGTCGTTTGTGGAACTCTCTTGGACGTTTCAGTTTTGTTGTTTGTGTTGGGAAAACATTCAGTGAACGCCTTAAATGCCAGTTACACGCGGTCGGCAGGTTTATCGCCATACGAATGCGTTTCGGAGAGGAATAATTATAGGGCTGTATGAAGCGGGATGCTCTAGAAGCAATATCGGTGCGCATGTCGAACGGGATACACAAAATGTTGAATGTTGTTGATACCAGACTGTACAGCAATGTTCGTACATGCGTCCGTGCGGTTCATTACAATTCATCACTCCTAGGCCAGCAGATTGTTTGACTTGTACGTCCAACACTTCCCCCACTAAAAATAACAACAACAACACTGTCACCGATAGTCGACGCGCTGTGTAATCGGTCATGGACGTCGCCATAACAACTGGAAGTATACTGATGTCCATAAATTAAAGGGAAGTTATATTTTTGGAGAAATAAATTCCGACAGATTGATTATGATAAATATGGTAGTATGACATACAGATAGGCTTAACAGAAATTTATATGCTTAAAGCAGGCGTTGGTGAATGTACAGGTAGTATAGGGTGCATGAAAATATCGTACCATTTTTGGTCCTTTGCAAAGCAGAAAGCGAAATGACCACGACACTTGGGATGCCGTCCCTTGTCATACGTTAGTTCAAAAGGGTATATGTCCACTCCTCACAGCAAAACACGTATGATATTGGTTGCGCATGCGCCACTCTTGTTTTAGCGCCATGACCAGGTCATTTTTCGTACCCGGTGGATGATTGCGTTCGTCAATGTACCTCCCAAGCTGCTCTATAGGATTCAGGTCAGGAGTACGCAAGCCACTCCATGCGGTCTATTCGTTCGCTGTCGAGCAGCTAATCAACACAGGCTGAACGATGAAAACGGGTATTGTCATCCATAAACATGAAGGAATTTCCAACAGCACCACGAAAACAGCGTACGTGAGGAACGAAACCATCCTGACAACAGTGCTGAGCATTCGTGGTTCCACTTTGCATCACGTGAAGCTTGGTAAGTCCATTGGGAATGATACCCGCCCAGATCATCACCCTACCACCTCTATAATGGTCAACTTTCACGATGTTGTTGGTAGAATAAGCGGTGAGTGATTAACACAAGATGTATTGGTGCCACGAATCGGACGACAAATAAAACCTTTTTTCGTCCGGGAACAGGACTTTTTACCCATTGCTCGTCAGTTCAGTTTGGGTGTTTACGGCAACAACGATACCTCTGGGAATTGTGTGATGTGGTCAAAAGTACACATCATACCAGTTTGCTGGCATACAAACTAACACTATTCATTCGCTTTGCTGGACACTGGTGCAATATTGATGTCCCCGTGCTTGCTTGAAGCTCTCGTGCTAACCTACCAGCACTTATGCGGCAGTATCCTTTCGTCGTTGCAGTTAGATAACCATAATCAGCAGTGGTTATTTTCAGTTGTCGACCACTGCTGTACCGCCCGGTAGCTGTTCCACTTTCGGAAAATTGTTTCCACAGCTTTGTGACTATGCTTTTGCCAACTGTAAACTCATTGGCTACATTTCGCGTTGAACATCCTTCTTCCAATTTACCCACAATACTTCCACAAGAAAAGCCATCGAGATGTGTTCTTCCTGATCTTGTGCCATCAACATAACAACAAATAATCAACAACAACTAGTAACCAACAGTTTAACACACTTAAAAATAACTTTATGTATTAAGCTTTCTATCACTGTTTAGCAATCTGGTGCTCTCACGTGTTTTCACATATGTGCATTATGTGCAGCCAATCGGTGGTATCTGCCTCTTACGTCGGTTGCGACTATCACCGATTTTCTGCCAAAAAAGACCTTATTCAACTTCTGAATATTTGCATATTGCCGATGCTTTTTAATTTATGGACATCAGTGTATAAACCGAATGTTACATGTGGCTAACCTGAGCAGTAGTCAAACACTACCTCGACTATCCTTTTAGTAAATTAAGACCTTTAGTGGATACTTTTATTATTATTATTATTATTATTATTATTATTATCATTTGAGGATCCTTTAATAATTGTAATTTTCTCATAATTCCAGACAGAGCAGACACCCAACTGGGAGGGTGATAGCCTGCACAAGTGTTTCCGCTTGTTACAGGAAGTATAATTTTTTTTTAGAAATCACCTTTTTGAACACTCTACATATACTTAGTAAGAGGTTCTTGTTAAAGGCATTTCAGATAAAAAAAATGGCAAAAATTAGAGTAAACAAAATAACATTTTTTTTAAATAAGAAAGAATAGGAAAGTGGTGTTACACAGTGGTACAGGAACTACTAGAGATAAGATGGAAGAACACCAATTGATCCAGTTTTTCTTTAATTATATACAAATAACTTTATTTTTTATGTATGATATTTTATTATAATATTGATCAGTAAATTACTGAAATTATGTTGTTATAGAAAAAATTGATTTTACTATTATATTTAACTTTTTCCAATAAAATACAAAAACTAAACCGGGAACAAAATGATATGTGTTTAAGAATTTAGTTTACTAATTTATACTTTTTAGTTTTATTGTATATTTTACATTTTTACTATTAATATTTTAATTTTAAATGCTTTATTCTATAATTTTATTTTGTATTTTGTTCCTTTTTTTATATATTACTGGTGCTAATACTTTCCATTTATTTAAAGCTTTGTGAGCTCCAAACGTCCTAGTTTCAAACTCCAGTATTCTTCTGAGATAACATTTAATAGCTATTTTCATCTGCTCCGTAATTTTTTTATTTTTGTTCGTAAGATAAGTATTTCTTTTTTTCCACATATTATATTTTGTTATTGCTATTAAAAAAATTAAATATTAAGTTTTTAGATTCAGAGCAGTTTAGAGGTACATAGTACAAAATGGTGTGAAATAAATGTATGTCTATAATTTAAGTATGTTGCAACCACTTCCAGATATATTTTGCAAAATTGCAATCTACAAATAAATGTTTAAGTGTTTCTTTTGAGCCACAGTAGTTACAGTTAGGATTAAATATTAATTTAATTCTATACAACCATTTTCTTGTAAGTATAATATTGTGCGAAATGTTAAAAAGTAGATCTCTGATATTAGTGCTTAGTTTTATTTTTGATTGCAGTGTCCAAATACTATGTACCATATTGAATTGCAGTGTACCCACACCCAAGACTGTCCCAGATAATATCTCACTAACATTATCTTCCTCCTCCGGAGTCTCTGTAATTTTAACGATTGATGGAACTCTTATACTTTAACAGTCTAAAATTATATTACTAGTGGGACAAGTCTCGCATGGCAGGACTTCAGAATGTCTCAGAAAAACCTTTTTGGGATTGGGGATTTTTTTCCCTGGAAATTTCCCATGAAGACAATTTTTCTCAAATTGTGAAACAAATCGAGCACTTCTGTCGTTAAATGTGAGGAAATAAATTTTTTTCGGAATTTCAAAGTATAGGAACGTAAACAATTAATTTCCAGAGGCAATGATTTTCTCGAAATACAGCATTGACTGCAAAAAATCTAATTTATGCTCGATATTTAATAAATAAACGGCTTTCCTATTTTTCAAAATTCAAACCAGAAATAACAGAATCACAGACTTTGCAAATTATGTGGCAAAGCCACACGATAACCACAGACAAAAAAATCAAAGTATGGCAATCAGATAAAAAATGTATCAGAAATAATCGAATCGAAATGAAATTGTAATCGGAAACATCGCCCAAACAGTGTGTGTGATCAAACCGATAAGCCTAACTGGATTGCCAACTCAGCAATCTCGCAATTACAACCTTTCCGAAACAGAAACTCTCCCCTGAGTCAAAGGTTATTGTTCTGCTTTTGTGTGGCTTGGCCACACAATAACCGAAGATACCCAATAACCAATAACCGAATTATACTCAATAACCTTTGGTTTTCCCTTTTTTGGAGTTACAATAGGGTTTACAGCATTACACCATGGAAGCTACTGAATTCCATCAATAAAACGTTAGCAATTTGAGTATGATATAGGCTATAAAATAAATTTTGCACTTTATTTTGCGTTCATACAGTTGCTTAACTGAAATGATTAATTTCACGAAAAGATATTAAAAAAGACTCGATTTACCTCGCTATAATGCACGTCTAAACAGTACGGGCACGTGAAAAATTTATTGCGATCAGCCCATAAAACATAACACTAACTGGGGTCGGCGTCTGCACCCTCTAGCGACAAAAAGTGGCATTTTCTTGTACGCGAATCCCCGTAGAGTTCGCCGCAGTGACAGAGCGTTGAGCAATAACAGTTACAATTGATAATCCCAGTTAGCCGTGGCAAGAGTATGGCAAAAGATAGGAAGGGGAAGGTGGAAAGGCATGCATTTACTTTTTGAAAAGATTGAAAGACTTTCTGGAAGTACATGAGACTCAGGAAAAATAGGGGAAACAAAGTTGTAAGCTGTGTGGAGAATAGAATGGGGAAAATGATATGGGAGCCCAAGGAGTTAAGTAAAGATGGTGTGAATACTTCTGTGAGTTATTAGATTAGGAAAGCAAAGATGATTCTGAGAGGAATGCAGATGATGTCACAGTGAAGAATGAAAACGCAGGAGGGATCTCAAGAGAAGAAGTGTGTAAAGCTCCAAAATCTCTCCAGAATGGTAAAGTTATGGTAACGGTTGGTGATGACTCTGTGATTGACTCGTTAACTCAAATTTGCCAGTTGTGCTGGGAGTTAGGAATCATCCCTTGGGATAGGAATGATGCTATCATTGTTCCCTTGTACGTATAAGGGAAAAACGTGATCAGACTGACTGCAAGAACTATCGTGGAATTAGTCTTCTGAGTGTGTCAGGAAAAGTGATTGGTAAGGTAATTTTTGAAAAAGTACGGGGTCTTACGTCAGATAAGGTGTGGTATGTTCACAGTGCTTTTATGTGTAATAAAGGCTGCACTAACCAAATGTTTGCATTACGCATGATGATTGAAAAGTATCTAGATGTTGGTAAGAACATTTTCGCTGCCTTCATTGATTTACAGAAAGCTTACAATCGAATGAATATGTAGTTACTGGGAAAATATTTAATAGTGTAAAAGCCATAAATGTTGGCAGTAGAGCTAGTAGAGTGAATGGGGTTTTATCGAAATGGTTTTCTATTGTTGCAGGAGTCAAACATGGCTATGTAATGTCACCATGACTGTTTAATATATTTATGGATGTGTGGATGGGTGATGCAAAAATAGTTAAAAGTGGTTTATGTCTTGGTGATATCCGGGTGTGCAAGTTGATGAATGCTGATGACACTATCCTATTAACACAGAGCAAAAGTGAGTTGTAGGGTATGTTGTTCCAGATGTAAAAAGTTTGCATGAAATTCAAACTGAGTATAAATAAGGGAAAAACCAAAGTTATGGTTCTCGGGAGAGGAACAGGTAGTACTGAATGTACTATAAGTCTAAATGCATAGTGATTAACCACGTGGATGAGTTTGTGTATTTAGGAAGCAAGTTTGACAGAGAGAACAAATTGAATGGTGAAATTAGTCGGCGAGTGAATTATTCTTTAAAAGTCATAGCACCTTTGGGAGGTTTTCATAGGAATGATGGATTCTCAAGAGTCCCGCGTGGCTGTGTATAAAACTGTAATTATGTCTACTCTGCTGTATGGCAGTTAAACCTGGGTACTACAGAAGAAACATAAGAGTCGTTTGAGTGCTGAAAGAATGCGTTACTTACGGGTGTTTAGGGCAAGACACCTTCTGATCGTGTAAGGAATGAAGATGTGTTGCAGCTGTGTAATATTGTTAGTAAGCTTCTGGAGCGAATGTAGTTTATGATGTTTACCACATGCTTTAAAATACTTTAAACTTTTAAAACACGGCCACACAATACGCCTTCATCTATAATGCGATAAAAATGAACAAATGGAGTAAGTGAACATTCATCGATCAAAATTTGTTTTATATTTCCAGCAGCGCCGTTTTTCGAACTAGCCACTCCAGGCTCACCATCTCTAACTAAACATGTCAGTTTAAGCCAAGACAATTTTTTCTCCACAGACATTGTTTTCATTTTGTCCAAAAATGTCATCAGCTTTCGTACTATCACGGATTGATGTTAGTTGCAGATCTTTAGTTTGTTTAAAATTATCATCTACACAGCGAATAAAAACAGCCAATTGAGCAACTTCTGTTACATCAGTGCTTTTTTCAATTGCAAGTAAAAACTAAAGGACCTCTGATATTTCTGAATTAATTGATCGTTTATATCTGAAGCTAGTAACCGATTTTACTAGAAACAATGTTTGGCGAAAGACTTATTTCTTTCAAATCATTCGCCTTGTCACGGAAAACTCACTCTGCTACTGTAACAAAAAACTATTTTATAAACCAATAATCTGTAAAATGCTAAGAGTTTTCTGCTATCATTTTTGATAAATATATTTTACCTTCAGAGTACCTGTTTTCGGTTTAACAATTATCTGAAACACATTTTGTTGCACTTAAATCCGGTTTCAGTTTCTTCAGTTTGTCCTTTCGAAGATGCCCTTACGGTGAATCATACTTCTCCCCATGCACAGTTAGAAAATGGCGTCGTACTCATTCGGAAACGTTAAAACTTGCTTACATTACACAGTTATTATTTTCGCAACAAAAGTACTGCAACTCCGACTTCTTGTTATATACTACATGTTCGTCTTCAATGGATCGTTTCCTACTGTAACTTGGTTCAGAAACACGCATGGTAAAAATAATATCACAAAAATCAACTTCAGTAGGAAAATAGCGCGCGGATCATGCGTTCTATCCGTACAAAACTAACCACCACCCGAACAGGAGAGAGCTTATAAAGGCGGATCAGTGTTACCAGCGCTTGGTTTCAGTTCTGTGCAAAAATTATTTCCTTTTCAAACGACTTTACTTCCGTACAGCGACACGGCGGCCAGCACTCTTGGATTCATACAGAGTACGTCTGGTGAAGACACTTGTACCGTTGTCGCATTTTTCAGACGTAACAATACGCATGCTTAATACAGTTATATTCTTCTTAAATAAACTTGTTACTTATAAAGAGGATGGTTCTGATAATCATTACCATGTATAATTTTCTTAATATATTATAATATACTTGAAAAAAGGGTGATTTATTTTTTATTTTGTAATCACTCAGGCGGGCCGCAAAACAATTGGCTCCGGGCCGTGAAACAATTGACTCCGGGCCACGAATTTGAAACCACTGCTTACGAGTTATGATGTTAAACTTTTCCAAAACTTCAATCCAAATATTATGTGCATGCTGTTTTTAAATCGAAAAAAAAGGTATATACAAATTAAATTACGTTTGATTCAGCATACCAAAGACACCTAATTGCTCTCCTAAATGGGGTAGCTCACTTTAACGATCATCCCTGCGACTCTTCCAAAAGAATAATTTCAAATATAATTTTCGTAAAATTATACATCGGTTTACCAAAATAATAATAACTCTATACAAGAACTTTTGAGATTTCCAGAGGGCCACACTCTGTAGTGAGTTCCATGGGGAGCCTTATTCTTTGAAGACAAGTGGGGAACTTTTTTTCATAAACAAATAAAAAAACGTATAAATTTGGACTTTTGAACCACATATTTCTGAGGAAAACTCTAGAACCATAGATTTCAGGGAAAACTACGCTTGCTAACAGGAAGCATTTACATTGCTCGAAATGTGACTGTGTATTAAGTACTCTGCGTTGCTGGTGGTCAAGAACATTAAAAAACTGATTAAAAAGAAATTTAAAATAGATTAATACGTATAATTTAAAAAGCCACACTTTTTGAAACGTTGTCCGACATTTTTTTCAATAATAGCGGAATATTCTCTAATTATGAAGATAATACATGCTGTGTTTTTCACACCTATGGTTGCAAATGATATACATTATAATATTTAAATAATGCCTAACATCAGAAGAAGTGGACATCTCTGAAGTTAACAGAAAAGTAACCAAAGCTCTTATGGAAACAGCAACAAAATTAGCTGGGTCTAAGAACAAGTTGCATGTTAATAAATTATCAGGAAAAACGAAAATGTTGATGCAAAAAAGAAGAGAGATGAGGACAACTAAAGAAGATGTGACTTCCAAAGTGGAATATATAGAGCTATGCAAGACAGTAAGAAAAAGTATCACTGAAGACGTAAGAAAATTCAACTGTGAACTAGTGAGGAAAGCAATTGAAAACAACCAAAGCCTAAAGATAGCAAAGGGACATCTCAGTAAGGGAAGAAAACAGATTATGGCACTGAGAAAAGAAGATGGTTCTGTAACAAGAAATAGAGGCGAAATTTTGACAAGAGTGAAAGATTTTTACTCCAAATTATATGAAAGGGATGATACATGCACTCCAGACATCATGAAAGATACCAGTACCAGAGTTCCTCCAGTCCTTCCAGCAGAAGTTCCACATGCAATTAAGAACATGAAGCGAGGAAAAGCTCCAGGAGAAGATGGAATTACTGTAGACATCATACAGGAAGCAAGTGGAGAAATCGAAACAGTACTCGCCCAAATTTTCACTCGATGCCTTAATGAAGGAAAGATTCCTGAGGATTGGAACACCGCTACAATGATCCTGCTACATAAGAAAGGTGACATTGAGGATCTCGGAAACTACAGACCTATCAGCCTCCTATCAGTAGTTTATAAAATCTTCACTAAAGTTCTTTCACACCGCTTGAAGGTAACACTGGACATGGCTCAACCGAGAGAACAAGCTGGATTCAGGAGTGGCTACAGCACAATAGATCATATCCACGTGCTGAGAGAACTAATTGAAAGAGCAAGGGAATATGAACTTCCATTGTGCATGGCTTTTATCGATTATGAAAAAGCCTTTGATTCGGTGAAACCATCAGCAGTTACAATGGCTCTGAAAACCTGCGGTATTGAAGATGCATACATTAATATTATTAATAACATCTATGAAAATGCAAGTGCAAAGATTAGGCTGTTTGAAAATACAACACAGGTAAAAATTGGAAAGGGAGTAAGACAAGGTGACACCATATCTCCGAAGCTCTTTAATGCCACATTGGAGGGTGTTTTTCAGTCGCTGAGCTGGGAAAACAAGGGGATAAAGATTAATGGAGATTATCTAACCCACCTTCGTTTTACTGATAACGTAGTCATTTTTGCAACTACCCCATCAGAGCTGCAGAGTAGGATCCAGGAACTTGCTGACAAGAGTAAAGAAGTGGGATTAAAAATGAACTTTCAGAAGACAAAAGTGATGTTCAATGCTTTTACAAGAAATGAAGATTTATCGATTGATGGAGAAAAGCTGGAGATAACAGACACGTACGTTTATCTTGGACAGCAGATATCAAGTGAGGGTCACATTGATGAAGAAATTAATCGGCGTACAAAACTTGCCTGGAGAGCTTTTGGAAGAAACAGCATAATTTTCAAGAGCAATATGCCATTATGTCTTAAAAGAAAAGTGTTTGATTAATGCATCTTTCCAGTGCTTACGTATGGTGCAGAGACGTGGACCTTAACTAAAAGAGACATACAAAGGCTGCAGACAACTCAAAGTAGCATGGAGAGGTGCATGCTTGGTGTAACCAGGAGAGATAAGAAGAGGAACTCGTGGATCCGAAAAATGACAAGAGTGGAAGACATCATGATCAGAGTTAAATCTCTGAAATGGCAATGGGCTGGACATACTGCCAGAAGGACAGATCATCGATGGACACCCGAAATTTTAGATTGGATTTCAAGGGACAGGAAAAGACTCAGAAGAAGACCACATGGGAGTTTTGTGGATGAAATTCGAAAGTATGCAGGGGTGACATGGAGGAGACTGGCACAAGACAGACCGTTGTGGAGGAAACTTGGGGAGACCTTCGTCCAGCAGTGGATTGATAATGGCTGACAATGATGATGATGATTTAAATAATTATTCTTTCTGCCTAGAGGTTTAATGACATGCTAATGAGGAAAGCAATATGTCGAACAACTTAAATTTTTCAGGATTATTTATGTACCTCAGGTTCTGTGAAAAACTGCCGGAAAAAATGAATTTGAATGGAAAATATTATGTTTAACCTACACAAAATTTGTTGATAGGTATGAAATTATTCCCTAAGATTTCCCAGAAAGGATTTAGATAGTAGCTAGACTAGACTGTTGACCGCAGTTTCTTTGTTGGAAGAACATTTTAAAAAATTGACACCTGTCCAGGTGAAAAATCAGTTTTATGCTCTTCAGTTTTCATTTTAATTGGCTTTACGCTATGTGGAAAATAATAATTATACATCCCTGCTTAGGCAGTCATTCTGGAAATTGTATGTGCTTTATTCCTTTTTTGACTCTGTGGCTACACTATCAGTTTTTCTCGCGTCATAAACTGTATTGACCTAAACCGCAGAACAGCTCATGTTCTTCAAACTCATGCATAACCAGGCACCCTAAGGCTTCTGGCTTATTTACATTTTATTATGGAAAAAAGACAGAGAGAATTTGGAAAAGGCATAAGCAAAACAGTTTTCTTCTTTAGAGCAAACAAGTCATCTTCAATAATATTTCTCATATTTTTACTAAAACCCACATTTTTAGTTCTCTCAAAATGTATACACTGCCTGACACAGAAAATGCCAGAACACGAAGACGGGAACGCAGTGCAATGCAAACTGTAGTGTAGGTGCCCACCTACACGTTACACTACTGATTGCATTTGCAGGTTAATCGCGCGAGCAGGGCGCGTGTTATAAGCGGAAAACTAGCACGTGAGGCCGTCCGTCGAGACGTCATTACGGCCGCGAGAGTGAGTGGTGCTTTTGTAACCGTGTCTGGAAAACGAACAAGGGGTGCCAATGCCGGTAAGACGCTGTCGTACAAGATTTTGTCCAAAGGGATGAATTCAGAAGAGATGTCATCGTAGACCTTCGTACCGCCGGATGGTACTTGGGTCACATTGCGGAAGAAACGCAACGTGATGCAGCAACCGCCGGTTACATTTGAAGACAACGGTCACAGGCAGGATGTGTGCAACGTCGTAGGGGGACCGGATCACAGAGACGGACGTCCAGGCACACAAATCGTCCCAACTGACGCCATGCGGTAGCGGACCAACAGGTCACAAGCAGCGACATGTTGCGGATTGTACGGGAAGGCCTACATGCTCCGATATTGATGATGATAGTGTCGTGCCGATTGGCTGTGTCTGATTTCCCGTCCAGCCTTCCGTTGCGAAAGATACATTTAAAAACATTCCCTCCTCGTCACAGCTCGGCGTGGTGTCGCTCCAGAGCTGCGTGGTGTATCGAATGCAACAGTGTGGTGTTCAGCGACGTGATCGCGATTCTGTCTCACCACGAATGATCGCCGTCTGAGAGTATGGTGGCGACGTGACAAACGGGAGGATTCCTCCGCCATTGTGGAGCGCCACACGGCCCGGCATAGGGGAATCATGGTGTGCGGTGCCCTCAGCGCCATCATTCGCTTAACGCTGGTACTCATTATGGGAACATTGATGGCACGCCGCTTTGTTGACGAGATTCTGCAGCCCGTGGTGCTCCCGTATCTGAAGGGCATCCCAAACGCCGTTTTAGAACAGGATAACGCCCTGCAACATACCGCTCGCATCAGCCTAAAAGCTTTACAGTTTGGATATTTCCGTGACCAGCACGAAACCCCAGTCTCGCCAACAATAATCTGTGAGACACGATTGGACTTTGGTTGAGTACCTTCCCAAATGCGCAAAATTAAGATGAACTATGGACTCGGATCAACACCACATGGCCCACGACACCCCAGGACCCTATTTGGACTCTCATTGCCTCGATACCGCTTAGGATTCAAAGCTCTATCGTCCAAAATGGGGGCCACACTCCTTCTTGATCATTCTGTATATTCGCCCCACTGGACCCTAGTCTGTATGACCCCATTGAATCATCTGGTCAGGACATATTTGGATATCTGTGTGTGAAGTTGGGTCTGTTTTCAAGCATTCCTTCATGGTGTGGCCTTTTCTCTGTCAGGCAGTGTATATATAAAGAGTTATTTCAATGTCTGAATATTTCTCTCATTTTTTTTGCACATAATAATGATGTTAGAGTTCAACACATTTTCTTCCATAAGTTTGCGTTATGTGCAGCGAGCTACAGTAATGCTGATATTATTGTCGTAAAATTAGGTTTATTACTTCAAGAAATTATTTTCTTTCATGAACTGCTCAAAATGTAACAGTATAGATGTACTTTAAACTTATGTAGTGGAACAAAGTTAAGGAAACTAATTTAATTGTGCTTAAAATTCGAGACGTAAAGAATAGCTCCTGCATTTGTTTATCGGGAAAAAATTATCTTTGCTGAGTTTCTAACCACATGTCTTCAATCATTTTGTCTCAAAATGTTTTACGCATACAAGTGCAATGCTAATTTTCTTACTAAAAATGATCAAGAGTTTTAAGCACCTCGTACACATAGTAATTTAGCACTTATATGATAAGGAACCTGAAGATCCTTTACTGGAACAAATAGGACCTAGAGACAGAGTACAAAAAAGTTGCAGTGATAATTTAAGAATCTATTTTTCGAATAAACTACTGAACACTCTCTGAATATGGATGATAATTTAATTTTCGGAGTCATTATATTCACCTTTTCATTCCCTGAATTTATAAAGTAACGCATGGAGGAACTACACTTTATATGTGCGCCTCTACCCTTGCAAACTTTTAAAATCGTCCGGGAATAACTTTCCTTCACTGTGCTTTTCCGCGAATTTTTGTAAAATTCGTAAATATAAGAACTTTTAACTTCATAACTTTTGACCTGAGGTAGTTTGTCAGTATTAAATCTATTCACTTTAAAAAAAATGAAGGAAATGTAATTGATGAAACGGAGTTCAGGCATACTCTAATGTTTTCTTTATGAAGCACAATTATTCGGTGAGAGACACGAAGGATTCCGAAGGTTCGCTAAGGACAATGCAAAAAGTGTAACATCATTAGGTGATGACGATTCGTGCTCAGAGTCGTCATTGTGTCAGCGTCACCTTATCACACTCCCGCATTGTTGGGATGTCAAACTCATTTTGGTCAGCTTAATTACCATTTTCATCATTCACCCAATATAAAGGCGTTCATGAGAATAACTCATTAATTTCGCTGTAAAATGAGAAACTAGCTCCTCCAATGTTGTAATTAAATTTTGATAAAGGGTAACGGTGCTTCGCGGACTTCGCGGAGCAGAACACACCATATAGCAGTCACCTTTATGCCCTCTGCCTAATTGAGCGTAACACCGATGAGCAGTGAATTGGGGATCTTCGGTTGTTTTGTGGGGGCAGCATTTGCTGAGTGGTCCACCGAAGATATCCAGGTCATGCGCCAGCAGATACAATGCGGAATTGCTCTCGCAAACGTGATTAGTAGAAAACCAATTTATATGAACACAGTAAAACCCGGCAGAGCTTGGTTTTAGCAGTCACCAATACTTTTTATTTCTGTACTACTACTACTCATAAAAATAAGTAAATTGGAGCCATATCCTTGCATACGAGTTGAATTATAGCAATACGAGAAAATAACATTATTTCAACAGTTATTTAAACCTCACCCAGATAATACCTATTTTTTAAAAAGTGAAAATTTTATGTTACCTATAGGCGCAACGGGGAAGACAGAACTCCAAGTAACCTGGATTAGTGGACGTAATCTACATGCTTAGATGCATCTACCATTAAGAGCGACGTTATGCAATTGCCATAAAAGTAATGGATTAAATTCTGTTTGCGGAAATTAATTGTATGCGAATTGGATAAAATGAATACACATTTGCTCCTAGCTATTGATAGAGAATTTAGTTTTGTCCGTGATACAAAAACGCTATAGCAAATGAACTAGATCTACAGGAAGCATTTATTTCTTGAATTTGTACTGATTTAACTTTTCCTTATTTTCGTACTTGTTCCTTTTGGTCCTGGAAATCTGCAGGAGTTTTAATGAGAAAAACTATAAT
Organism: Macrothele yani; assembly: GCA_039090855.1. NCBI lineage: Eukaryota > Metazoa > Arthropoda > Arachnida > Araneae > Macrothelidae > Macrothele > Macrothele yani. The sequence continues at coordinate 38,548,634 of CM077034.1, forward strand.
CGATGCATTGCAGCTTACAATCAGAAAATTGAAAACTATACTGATTTAAACAAATTAAATGAAAATCAGAAATTTCACGATTTGTAAAAGAAGAGTTGAAATGCACGAAACTTGATTACATGAAGTAGATTGTAATACCGATTTAGGGTATCGTAGATAATTGGGACGCAGTGCAAACTGTTAATGAATATCGGATTCAACATGAAAGGTGCAGCTTCGGCACTGGAAGTCACATCGTTTGCGGAGTACAACGAAAAAAATTTGAAATACGAGATTTGTTGTAATCAACGCGTAACAACATTTGACAGATAAGCTAAGGACGAGAGCGCACAGTGGTGCCTAACGCCAATCTGGCGGTATAAAAGTAATTTTGGCCAGTCTTCAAAAAAAGAGTAAAAATAGTTGAATGATATTTTAAACATATTGCCGTATCAATATTCAACTTTTCCACAAGCGTAATATAAAACATGACTGCGTGGCAGAGCCTCATAGTTAAATGTTGAGATCGCTGAACTGGTGTTTGGCGTCAGAAGCTGCATATATTTAAGACTAGGTCGTGGATGCAATATGAGTGTAAACAAGTGAAAACTCTTATTCCTATTGGATATTTTAGCTAAAAGTATGCATAACCTTTGGGTAAAATATTTAAACACATACACAGAACTGTGTGTCCATGCCAATGTTGTAGTTCTACGTATTTATCAGAAAAAGTCTTGTGATTTTACCTCCGTTCTACTGATAGATTTTCGTAATCTACTGACTTTTCTGTGCTTTAAGACTGTCTGCACACTCAGGGCATGATGTTGAAGAATGAACGCACTCTTTCATTATGCACCATCAACTAATTCAATGGACAAGTCTAACCTCAGAATTGGCCTGAAAGAAAAGCTATTTAAAACTTAAACCAATCTTTTTTAACGTCATATTGGTTGTTGTGAGATTACTTTTCATTCTAGATAATTAATTAGTCTGTTATACATGTTCCCCTAGTTTTGTTAAAACGCGGAATATCAGGAAAATGTCTATAGTACGATATCCGTATTGATGATAATTTTATGGGTATATAACTTATTTCTAGAAATTTGGGAAAATCTGGGTATCAATGAGTAAGACGTGTAAACATATAACTCTTTGTTTTTAGGAAGACAAGAGACACTGATAAACTAAACGAAAAATGACATGATTATTTACACGATTATTAGTTTTAATGACCAGATTATTTTATAAAACTGATTATAAACAATATCTTATAAAAATAGCTTATCAGGATTGAATTGGTTTAATAGTAGTTTGTGGAGTACTGGTTCCATTTGACATACCAGGAGATTTCAGTGTTCCTTTATATTAAGATTTTTTATGTTCCTTCATATTAAGATTTTTTATGTTCCTTCATATTAAGATTTTTTATGTTCCTTCATATTAAGATTTTTTATGTTCCTTCATATTGAAGATTTATTTGATTAGGGCATGATATTAACTAGCATACCTTAAGGATAAAATCTTTTTTTTTTCTTTTTTTTTTTTTTTTTAAATATAAAAAGATTTTTAAAATAACTTGTCCGAACATATCCATAAAAATAAGTATACTATAGAAAAATTCATGGGCTCTAAGGCAGTGGGTCTCTAACTTTTTTAATTCGTACCTATTGGTCACGACTAAAAGTGCAATGCACCACCTGTGAAAATTCCCCAAATGACAGGTTTTAATATTTTTATGAATATCTGACAAATTTTTGCGGCTGTATTAACCTATTGAAAAAAATACATCTGTAATAAAAATATTTGAAATGTGGCAAAGTTATTTAAAGAATCCTACGTGTATTACCTTAATATTATCGCTATTGAGAATCGTTATGATCAGTTAAAAAAAATATAATTTCATTGAGAAAGGTCTGCAGAAAAATCTTATCTTCGATAAATCGTTCAAAAATAATGAACAAAAAATAAAACGAAGAGTAATTTTTCTAATCAAATTCTTATTCTGAAGTTGAAAGATTATGAATCCTGAAGGTTTTTCAGTAAGAGGTGTACCTGCATGGCTTCACACAGCTTTCTAAAGTCTGGGTGTAAAGTTGATTCTTGCAAGAGGAGATTCTGCTCCAAATTTAGCATATTACGGTACTTATTTTTCAGGTACATCATGAATGAAGAACCACTTTTACATAGATACGTTATGGAAAAAGGCATCATAAACTTCAAAGCACGGTCAGCTATATGTGGAAACTCATTCAGTCTGCAACCAAAAGTCTGTCAAAAATATTTTGTTGAAACTGGATTTGAGTGTTTCATCACAGGCCAGTTCAACAATTTCTTCCTTTTCTTTCGTTGAATAGAAATCTGGTAGCCTGAAGTCTTCCACTACAGAAAAAGGGTCTCGCATTCAAAACTGGTTGTCTAAAATCTCAGAAAAATATTCGTCAAAGTCTTCAATCAAACACAGACAATGCGGTTTTACGTCGTTGACAGCATAACCATGAAGATCAAGTTCATTTTCTTCTACCAAATTTTCTAAGAACGGAAAGAATGACAGTTGTACAATAACAACTTCTGTTGATGCAATTTAAAGTTTTTTTCCCAAAGATTTTATGTTGTCATGAACCATAAAAATGTTGTGTATTTACCCTGCATCCATTTATTCATCTCTTTCAGTCGCTGGAAGATGCGAGCTAAGAAAGCTAGCATGCACAACCACTTTTCATCTGTAAACCTGTCACAAAGCTCACACTTACTGTGAGAGAGGAATACTTGAACTTTTTGCCTCAATTCATACAAACGAGCAAGATAATTTCCTTTTGAAAGCGAATTTAATACAGTGTAGAAGAGATGTTTATACTCGGCACCTACTTCTTCACACAAATTACAAATAATCTGGAATTGCCTGCTTTCGAATTTATTAAATTAACGGTGTTCACTGCTTCTTGCAATACTGTTTTCTTACAATTAGGACAATTCCTGGCTATTTTTTTAGAGCCTCCCTGTGAAGACTACAGTGGACGAATGTTGCCTGTGGCGCAACATTCTTCCTTTGGAAAACACACCACTATGCTTGCCAGTCATAGCACGCGTACCATCGTGCAAACTCTGACACACTTCTCCCATTCTACAACATGCTTAGTTATAAATCCATGAAGAGTGTAAAATATCTCCTGTGCCGTTCTCCGACCTGGGAACTCACAGCAGAAAAAAATGTCTTCTAATACAGCGGGGTAGTATCAATATATCTAACAAATGCTAGCAACTGAGCCATTTTGTGCTGACTTTAGTTTGCCGATGAGTTGTTCCTCCAAATCGTTAGCTATACTTGAGATCCTACGAGACACAGTGTCATTGGACAGAGGGATAACATCCAGCTGAATTGCTTGTATTTCAATAATAACATTTGTCTTTGGCAGCAGCGGTAAATATGACTTGCCGTCAGTGTGGGGTTTTCCAGCCCTTCGTAATCTTAAACTGATTTTGAATGACACTTCAAGGATTTTCGTATTCAAAGATGAAAAACAGGCGATTTTGTGTTTACCAGATTTATTTCTGCTTCCTTTCGCTTAAAAAACTCAAGTGGCTTATTTTCCAGTTTCTCATGTTTCGTACAAACATGCCTTTTTAGTAACGGTAGCTTTACTGATTTGTTGGAAAGGGTCTCATGACAAATAACACATGGAGGTGTAGATTCAGACCCATTTCCTTCAAAAGGAAATCTTAAATTCAAGTATTTTGAATCATTATATCATACTTAAGCTGAGATTTCTTCTGATGAGTAATCCCAAGAGAAGAAGGTGCAGCTTTCGTTGCCTCACTAACATTTTTACAATCATCATCTATACCACTGGTAACTTCCCTTTCCGATTCGAGTCCTTACTTTTTAACAGGCCGAGTTTGTTTGATTAGTCACTTATTCATCTTGACCGATACGAGAAAAAGGTAAAAAAGGGCTTCAAGCTCTACCAGTCTACCTGTTGAAGTTTCGTTTGAAGCTTGAACGAGAAATGACGCTACCGCAAGAGGGCGCAGAAGAGGGACGCCAAAGCAGAATATCTAACTGAGAAGAAGTTAAGGCTCGTCGAGACGTAACTAGCGCCGACAGATCTAAAGAGTTAAAATGCAGTGCACAGAAGCCAACATACAGGCTGATGCCTAAGCATACTGGGCATGCGTATTTCTGTTGACTTCAATTCTTTGGGTAAAGAATAGTCCGCCGAGCTACTCACAGCACGTGATTTTTACCTTCTTAATAGCATAATCACTTCGCAAATCGGATATGTTAGTTTTGTTACTCTAATCGGGTTAGTTGAGGCTTTTGTTTGTTCTTCAGTTTTTCAGAAACATTTTCAGCAATGCGAACTATTAGGGATTGTCTGCCTTTTTTACGGATTCTTAGGCCTAACTATAATATTCGCTAAAATTTAAATTAAATCGTAATACTAATGTTATTGCATATTTTTCTCACCAAAATAAGGGATGAGCGGGATATCAGGAAAGAGCAAGAACAACAACAAAACAAAAAACTGCTCTAAGCAAATAGTCATCAGATCGAAGGAATCCATCGTGGATTAAAGAAAATGCAGTGCTGTAGTCCCCCTGAGGCGTTTTGCTCCTGAATGTTAGCTTTACAACAGAGCATATTACTTCTTAAGATGTGGTGTCGCTGTTGTCGCCTGTTTTACGTTTTCTCAATGAGAGTTGGCGTTCTTCAAGCTTTATATTCTTTGGCCAAGAAGAGAAGAGGAAGATTGTCGTTGCTGTTTGGAGAGGCGAACGATGTACTTATGTATTACAGTTACGTGTTTTGTTTTAAATTAGAACTAGCTTCTAGAATAAATCTGAGTTATTAGAATTGATTACGTGTAAGTGATACAAGTAATGAATTATCACAATCATCAGAGGAGAAGAGGCCAACAGCTAAAAGAGTTAGTTATGCAACCTTGGTTATATTAAAGGAGACATATATAACTAAGTTGTAATATTTCACTACTCTATCGCTTGTGAAACAAAAACAACGAAAATTCCATACACATTCTACTACGTAAACTCGCGACTTTTATTTTCAACACTTGTAACTGACATCAGTGGTGCTAAACATCCCATCCTGTTACAGTTATCCAAAAATCTCCGAATTTCACTGAAAACTCCCTAAATTTGGCAAAACGTACCTATGTTTCCATCATACTGCAATCTGTTTTTTAACCTGTGAAGTAATTATTATAATTTCTTGTTTCTATTAATAAATAAACGGTCATACTTAGAATCTTTGAACAAATTTCATCAGAGTCTATGAGAGCTGCTCGCGCACCTCTGAAACTCGCGCGCCGTGCCCCTTCGGGTACGCGTACCACAGTTTGAGAACCACTGACCTAAAGCAATTTGGGAAGCAGTGGTACAAGGAATTGGATGAAATATTGAAATGTGTGGATATTAGATTTCTAAATTCAGACAAAACTGTATATCGCATAAAACCTTAGCAGTAGCTAAGGTCATCGTATTTGTTTACGTTGATGATTTGATGGCTTTTGCACACAGCAAAGAGAATTATGAAATCACTAGAAACAATTAATCAAATTCATGTAAAATGAAAGACATTGGTACCTGGCACTATTGTTTGGGCATTGTGTTCGTGAAAAATGAGAACAGTAAAACAACGTTGCAGAAGAAATTCATACAGGATACCCTGCATAAATTTAAGATGTAGGATGCTGAAGCTGTATCAACTCTCATGAAAATGGCACTAAGCTGAGTAAAGAAATGCACACTAAAAATGAAGAAAAAATCTGAAAAATAAGCATTCCTTCCCCTAATTCGTTCTATGATGTATCTATCCGTTGCAACCAGACGTGACATTACATAACAGAGAATGTTCATAGCCAGTTTAATAACAATCCGCGTAAATTTCATTGGATACCCTCAAAAAGAATACAAATATACCTAAGCATCTAAAACTCATTCTCAACCGTGCTGAAGAGGCATTAACGGCCTTTGTGGATGCAGATTGGGCTCCTGATGTCAATGACAGAAATTCATATACCGGTTTTGTTTCCAAATTTGGTGGTGCGGCAATAAGTTGTGGATCCAAGAAACAGAGAACAATAGCATTTTCGAGAACGAATGCGAAGTATTTGGCCCTGCCTGAGGCTGCAAATTGGAATTTATTTAAGGAGCTTTTTTCAGGAAATTTCGTCGAATACAACAACAAAACCTACGAATATATTCTGTGATGACGAAGCAGCACAGAAACTGGCACAGAATCTTGTTTACTAATCTAGAACCAAACACATAGAGGTACGCCACCATTTCCTTCGCGAAAATTCTGAATGTAGTAAAATTAATGTAAAAAAGTTGAGTTCCATCGACATACCTGCGGGCGTTTAACTTCAGCACTGAATACAAATAGCTGTGGTTTAATAGGACTAACTTTTGTCAAAGTTGACATTTAAATAATAATGTCATTTCATCATCATCATTGTCAACCATTATCAATCCACTGGTGGACGAAGGTCTCCCCAAGTTCCCTCCCCAATGGTCTGTCTTGTGCCAGTCTCCTCCATGTCACTCCCGCATAATTTCGAATTTCATCCACCCATCTCCCATGTGCTCTTCTTCTGGGTCTTTTCCTGTCCCTTGGAATCCAATTTAAAATGTCGGCTCTCCATCGACGGTCTGTCCTTCTAGCAATATGCCCAGCCCACTGCCATTTCATGGATTTAATTCTGATCATGATGTCTTACACTCTTGTCATTTTTCGGATCCACGAGTTCCTCTTCTTATCTGTCCTGGTTACACCAAGCATGTACCTCTCCATGCGTCTTTGAGTTATCTGCAGCCTCTGTATGTCTCTTTTAGTTAAGGTCAACGTCTCTGCACCATACGTAAGCACTGGAACGATGCATTGATCAAACACTTTTCATTTAAGACATAATGGCATATTGCTCTTGAAAATTATGCTGTTTCCTCCAAAAGCTCTCCAGGCAAGTTTTGTACGCCGATTAATTTCTTCATCAATGTGACCCTCACTTGATATCTGCTGTCCAAGATAAACGTACGTGTCTGTTATCTTCAGCTTTTCTCCATCAATCGATAAATTTTCATTTCTTGTAAAAGCATTGAATATCACTTTTGTCTTCTGAAAGTTCATTTTTAGTCCTACTTCTTTACTCTTGTCAGCAAGTTCCTGGATCATACTCTGCAGCTCTGATGGGGTAGTTGCAAAACTGACTATGTCATCGGCCAAACGGAGGTGGGTTAGATAATCTCCATTAATCTTTATCCCTTTGTTTTCCCAGTTCAGTGATTGAAAGACATTTTCCAATGTGGCGTTAAAGAGCTTCGGAGACATGGTGCCCCCTTGTCTTACACCCTTCCCAATTTTTATGTGCGTTGTATTTTCAAACAGCCGAATCTCTGCACTTGCATTTTCATAGATGTTATTAATAATATTAATGTATGCATCTTCAATACCGCAGGATTTCAGAGCCATTGTAACTGCTGATGGTTTCACCGAATCAAAGGTTTTTTCATAATCGATAAAAGCCATGCACGCTGGAAGTTCATATTCCCTCGCTCTTTCAATTAGTTCTCTCAGTACGTGGATAAGATCAATTGCGCTGTAGCCACTCCTGAATCCAGCTTGTTCTCTCGGTTGAGCCATGTCCAGTGTCACCTTCAAGCGGTGTGAAAGAACTTTAGTGAAGGTTTTATAAACCACTGATAGGTCTGTAGTTCCTGAGATCCTCAATGTGACCCTTTTTTATGTAGCAGGATTATTATAGCGTTGTTCCAATCCTCAGGAATCTTCCCTTCAATAAGGCATCGAGTGACAATTTGGGTGAGTACTGTTTCGATTTCTCCACTTGCTTCTTCTATGATGTCTACAGTAATTCCATCTTCTCCTGGAGCTTTTCCCCGCTTCACGTTCTTGATTGCATGTGCAACTTCTGCTGGGAGCACTGGAAGAACTCTGGTACTGGTACCTTCCATGATGTCTGGAGTACATGCATCATCCCTTTCATATAACTTGGAGTAGAAATCTTTCACCTTTGTCAAAATGTCGCCTCTATTTCTTGTTACAGAACCATCTTGTTTTCTCAGTGCCATAATCTGTTTTCTTCCCTTACTGAGATGTCCCTTTGCTATCTTTAGGCTTTGGTTGTTTTCAATTGCTTTCCTCACTAGTTCACAGTTGAATTTTCTTACGTCTTCAGTGATACTTTTTCGTACTGTCTTGCACAGCTCTATGTGTTCCACTTTGGAAGTCACATCTTCTTTAGTTGTCCTCATCTCTCTTTTTTTTTTTTTGCATCAACATTTTGAGTTTTCCTGATAATTTGTTCACATGCAACTTGTTCTTAGACCCAGCTAATTTTGTTTCTTTTCCATAAGAGCTTTGGTTACTTTTCTGTTAACTTCAGAAATATCCACTTCTTCCGATGTTAGGCCTTCTAAAGCAGAGAACCTGTTCTTCAGTTCCAACTTGAAGGTATTATGGTGTTTTTAAGGTTGGTTATGTAAATACATTTTGTTTGTCTTATGAGCTTGCCATGTTCTAGTTTAGTGTTGAGGTGCATCTTACATATCACCAATCTATGGTCACTACCTGTGTTGAACTTGCTTAGCACACTGCAGTCTTCTATGACGAATTTTTTGTTACACATAATAAAATCAATTTCACTTGTCGTCATATTTGAATGTCACCATGTCCATTTCCTGTACGGCTTTTTCTTGAAAAAGGAGTTCAAGATGAAAAACCCTTCTGCCTCTGCAAACTCAACGAAGGTATTTCCACGCTGGTTTCTGTAGCCATGACCGTGCAGATGAATCAAAGATGACCATGGGAATAATATATTAATAAAAGTGATGGCTGTTCGAAAACGCATGACACGATGCCGTTTGAAAATTTCATGGCATCTCTCATATTGTATTTTCTCTAGTGCAGTTAATTGTCAAGCCACTAAATCTTTTGTGGAGTATGTTTTTCAGTGTAATTAAGACTCATTACCTACCACATAAAATGCATATGAACCAATTAATGGCTCATACCGAAAGTGACAGGAATGAGTAAAAATATTAGTAGATTGGTGGATTGCAATAATTTCTCAATTCGGAAAATAAAAAGGAAAGATGCGAAATATTTAAAAAACGGTAGAAAACTACAACTTGTCTGCAACTGAGATATGGTTTCATAATTCCCTAATAATTTGAAATTGGGGTTTCCTTTTCTCGCAGTTTTTGGTATGTACTGGAATTCTAGCTGATAAGAGAAGCCACAGATTAGGAAGAGTTATTTTTTTGTTCTTTAGCAAGAAAAATATGTTGCTAATCTCTGAAATAAATTTAAAGCGCTCATGAAGGTGAAATAAAGAAAACGAAACTTTTCTTTCGAGCTCCTATTTTAAAAAAAATCGGAAAATATTAGTCCTTTGCTTGGTTTTAAATTTTCATTAGTAGCTATTAGATTTCCCCCTGTTTTTCTTTAATTTAAAATTACTTCTCATTATTAAGCATACTTTTTTCTTCCTTCTCCCTTCCGGTGACAGATCCACTGAAAGAAGTTTTTCCCAGGTGTCAGGGTCATTTGAAAAGTATTGTATCTGTTGGTATTTTTCGTGAAGGATCTAATCCAATTGTATTAAAATTTGCTTATCGTTATCAGCAGGTATATCCTTTTTCGAAACAACATTTTCAGCTTCGTCTGGAATTATCATACACTGAACTGAGTGTTCAGCGCGTTTAAAGCTATCAAGGAATGTACTCAAGCAGCACATATGTAGAAATAAAGCCAACCAATTTGAGAGGTAACCATTTGTAGAAAAAGAGTCAACCATTTCTAGAAAGAGAGTCAACCATATGTAGAAAGAGAGTAAACCGAATAAGTCAACCAATTTGGATGAACGACATTTGTCTCCGTGAACTAGGCGAATACGTTTCGTAACAACAAACCGAATTCTTCTGAAACTTGAAACCTATTGTATTCAAATGAATTTCAAGCATATCCTTCTTTTGAATAAGGGAGATCAAGGCCTATTATATGTACAAGCTTAATGACTTCCAACAAAACATTTAATATCAACTACGCATCACCCTTATCTCTACAGTTTTGTCTATAAAAACACACAAAGTAAATTACATGCACTCCGCATAGGGCAATGGAATCCGAAGGGTTAGGTAAAGCAAAATTTAGGACGAAGAGATGAAATTAGCATAACAGCGGAACTAGCTGGAAAAACGGGCCGAAAAACCACTCAGGAGATAGACTAGGGTCCGGTACGGTAGGGCATGCGCATATATGCAGCATGACGTAGGGGGCGTGAGTGTCGGAAGCTTATAAAGAACACGGGCGGTGTACGCTCAGCAATTCGGTGACAGCTATTGCACGCTGTACATCGGGTTAAACGACGTCGAGTTGCTGCCACCGTGTGATATGGCCAGCAGGCAATCCAGTAGACGACATATGGATGACTTTACCCGAGGTTGCGTCATTGGGAAGCTGGAAGAATGTCGAAGTGTGAATAGTGTAGCCGAGGAGTTCGGGATCGCTCACAGTATCGTTTCACGGGCTTGGAGGGCATTTCAAACGACAGGAACAGCTGTCCCAGAGTTTAGCAGTGGTTGTCCACGAGCAACCACGGCGGCGGACGACCGGTATATTGTGCTACAGGCGAGAAGAGACAGACGGCAGACAGCGACAGAAATCGTAAGTCACATGCAACAGACAACTGGACATCCGTTATCGCGTTTTACTGTAGCCAGGAGGCTGCACAAAGGTAGTCTATTTGCACGACGACCAGTACCGCGTGTGCCATTAAGGCTTGCTCATCGGAGAGGTGGGTTTCTGTGGTGCTAGGAATACAAGAACTGGATACATCTACAATGGGGTCTAGTTATCTTTACGGATGAGATCCGAATTTAGTCTGACGAGCGATTCTGGACGTATACACATCTGGAGAGAGCAGGGAACACGCAATCACACCTCCAACATAATCGAAAGGGACCGGTTTGGAGGTGGCGGTGTTCTCGTTGGGCGCGGTATCGTACCTGGCAGCCGTACTAACCTAAACATCTTCCAAAGACGTTTAGTCACTGGTGTCCGCTATTGTACCGAGGTTCTCCTGCCTCCCGTGCGTCTGTTTAAAAGTGCTGTGTGTTCTGAGTTCCTCTTCATGGACGACAACGCTACACCTCATCGTACAGTGGCTGTCGCAGAGCCGTTGGAGAGTGAAGATATTCAACGCACGGATTAGCTCACTTGGTCCCCGGACCTAAATCCAATCGAACACATGTGGGACCTTCTCGGAAGACCCTTGGCAGCAGTTAATCAGCTACGAGCAACGATTCCGCAGATGTGATTGGCGCTACAAGAGGAATGGGCCGCGTTGCCTGAACAGCTCCTTGACAACCTCGTCCTCAGCATGGACAGACATTGTAAATCCTGCAACGTAGTCAGTGGTCGTCATATCATCTACTAAAGTGTGGGTTTTTCTTGGCAGCCGCCTGTCATGCGGACCTTTCTGTCTTCTGTTCAGTTGTGCTCGAAGCTACCTTATCAATAAAATGTCTTTGTATTCTTTGGATTCCTTGTTTGGACGGTTTTGCTCACTTGTCCCATATTCTTACATCTTGGGGATCTTTTGTAATGCTTTGAATTGATGTGGAGCACATCTGCACGACAATACATTCGAAAAACTAAACTGTCTCGTCCTTAATTTTTGCCCTCCAGTGTAGTTAAAATTTCTATACAAGTCAAACAAAAATTAAAAACCTTGGATTCCCTTGTGGGCTCCCCTTTTGTGCTGGTTTCACTGGATATCGCCAGTTTGTTCGCTAGCATTCCCCTCTACGAAGCGCATGATATTATCTCCGCAAAGCTTGCAAGAGGTGACCATACACAGGATGAACTTATGGCCATAATGAAAGCACTGCGACTGGTCAGAAAACGCTCATATTTTCAGATTTAAGACGTGTGTTACCATCAAACCGATGGGGCAGCTATGGGCTCGCTTTTGTGTGCAGTCCTACCCGTATTCTTCTCACAGCAATTGGAAGAGAGTTTCTTGAACACTACCCCAAAGTGACCACTCTATTACTGCATTTACGTCGATTATGTACTTATTGTATGACCACTCAACATTACATAACTTATGACCTTCATAGAAGAGTTTTCAAATGCTTCCCCTTCAATCAATTTCAAGAATGAAATTGAGCCCAATAATAAGCTACCATACCTGGACATTTTGATCTCACATTCACCTAACAGTGGATTACCACTATCTTTCAGTGTGTACAGAAAACCATCCAGCACCCCACTAATCATACTATTTTCTTCGTTTTCAAATCCGAAGGGCATACACACATTCCTCGGATCAAAACCAAAGCAAACCAGAGATCGAATTTATCTATAATATTTCGAATTAACACGATACCCGGAGTATCTCATTAAAAGAATAAATTCGCAGACTAGACAATCCTACTTGATAACATTAAATAGTGATCGATGTTAAAAAGAATATGTTGCTTCTTTGGAATACCACACCGTCGTTACTGTCCCTTTGTGTAATATATGTAACCGATTCCAATTGGGCATCGGACTGTGCTCCATCACACTGTTTGCATCACTAAGGATAGACAAGGAAAAACCGCCTAAGGAACAAAAATGCGACGTATACCGTATCCCCCTCCTGGACGCCAAAGGACCATGCACTTCCAGTTACATCGGATACACGACCAGAAATTTAAAATGCAGACTGCGTGAACATAAATACACTGACGGAAAAAAATCCCAACACGAAGAAGGGGTTGTGTTAGATAAACGACAGTTGGTAGGCGGTGAGAGTACATCTGTAAGATGACGTCTATGCAAATTTCGCGCTCGGCGCATACGTGTGGCGCTAGTAGCGCACCTCGGAACATGCAAAGCAGGTTTGTTGCAAATACGCCCTGTAACGTTTGTGAGAGTTAGTTATCGTTGAGATTCGACGTAGTGTGTTGATCTTAGTCAAGAATGCCTTTAAGAAGACGAAGAAGCCATTATCAACAGCTCACGGAGTTTGAACGAGGTCGCTTAATAGGGCTACGAGAAGGTGGATCTTCTTTTCGCAATATTGCAGAACGACTTGGCAGGAACGCAGCCACTGTGCATTATTGTTGGCAGCGGTGGTCAAGGGAAGGTACTACCTCAAGAAGACCGGGTTCCGGCCGGCCAAGTGGCACTACTGAGAGGGAAGACCGCCGTGTACGGCGTATGGCCGTGGCGCATCGTACCGCGTCTGCGGCAGCAATTCGAGCTGCAGTTGCCACCACAGTGACACAACGAAATGTTGCAAATCGGTTACTTGAAGGACAGCTCCGAGCCAGACGTCGTGTAGCGTGCATTCCACTTACTCCAAACCACTGCCGTTTGCGACGTCGGTGGTGTCTAGCTAGATCTCATTGGAGGACGGAGTGGAGATCTGTTGTGTTTTCTGATGAAAGCCGGCTCCGCCTGGGTGCCAGTGATGGTCGTGTGTTGGTTAGAACGAGGCCAGGTGAGCGCCTGTAACCAACCTGTCTGCGGCCGAGACACACTGGACCTACACCTGGAGTTATGGTCTGGGGAGAAATTTGCTATGACAGCAGAAGCACTCTCGTGGTTATCCCACGCACCCTGACCGCACAATTGTACATCGGTCCGGTGATTCAACCTGTTGTGCTGCCATTCCGGAACAGCATTCCGGGGGTGTTTTTCAACAGGTTAAGGCTCGCCCGCATACCGCTGTTTTAACCCAACATGCTCTACAGGGTTTCCACAGGTTGCCGTGTCCTGCTAGATCACCAGATCTTTCACCAATCGAGCACGTATGGGACATCATTGGACGACAACTCCAGCGTCACCCCCAACCAGCATTAACCGTCCCTGTATTGACCGACCAAGTGTAACAGGCATGGAACTCCATCTTACAAACTGACATCCAGCACCTGTACGACACAATGCATGAACGTTTGCGTGCTTGCATTCAACATTCTGGCGGTTACACCGGTTATTAATGTACCAGCATTTCACATTTAAAATGGCTTTTCTCGCGCTTACATTAAGCTGTAATCTTGAAACCTTAATCGATTAAATATGTTACCTACACAAATGTATTGCCGCCATTTCATTCCTCTACAACTATTTTTTCGTGGTGTTGGGATTTTTTTCTGTCATTGTATAAGGCGCAGAACGTCCAGCAAAGCACTGCCTTAGCCCAAAACATCTAAAATGGAACATATAGACCTGATTGAGATAATGCAAAAATCATTATAACTCCAAGAAACAAGGTCACGCTGTTAATGACTGAAAGTTTGCTAATAACTTAACACCGCGGCACGTTTTGGAATGACTATGCCCTGCGATATACTCCCTGTCAGGAGGGATACATTACTTTGGCAGCAGCCCTATGTACAGGACCATACCACCGTGGCACCGCCCCTTATCCATGTTTCTTTGCGCTGCCTCCTTATGTATGTTCACTGAAGAGCAATTGAATTAGAGACAGCTGGCGTTATGCAAATGTGGCGCTGTGGGCTACCCTGTAAACGAAAACGACATGACATATGTAGCGATGCGACAATATAAGGAGTGATGCGACGGTAATCAGTTAAATTCGGACGCAGTATGGGTGAAACGAAGGATCTAACCGCATTCGATCGTGGGCAAATTTTCGGGGCCCGACGAGTGGGTCTATCTATCTCGGAAGTCGTGCAAGTACTGGGATTTTCACGAGCCACTGTGTCACGGGTGCACCGTGAGTACATCGAATCCGGTAAAAGTATCCCTGCAACGGCCAACTGCCGTGGGCAATAGCGTGTGGATGAGCTGGGTCATCATCAGCTTGCTCGCACTGTAACAGCGGATAGACGGGCCACATTGCAAGAAATCACTCGGCAATTTAACGCTGGTGCAGAAAAACGTGTAAGCAGCCACACCATCCAGAACCATCTCCTTCCTATAGGTACAGAAGCCATCTTCCCACTAGGATACCGTTGCTGACCGCACATCACAGGGTGCAAAGATTAGCATGCGGGCGGGAACATTGCCACTGGACCCTAGACATGTGGAAACATGTTGCCTGGACTGATGACTCGAGATTCACGTTGGTACATACGGATGGCCGGATACGAGAACGGTGCAAATCACATGAAGTGATGGATCCTCCTTGCCAGCAGGGCACTCTTCAAGCTGGTAGGGGTGGCATTCTCGTCTGGGGAGTGTTTACGCGGACTGAAATGCGATGCCTGGTAAATGTGACATCGTCTCTCACAGGTCAACCTTACCGGGATATCCTGGACGAACATTTGCTCCCGTTTGTGCGTCTTAAACTTCCCACCGAGGACCTCATCCTGCAACAAGACAATTTACCGTGCCATCGCTCCCGAATTGTAGCCGAATGGTTGGATTAACACTCTACCGACGTGACCTCGCTTCCTTGGCCAGCTAGGTCACCTGACCTCAACGTCATCGAGCTCATCTGGGATGCCATCCAGAGAGATCTTCGAGGCCCTGACCACCTTCATCAAATCTTCGTGAACTGTGTTAGCTTGTTCAGGGGTCGTGGATCCGTATGGCTTCCCAACGCTTCCGGTGTCTTGTCGAGTCCATACCGAGACGAATCGCCACCGTCATCAGGGCGAAAGGTGGTCCTACACGTTAATAGACAGGTATCTCTATTTCAATTGCTCTTCAGTGTATATATGTGCTGTACTAACTAAAGATCTGTCTTGCATCTGATGAACGGTATTAGTAGCCCGAAAGTACTAATGCTGTTACAGGGTTTATACTATTTTAATTAAAGTCTTGTGTAATAGGTCTAACGTTATTTGAACGCAGAGAGACTATTTTTATTCATTTTATCATATATGATGTGCGTGTCTATAAATTTAACTTAAAAAGAAATCATTTTCTGAGTCAAATCCATACCCGGCTTGGAAGTACCCGGAATTTTATCGTCTCTAAAGTGCTTCTGAACTAGGCCATTTAAACCGATGAGCCATTACATTACATTCACCTACACAATAAGCTGTAGGACTAACTTTTGGAAAACAAAACAGCGGCCATTCCTCGAAACATCAGTTCAATGAGGTGGAGATACTTGTCCTGGGTATCTGGTACCATAATGTCGACAGCAAGTCCTAATGTTCCCGTACAATTAGTAGTGGTGGTGATTTACCGGAAACCCGCTTCTCCAAGTCGAACCAGAAAAGTTCGAATGGGGTAATGTCAGGTGAATATGATCACCAGGGTATTAACAAAAGTCACCAGAATGTTCCTCGAACCATTCCTTGACGATTCCAGCAGTGCAGCGTTGCGAATTATCCAGTTGGTAATGTTCATCACGAGCAGAATACACAGTTGCCATCAATGGATGAACTTAGTCCGCAACGATGTTCAGGTACCTGGCAGCTGTCAGGGATTGTGCTATTGTAATAATGGTGTCAAAGTGTTCCAAGAAAGTATCGCCCAGAGCATAACACCGTCGTCCCTGACCTTTTTCGGCGCAACTGCGCATCCAGATGCCATAGCATACGTCTGTAATCAACGTATCCGTGCTCTGCCGTCTACGTGATGCAACAGGAATCCTGATTCGTCATACCAGACCACTTTCTTATAATAAATCGGGGTCCGATTTCGATGATCTTGGGTCCATTTAATGCGTTGCTGGCGATGACATGCAATGCGAATCGGGATCCAGCTCGATTTTATGATACGCCGTCCCATGCACAGAAGGCTGCGATGATCGTTCTGCCATGAGCTTTGGTGGCGCTGCCTTAGGCGCATGTTGCCAATGCGCGGCTAAGTTACCTTTCGCTTCCAGGAGTGCTCATTACACTAGTCTCCGGTTGTCATAATATAATGGCTTATCGGTAAAGAGCGAAAGAAGAGATTTGAAGCAGTGGAATACATTCATTAGGAATTACATATTTATTATATATTTCAAAATTTACAAGCAAACAATTTGAGCAATGAAAATTTCTAGATTTCCACGTGTGTTATATGAACGGTATAATCATGCTCTTAAAGACAGTATTTTTTTCCAAACCTTATCCCTTTTGCTGAAGAAGCATCTTGTTCTTTCTGGTCGTTAGTCGATGGTAGTGAAACGTTGTTGAATATTCAAACATCATTCCCACTTCCTTCATTGTATTAAGTTCAATCTTTACGAGGTGCTCCACAAACAATGCATATTTTTAAATAACCTTCGTGGGGACAGTAAAAGACCATAAAAAAAAGTATGCAGTGAAACAAAATTTAACCCAAGCATTTAGTTCTCTAATCATGAGGAAATATATATTCATTTCAAACACCTTTCAGGACAAATAGAGAAACAACAATCCACTTATCACCATTTGAACTTTGCAATTTTTTTAGGTGTTCTGATCTAAAAAAAAAAAGGGAATCCTTAAAAGGGGAAAATTGCCATTCCGCTAATGGAAACAGTTTCTTAAGTACGTCTACATGTAGCCTTCTCAAAGAAAAATTTCAGTATGGACTATAACAAAACCGCTTAACGAAAAGAAAATTCGTAAAGTCTGAAAAGGCAAAATCGTTGGGAAAATAATTAGACTTAATTCTAAATATTGATATATTTTACTCAATAATTGTTTAGGTAATGTGAATTAAAGGTGAAGACCGGTTTATTAACGGATTCGACAAAGAGAATGTTTAACAGGTTGATATTCAAGTATGTACTGCATTTACTGCCATGAAGAATATGTTGCGAGAAAGTGAAGATTCTCATTTCCAAAGGATATGATTGATAACTGCAACAAACAGTAAATAAACAAAAATGCATTATTTAAAATTCACCAGTTTCATCCAAAATGTGATACATAATTCTGGTTAATATTAAAAATAACTTTCATAAATATTATAAATTGTTTCATATTTTCATTCATAAACGAATAATCCTTCTCAGTTCACGTTAAATTTGGTGTAATAATATTGCCATAAATATTCCTAAATTTAAATCGCATGTAAATGTGATTTAAATTTAGGAATATTTAATCACACGCCAAGTCTGTTTTTCAATGCAAACTTTTTTGCAGTACAGATGCATTGAATTAGCCCGCGTCCTTGCATTTGAATAATTGTAAAACACAGTAAACGGACAGAAATTTAAAATGTAAAGTTGATCAATTTCATTCTTAATATGAAAAATAATTGTGGTTCACATTAATGATTACTTTCATAAATGTGATAAATTATGTTTCATATCTTCATTCATGACCGACTAAATATTCTCAGTTCCTGTTAAATTTGTTTGAAAATCGTGCTATGAATGTTCCTAAATTTAAATCACGCCTAAATGCTACTCCAAATCTGCTTCTGTGTGTAGACGTTTTTTAGTGCCGATGCATTAAATTTGCCTGGGTTTTTGCATTTTGAATAATTGTAACACACAGTAAACAGACAGGAATTTATAATGTAAAGTTGACCAGTTTCATTCTTAATATGAAAAAATTCTAGTTCACGTTAATGATAACTTTCATAAATGTGATAAATCGTGTTTCATATTTTCATTCATGATCGAATAATTAATCTCAGTTCATGTTACATTTGGTGTAAAATATTGCTACAAATATTCCTAAATTTAAATCACACCTAAATGCTACACCAAGTCTGTGTTTGAATGCAAATTTTTTGTAGTACCGATGCATCCAATTTCACTGGCTTCTTGCATTTTGAAATTTGATGAACATTTTTATCCTTATAAGAATTCGACAGAAAATTTAAACAATTGTCTGATGAATATACCTTTTAACTGAGAAGGTACCTTAAGACAAACTTTATTACAGACAATCTAAATCTGTGCACATTTAGAATAAGTAAGTGATGCGCTCTTTGCCAATTGTTCTTTCATTTCGAAGAACAGGTATTTACATAGTTGCTTAGAGAACGATACCACTTCAGGTAACATCAGTTTGGACGTCATAGAAAACGATAAACAACAAGATATATGGAGCTATTCCTGAATCCAGTGAAACTGTTTTCATTCTAATGATCACTGAACACATACGGAAACAAAAATAAATTTTAAATGATTTCAAAGAATTAACTGTGTAAAAAGTGAACATTTGAATACGCCCCAAAATAGGGCACACTTTTTTTTTAATATATTTCTCATGCAACAGATACATTGTCAAAAATCATTAATAATATCCAAAGTTTGCTCTAATTTTTATTCATTTAGGAGAGATCAATTTACTTCAATATTTATGTCTTAAGTGAAAGGTTTAACATTCGTTAACGCCAAATAGGAACTTCAATATTGCAGTCACTATTTTTTAAGAAAAATACTTTTCATTTAAATTGGAGAGTTAGAGAAATTTGCACTAAACTTATTTTGATTTTCGACTTACTGAAAACGCTTTAAAAAAGCGTTGTTTAATGTAGTCGTAGTAATTTGAACAAAATGTCTTGCTAGTACAATTACGCCGATCTTACGTACAACAGAGTTAGTACACGGAACAAAAAGTTAAAGATGTCTTCGTTTATGTGATTCAGCTGTATGATAAATCAAAAGACATATTCAAGCTCTTACCCACCACGTATAACTACCTATCCTATGTGTCTTGCAAATCTTTTCACATAGAATGATTTTTCATTCAGGAACCTGGATGGATAAGATGAATGTGGCATGTGTCGAAAGTTATGGACGTGGCGAATTTTCCTGTTAAGAATGATAGGTGGCTGATGCCAAACCGAAATTCTTTCCTTCTTTTTTACAATCGCAAGAACCTTGCCGTATAAAAAATCCCGACTAAAGAAACTCTAAGCGCATTGCACTGTACCAGCATTTCGTTGCTAGAAAATGAAGCGAACACTTTGCCATGCTTCCAGCCGTTATTGGAGTAGCGCTTTGCCGAGAAGGAGAGTGGCGCCGCTAAGTTAATTCCCCGAGAACTACACGCATCATTAATTGCCCATAGCTTGGAACCACGGTCATAAGAATATGTAGTAAACAAGGTTGGTCCTTTAGTAAGTCGACCTGACGTTGGCTATTGAAATGACGTCAAGTCGAGAGCAGATCGCTCCTGACTGGCGTTTGTTTACATACTGTAGAATAACTGTGGCCTTAGTACCGAAGCACTATAATACAAACACTGAAATATTCATCCAACTTCAGTGCAGTTTGTTTGCTTTTCTTGGAGTTAACAATCCTTCATTTAATTCAAGACGAATGTGTTCACTTCACTTTTAGCTTCAACTTTAGAAACCACATGATTACAACAACCAAACCTTATGTTAAATATTTATGCTTGAATTAGATAAAAAATAAATAAATAGTTGAATGAGTAGCTAGTTGTATAGTATTTAATCCTTTTGCTTAATCCGTGCAAAAGACTGAATACTGCACAAAGTGGAAACACAAATTTAAAGCGATTTGCAATGGATAAATGGCCTTAACAATGCATATTAATACAATAATGCATGCAAAAATAATAACAATAATAACAGCAATAATACAATTTAAAAACATAACATAACTGATA
Organism: Macrothele yani; assembly: GCA_039090855.1. NCBI lineage: Eukaryota > Metazoa > Arthropoda > Arachnida > Araneae > Macrothelidae > Macrothele > Macrothele yani. Next base: position 38,569,124 of record CM077034.1, read on the forward strand.
CATAATACAGTGATAAAAATAGTACATTAATAGTATAAGTTCCACCTAAACAGATAGCACTAATAAAGTTTCACATATGTATACATAGCAACTAACATGCAGATCTTATACTTCACCTATTTTAATGCACTAATCGTTGATAAATCTCTCAACTAAAAGAACATTACATTGCCCATCCTTTCTTCCTTAACAAAATAAATAAAAAAGCGCCAAAGGAATGGACTATCAAGCATATTTCTTTTACATAACCTTTCTTGGTCCATTTTTTGTAATTCCATGTTTTATAATTTCTCCAAAATCTTCTGATAAGTTGGGGATGTGAGTAAACATCCTGTCAAATTATTTTGTGTGCCTTGGAACAGATTGAATGATACTTTTCTGAAATGTATGGAATGACAAACTGCATTCACTTGAAAGAATACAATTCTTTTAACATCAGACCACAGAAATGAAAACAAGGCATCTCAACAGTAATAAAAAAAAAAAACATTTTTTTTAAATGGACATTAACATCTTTCTTGAAAATAATGCATTAATCAGCAGTATAAAAAGAAAAAGAAAGATAAGTTATCTCCATGTGAAACTTCATATTTAAGTATACGTGTATAATAATAATAATGTATACTGGGTGATTCAGCTAAGCGTGTAGAAATTTCTAGGAGGGATAGGTTGCATAAAGGCAAATCGAAATCACATAGCAATTCAGGGTCGTAAACGCAACATTCATGCGGTAGATGGCTTTGTTCGGCCGCGAGACTGGTCATACGTTCTTTCAAGATACCTTTATTTACACAGAAAGGTTTCTTCAAATCCCATAACGTGCATGTATGGGCGGTGGAGAACCGTTTGCTGTTAATGTTGGGGCCGGCATTATCGGGGACGACTTAATCGGTCCATACCTCATGCCTCCTCCTCTGGACGAAAATAGTTACCGGGAATTATTGGAGGGCGGCTTGCCAAAACTATTGAACGAACAACAGGACCCTTAGTCGCTACGCAGTGCCGTGTGGTTCCTGCTCGATGGGGCCCCCGCCCGTTACAGTAATGACGATCGTCATCACTTAAACATGAAAATTTGGACATCAGTGGATCGGGGGTTGTGATCCTGTTTATTGGTCTGGACGATCGCCGGACTTAACATGCCTTGATTGTTTCTTCTGGGGTTACATGAAAGGACTGGTGTACGACACTGCCGTTGAAAGTAATGAAGACCTTGTAGCACGCATCTCTGTAGCTGCATCGAAGTCCGACACACGCCAGTAATTTTCCAAAATGTACGTGATTCCAAGCGCCGACGATATCAAGCCTGTGCTACAGCTCATGGCCCTAACTTTGAACACCTTCTGTAAACTCAATGCATTTCGCAAATCTCTTGTGAGTAATAAAACGCATTTTGTTCTCTTACGTGCTGCTCTTTCATTTCTCTTCCTCTCCGTTCACTAGCAGATGAAGATGGCGTTTCCGACCCTTCATTGCTACGTGATTCTGATTTGTCTTTGTGCAACCTACCCCTCCCAGAAGTTTGTACACGCTTAGTTGAATCACCCTGTATGTTACACATTTTGGTAACTTTGTTATACCATCGGAAAAATTGGGAATAGATGCAGTAATTGAATAAGTAGAAGCATATATTCAAAAAACGAAGAGTAGCAACACACACAGACATAAATTAAAACACCACTTAGCTTTGCTTTGATGAGGCATATATTCAGATGTGATTGTAATAGATATCCGTTATATGAGGGTGCAGTTGCTTGTCTAGAAGTGCTGCTAGATATTAGGGAAGAACGCTAGGAAACTTTCTTTCGTTGGTGCCAACCATTTAAATGCTTTGGTTGGGAAGCTTTATGGTCCTTTTGCACCTTTGCCGTCATGTTTGAATATGTCATTCGTTTACACTTTCGAGTCCTAACACATAGTTTCGCTACTTCAGCTGGTGTACCTGGAAATTTCTGAGAAATCTTTGCAGATAGTCATTCTATTATTATTTTGTTGGGAGAATGATTCACTTCCATGTACATCTGCAAATATTAGTTCAAACTGCCTCACGTTCTCTATCCACTTGGTCATTTGATAATACAAGCAAACCACCGCTAGAAAAAATGCCAAATCATCCAAAAACTCAGCATCTGTTCCTAGCATCAGCCTCAGGAGAGTCATTACAGCTAATCGACGGAGTACTGCACAAGTCCTTAGTGTACAGGTGAGTGAAAATGCTGTCATTACAGCTAATCGACGGAGTACTGCACAAGACCTTAGTGTACACGTGAGTGAAAATGCTGTCATTACAGCTAATCGACGGAGTACTGCACAAGACCTTAGTGTACAGGTGAGTGAAAATGCTGTCATTACTGCTAATCGACGGAGTACTGCACAAGACCTTAGTGTACAGGTGAGTGAAAATGCTGTCATTACAGCTAATCGACGGAGTACTGCACAAGACCTTAGTGTACAGGTGAGTGAAAATGCTGGAACCTCGGTATGTACACGTACCATTCGCAGATAACTTCATTACATGGGTTACCGTAGTCGTGCGGCTGCTCATAAGCCCTTCATCTCCACTCGTAATGCTACTCGTCGTTTTGCATGGTGTAAAGAAAATCTATCATGGACGGTAGATGAATGGAAACGGGTCCTATGAACTGATGAATACAGATACACGATCCATCAGTATGATGGCCGTGTGTTAGTATGGCGGCATCCGGGGAAACGCGATTTACCACAGTGTACTTTTCCTACGGTCAAGTGTGGAACTGGCAGTGTACTCGTGTGGTGATGTTTTTGTGGTATTGTCCCGACCCATTGGTTACCGTGGACAAGCCTGTTAACCAGCACATCCACCTCGATATTCTGGACAGTTATGCCCTACCAACTATTTGGCAATACTATGGAACCAAGCCTTATTGGTGCTTGCAGGATAATGTACCAAGCCCTAACGCAAGGACTGTTACGGAGTCGTTTAAAGATAATTCCTTATCCTATGTGGACTGTCTAGCGCAGAACCCTGATATGAATCACATAGAGTACCTATTGGACGAATTAGAGCTCCGCGTAAGAAGTTTGAAACCAAGGCCTACTACTATGCAAAAGTTAGGGGCAGCATTATGTAGTTGATGGAAACACATGCCTATTGCCGAGTTCCAAAACCTTGTCGAAAGCATGTCTCGAAGGGTAAGTGCATGCATTACTGTCAAAAGTGTACCGTTACCGTACTAATATATGTCGATTAAATCTATGTTGTTTGTCTCTTCCAGGTGTCCGTTGACTTTGTCAATATATATTGTATACTGGTTGCTTCTAGCTTTCAAAGAGACCCCTTACAATAACAACTTGAACATTACTATATGGGCACATAATCCTATTTACTCCTGGGTCATTGGACATTCTGCTATCTACATTCATTTCATCAAAGGAAATTACACCAACACACTCCATGTGGGTAAGAATTTCAGTCTTAGTCTTCAGTTTGTTCATAACATCATGCGACACACTTGCACAACATCGAAATTTTTGTGCAGTCCATTTTTAAGGTATGAAATTACTGGTAATGGAAATCCCATACTATTCCTTACAAACATTTAACATTTCCTAAAGGCAGACCGTAATGTTTTGGCCTTACATATGTCCCCTGTGCTCCATTTTTTACACTTTTTACGTTTCAACCAGCAGTCATCTGGTTCTTAGTAAAAAAAATTGCTTTACTGTAGCTACTTTGTTTTGAAACAGACTATAAGAGTTATTTGAACAACCACGCAAATGTTGTCGTGTTGACATAATGTGGCTCTTTATGTATTTGTTTCGCATTCGAAGCTATGTACACATTACACTTAGCCTTTGGTTTCTCAGCTTCAGTGTATTTATTTCTGCGACCATATTCTAACAAACAATTGACAGGTATTGTGCTGGCTGATCAGTCAGAGTAGGGGTAAATGCTATTTTTCTAGCCAATGTTGTTGCAATGGTCTCTTATGCTCACTTACAAACACTACGGGAAAAACACTTAACATCTCTGTCCTGTAGTGCAGATGTCAATGTCATATTTTCAGCGGAGTGTGACTTGGAGAGACAGCACTTGAAGATGTAGTATTTCCAGGTATAATACAGCTGTTATCTACATTTACAAAACTAGTATTTACATCATTTTCAGTTTGACATGGGAGGCTTGACGCAGGTACAGCATCTTGTAATTATTTTTTAGCAGGTAGTACAAGTAATTCATATTTCAGATCGCGAATATAATCTTCGGCAGTGAAATGTTGGGAGCCCTTAATACATTTTGAAAACTTAAAATTGTATTTTCTCCTACATTTCAATACCCATGTCTTCTGATAATCTGGGTCCTAACTAAATCTATGAAACCTAACATCAAAATCTTTATTTTTCCTGCTATATATTGTGTGGCATGCAACAGCACGTCCCGGCATCTTCGTTGACTAGTGCCGTACAATATACAGCCTTTCTGTACTTTTAAGTTATCGAACAAAATACGCATTACAGTACCGAACTTAACGGATTTAAAGCACCTATTTTCTACTGAAAATATGTAACGAATAACAATTTTAAAAAGTGAGCAACACAGACTTAAACAAAACGAAAGCATAAATGCATCCAGGTCTCTTGCTCCACAGCTGACGTCATGCGCGATTAAAAAAACTATTCGGTGACTGCGTACTACACCTTAGCCCCATCCCTCTCCCGAATGCGTGTTACAATCGGTAGCTTCTGCAAATAATGTATATGGATAATAATGGTTAAAAGAAACAAATAGTTTGATACAGTTTTCACTCATTAACTGATATTTACGATGTCGGTACTGTATCAAAAGAAAAATTAGATTTAATAACTAATGAATATTCCAGAACATAAAATAATTAATTTCAGCATTTTGGTGGTTTTTAAGGGTACCTTTTGAGCAGAAAATGTCTTGCCGAAACATTATATTCATATGAAATTAGTTTTTTAATTTAAATAACAAAACAAATTCGAAAATATTTAATATATGAACTTCAAACGATCATTTCACAGCCCTGACTGAAATTTGTACTAAACGCGAAAAACGAAAATATCTCGTTGACACTAGAAACCATTGAATTGCTAAAATTGATTTTCTGGCTTATTTTAAAAGATCTTCGTTGTTTAGATTTGAATCATAAGCAGACAGCTTTTATCAAATTTTCTTTGAATAAATTTTACAAATTAATTATCTGTTGTGTGAAAAGGTTCTACCCGTTTTCTTATGATACAAATTCCAAGTAACAACATTAACAAATAAAGAGCAATAACAGATGATGCGTCTGAGAGCCAAACTGTTTCGAAGCGTACGATATAAATTTCACGAAATATGCAGGGGCATTTATTCATAAACAAGCCACATAGGGGTTATCATGTCAAGCAATAAGAATTGCATTAGAATATCGTTTGCTTTATGAGTTCGACAAGACCAACAATGTAGGTTTATGGCGAGGATGCTGCAGAGAAAGCACGTTTCCGTTTGTTCCGGAAATTCCGTGAAGTATACAGAAGCTGCTGAAATGAACCGCGTTCAGGAAGTCCATCATTGGTTTCTGAAGATGATGAAGCTGTATCAACTGACCATCACTTAACCGTTGAAGAATGATCAGAAAAGTTTTCTGTACACAGAAAAACGGTACAAATTCGGATGCATGGGATCGAGTATATCACGCAGTTGGACCTACATGACCTCACCACTAAAGAAATATCGGATATAATTAAAACCTGTTTTTCTTTGCTGGCGCATCAGAGAAAGTATCCTTTCTTGTGACGATTAATTACGGGTGAAGAAACGTCGGCCGCTTACCGACATGTGAAGAGACAAAGGACTGTCTGCAGAGTTAAAGAGCTTGATCCCTCGACTTCAAGTGGAAGACTAGATCTGTAAAATTCTGGTTAAGTGCATGGTGGAACATTAAAGGCGTTTTCAACTGGGAAGATCATGCCTCTAACCAAACGATAAATTGTGACCTGTAATGACAAATTGTGGAAAAACTGAAAGTAAAATAGTAATATGAACATTCAGCACTACACTTTTGCCGCCCCGGTGGCGCAGTGGTCTAAGGCTCTGGCCTCTGATCATTCGTCCGTAAGGGGTCTGGGTTTGAATCCCGGTCAGGCATGGATGTTGTGGTTGTCTTACGGAACTGGCTCTCTCCCTTCCCTGGAACCAGTGACCCTAAATTAGGGACGGGCGACTGCTTATAGCCCATTGAGTTGCTCGCGGTGGTCGTTAAAACCTCCAATAAAAAAAAAAAGCACTACACTTGTTAATCACAAAGCTGTCATCCTGGAACATGACAACATATTTTTCACATATCCGTACGTTTTCTTGATATTGATAACAGGCATGTGCCGCACCGGTGGCGCAGTGGTCTAAGCGATGGCCTCTGATCATTCTTCCAAAAGGGTCTGGGTTGGAATCCCGTGAAACATGGATGTTGTGCTTGTGTTACGGCACTGGCTCTCTCCCTTAATTGAAACTAGTGACCCTAAATTAGGGACGGACGACTGCTTACATCCCATTGAGTTGCTCACTGTGGTCGTTAAACCTCCAATCAAAATTGAAAAAAATAGGCTTGCCGAGGTGTTAAACCATACAGCCAGAACAAATTTCCTATACGATTTTGAAATAAAAGTTTTGATTGTTTTCATATCAAACATATTTAAAAGTCCGGAGGGTGCGTCTAATTTCTGTTTATTATTTTGTTTTTCAAAATACATTTTGATCAGTTTTCACTTTCGATAAATTTTAGATTCAGTCAATATAGACATACACGCTGTGACCAATATAATTCATATACGTAAATCCGTAGGTGATCGTTGTAAAAAGAAACATAAAATTTAAATTTGTGTACAAACAGTTCAAATGATATAAAACAGAAAATTTACCTTTCAGAATTTAGTGTTCTTGTGTTTTGATTTTGATATGTTAGAATTGATATTTTTGCACTCTGTGGAAAAATAAAAGAAGTGCGTTCATTAAAACTTTCTAATTCTACGTACCTGGCAGAGTGTGTGTTCATGGCTTCTAAGTATCCTTTGATGATCAAAGTAACCGAACGACTCTCTGGAATATTACTTTTTTATAAGACACCTTAGGTACGTTCTCGCTAGTAGACTGACAATTCGTAAAGCGTATCTAAGCCGTCTCAAATATTATCAAATGAATGTGACCATTTGCAGGGCTATGCTACTTCATGGCTGCTAAATCATGAGACATGTCCATGATACATATACACGGTCGTATCAGAATAATATGACCACTCCCGGAATCCCAGAGTACCCGCCCTTGCGCTCCACCGAGTGCGCGTGACAAGGTTTACCGACGCAGATATAAGCGGCCGGCCAGGAAAGAAAATCCATAGTGCGTTACGTGAGCATAATGGATAGAGGTAGTGATTTGACGGACGTTCAAAAAGAAATTATGAACTGTTATCGTGCCAAGGGTGGAAGCATCTCAGAAACGGCAGACTTTGTGGGCTGTTCGAGAGGTGCTGTAGTAAGGTTCTACTAAAAATAAACCACTGTCACACTGAGTGCTTCCCGATGTCCTAATTATAGAGCCTGAGAGGCCATCGACATCTTTGAAGAACGTCATCTCCCTCGACTGGTAAAACGCAATCGAAGCGCAACATTGCAGAATTGGCCACTCAAATGAACACTGGAGCTCCCACGTACGTGTCCTCGATAAAAGTACAGCGAACCCTGTTACGCATGGTTCTCTGGAATCGACGATGTATCAAGGCGCCCATGTTAACCCAGTTACATTGGCAACGACGCCTACAGTTCGCATGGGACAACTGTCATTGGACAGTGGAAGAGTGGGAAAATGTTGCATTCTACGACGAATTGAGATTTCTACTCCACAAGAAGGGACGTGCTGTGGCTGATACGGCGTCAGACACACGAGAACCAACATTCGGACCCGCATGTTGATTAAGTACAGGCGAACGGTGGCAGGGTGCATGTCTGGGAGAGGTTTTCCTGGTATGATCTGTGACCGCTAGTACCACTGAATCGGTTCTAGAGGGCCAATGGCTTCCTGTCCATCCTCGCTGATCACATATGGCCCTTCATGTTGGGCTTTAACCCTGGTAGTGATGGTGTCTACCAACAGAACAATGTCTCCTGCCCCGTAGCTAAGGGCATGCGTGACTGGTCCCCGGAGCAAAACAGCAATGTCTCCGTTCTCTCTTCGCCAGCGAAATTGCCTGAACTCTATACTGTCGAGCACTTGTGAGACTATTTTGAACTACAGGTTCGACGTACCAAGCCACAACCACTGTATCTCCGGAACTTGCGTTCTGTGCTGCAATCCAAATGGAAACGTGTGCCTCAGGCAACCTTTCATGGTCTCACTGCGTTCATGCCACGTTGTCACGCCGCTGTCATCTGCGGCAATGGTAGTTATTCACAACTCTCTCCAGGATGATAAATCAGACCTGCCAGGTCTTGAATATGTCATTTAAAATTAGTTAGGATTTCAATGCGTTTCTTCGTTCTTAGAGCTTAAGATCATTCAACATTATTATAAGTATCCCAAATGTGGACTAAGATAGGGGGAAGGAAAATATGATAAACAATTAAATGTCATGCTTTGTGTTGACATTTTCAGTGAGCTATAGGAGAACTCACATGAGCACAGAGTGCCAACTCAAATCTGTAAATTGTTAGCATGATGATATACATCTCTTAAACTTAATCTATTGTGTGTTGCGTAATGTAACCAAGAATTTTCATAAAGCAGGATAAGGAATTGGAAACCAGCACTTGGGAAAGCGAGACAAAATCATAGATAATAAAAGGATGAAAGAGCACACCATAATTACAACATCAACCATACACTGAAGTGCCAGAAAAACTGGTACAGACGAGCGTATGCAAAATACATAGCAACGTCACCTATGCGCGTACTCGGTGGCGTCCTCCAATGCGTATATATAGCGATAGACATTCTTGCCAGCTGTCAGAGCTGTTTTCGGCATTAGAATGACTAGTAATAACGCTTTCAGCGATTTTCAACGCGGTATCATAGTATTTCGGAGGTAGAAACGAAGTTCGGATTTTCACGGACGACCATTGCAAGGGTGCACCGCGACGACAAGAATTCCGGCAAAACCTCCAGCCTACGATACCAGTGTGACAGTAAAAAGACAATGCGTGAACGTGACCATCGTCGGCTGTCAAGAATCGTTTCATGCGATAGGCGTGCAACACTCTCGCAGGTATCATCGGAATTGAATGCTGGAGCCTCAACAAGCATCAGCGTCTGGACTGTGCAACGTGCATTGCACGATATGGGTTTTGGGAGCCGACGCCCAACTCTAGTCCCCATGATGGGTGGACGACCCAGAGCTATGCGCCTCGCTTGGGCACGGCAACACCGCAACTCGACACTTGATGACTGGAAACAAGTAGCTTGGTCTGACGAGTCCCGTTTCAACCTGTATCGGGCAGATAAATGTATTCGTGTGTGGCGCAAACCCCATGAAGCCATTGATCCCGCCTGTTAACAGGGAACTGTTGCGGCTGGTGGGGAGGTCCGCAATAGTATGGAGTGTATTTAGCTGGGCTTCACTGGGACCCCGGGTACGTCTACAAACGTCTGTGACCGGCCAACGCTATGTGCGCATCATTTCTGTCGAGGTACACCCGTTCATGTCCTGCATTCATGCAGATGGGTTCGGCCTGTTCCAACAGGACAATGCACCTCCACACAAGTGTCGGGACGCCACATTATGGTTAGAGCAGCATTCATCTGAATTTGAGGTTTGCCATTCCCACCCAACTCCCCAGATCTGAACGTGATAGAACACATTTTGGATGCCATTCAACGTGCTATCGAACACAGGTATCCGAGACCTCGGAATACACCCCAATTGTGGAGCGTTCAGTGGGAAGTATGGTGTGCATTGCATTTCCAGAAGCTAGTTTTGCCCTCCCGTGGGGGACCTAACAAGTATTAGACTGGTGTACAAGTTTTTCTGGCACTTTAGTGTATAAAAATTCAAAGAATGGGTTCATGCTTGTGTTTCCTGACGATTGCAAAATAAAAAAAAACTCGATTTCTTTCTGACAAATTTGCAGAAACGTATGTTTGTATCTCTCCTACAAATCTCACAAATTCTTGATTCTATTTCTCTATCAAAGAAAGAAATCGAAATTTCAAAATCATTTCTATAACAACCCGTGTACGTAATGAGTTCGTTGGCCACAATGAGTAGTTGAGAATTTCAGTTTTCAATCAGAGCTAACGCAGCAATTACTGAATATCTTTTCAGCATTTTTTAATTTAACAAACGTATTTTAATAATATTTGAGAAAATGTTTTACTCCCTATGCCAAATACGAATACCGAAACTTAGTGAAAGGGATTGGTACCCGTTATAATAGTAGCAGTCAATTAATTAATTTATCTAAGAACAAATTCCTTTACGCTTAATTATTTCTCGAATTTTTTATGCTGTAAGGAACAAACTAATGGTGATGGCACTTACGCTAGCACTTTTAATTAGGATGCCTTTTTATGCATGGGTAGAAAGCTCTAAGTAATTGAGACTTTTTGAATTCATAGGTTGCACATTCTAGGCGATTGAGGCCCATAAAGACCTGACTTAAGGAACGTATTTATGATTACACGATTTTCCATTGCGGGGTGTAGCACTTTAGTCACATATAATACATGCATTAGTTACTGAAGTTACCCGCAAGGTAGCTTACATGCATATTTACATGTGAAATAACATTTGCATTTCAAGTTTCTGAATGTAAGCAGTTTTTTTCTTCCGACGAAACAAAGTTGGGAATATCTGTTGTTTCTTCATCGCATAATGAAATGTGTTTGGGCTAGGGAATACATATGGCCCTTATTAGAAACTGCCGTCCACCTATGCTTTTATCCGGAATTCCATGTCAAAACACATCCGATAAATACTTTTAACAACGGGTAACTGTAATTTTTAGGAATGGACCTTTTTTCCCACCTTTACCAAATTTTCTGATAGGAAATAATTTTTTCTTTGCCAATCCATTGGTACGAAATCTTTGTTAAAAAGCTTAGTGTTGGGCCTACATTAAATTGCAAAACTGTGATACCTAGAAAGCTTCTTTAGCCGCCCCGTTGGCGCAGTGGTCTAAGCGATGGCCTCTGATCGTTCGTCCGAAAGGGGTCCGTGTTCGAGTCCCGGTGAGGCATGGATGTTGTGTATGTCTTACGGCACTGGCTCTCTCTCTCCCCTGGATCCAGTGACCCAAAATTAGGGACGGACAACTACTTATAGCCCATTGAGTTGCTCACGGTGGTCGTTAAAACCTGCAATCAAAAAAAAAAAGCTTTTTAAAAATGTTTCGCAATAATAAAGGGAAACTTTCACATATTTTATGAATTACAGACATCATTTCATTTAATATTTCCCACTAAACGGTGCGGTTTTGGCAGACGTTTTGTATTTACAGATAATACGAAACAACGATTTTGGATCTATTTGTCTATAAAAATATCGTTATCTCATGATATTGAGGATGAAATGAACATCGGCATTTCCTTTTGTTTTAAGATATTCAAGAAGGCTTGCCTAGAAGAATTTAGTTGAGGTATTTCATTTATTTTCTCAACCATATAAATGTGACCAGCGTGTCATTTCCCACATATCCTCTACATCGTTTTAGGTCCCGCGGTTCTAAACTCCAGAAGGGGCCTCAGTTTTGTAAAGAGGATGTAAAACGTTTTAAATGCAACTGTAACGTATACTCTATATTCACTTTCCTTTTGATTTTACTATCTCTGGTTATTTTATTTTACTATGTAAATTATCTTCCTACTGAACGGAATATTATTTCACCCGCTGAATGAGATCTGGCAATGAGTGTAAGTCATGACGTGGTGGTAGCTCGTATATAGGCGCGTTCATCGAGACTTGCAGGGTGGTGTGTTGTTGAAGTTGAGGTTGTGAGTGTTGGAGTTGTGTTGGTTGTGTGCGTACTATAAGAGGAAAGTTTATTCATTATTATGTACAAGATATATGAGTGCCTTAGTTGACCAAGATTCTCGGAAATAAACAGTTGTTCAGTAAGTTCAGTCTTTCTCAATTCTTAGTAGTTGTCAGACCTCTGTCTGGCTGTTAGGTTTATGACTTTGATTACTTAATATAAATAACCAGCGTTGAGACTTTGTTTAAGTTCATAATTAACGAGTAACAACACCCTTTTGGGAATTCGTTATTTTGAAGCTTAGAGCATTATTCATTCATAATAATTAGCTTAGCAAAAAGAGTAAATAAAGCTAATTCATTATACAACTGTGTGCATTTTAAATCAATAGAGAACCTACGTCCAGTTTATAGCAGAACTGACGGCCTATCTGACGTAACAGTAGTAGTATAATAAAGGTATCACCTGTTTCCCAGAAGAGAGCAGTCACTGACCAATAAGCGAACAGCTAGAAATTGTTTTATACCGCTACCGACAGGCGCGAATTAAGGGAGTGATAGCAGGCGGTGTGGTTTGATTTGATTTGATAGATAAAAGAGCACAGAGTAAAAATCCGTTTATGTATCAAACTAAGGAAATCAGATCTTGAAACGTACATACTGTCAAAAAAGCATATGACACGGTGTTATCCCGCAGCAGAGTTTTTGAATGGCATGCAAAGTTTTATGACGAGTGGAAACCCTTTAATCATGATTCGAGATATGAGCGGCCGTCCAGTGTGCTGACAGTTGAAAAAAAAACGAAGAGTTGCAGAATCACTTGAAGAAAGATCGCCGAATTACAGTGAGACTTTTGGCTCAGTCAATGGGCATCAATAAGTCTACCTCTCATGAGATTCTACGAGGTAATTTGGGGAAAACGGAAACCTAACGCCAGACTAGTACCCCGCATTTTGAATGAAGACCAAAATGACGCTTGTTCATCTGTCTGTTCCGATATGGTGTGCACTACAAATGAGGATCCTGATTTTGGTTCCAGAAATATTGCACGAGATGGAAAATGGGGTCTGTAGTGTGATCAACAAACCAAACGACCAAGCGCTAAATGAAGGGGTCCCCACTCGGAATATTATGCAATGCTTACATCTATCCAATCCATGACAAAATAACAATCAAGCATCCAGGAAAGTACCTTCCAGAACTGTGTTCAGGATCTACAGAAACGCTCAGAAATGTGTGTTGATTCAGAAGAGCTGTATTTTGAAGGTGACCAGCATTAACTGTGAGTGGGATATTTTTCACTTTTTAATTGTAGTGGAACTTTTTGGACGTAGGTTGTTCTTTAAACTATATCGTATAACATTGGCACATCGATGAGTGGAACAATGTCTCACACAAATAAGTTCATACTTTTTAGTAAGTTCGTGAATATGCAGAAAATACGAAAGCAAATTAATACACTTTTATGGCAAAAATAACAGAAAGTGTTTTCTGGAAGACAGGAGGTTACGGAGCGAGGGAGTGAACTATCTACGCCGAACAGCAGACATAATTTGTGCATCAATGATTGGTACTTTTCGATGATAGGACTCCTCATCCTACACAGTACGGAAAAAAATTCGTTCGTGTGCCTGTCTAATTTTTCGTCCGAGAAAAAGTAGAAAATTGATATACTATTTACTTCTCTTAGAAACACATACTGCTTTTTCAGACCAAACTTCTGTAAAAACATGAACCCACAAGGGCTTATAACAATCATTAATGCAAAAAACCTTTCTTCACACCATTCAGTTCGTACAATCTATGTTTATATTTAATTTATTTTCCAGATTATTTACCGAAAGTCAATGTTCATTTCTAGCAAAATTATAAGATATGTTTTCTCTTATATTTAAAACTTAGGGTCATATGACTGAGTCTATTGATCAATTCAGTGATCTAATATGAGCATTCTAGAGTAACTGATTCCATATGATGATAGTATCCTTTTATTTTCTGCTTTTTCAGTCAGAGAAAAAAACTGCCATGAATTCCATTTTCCATCAAAAGTTTCGTGTGTTTTTCCAACACAGTAAATGTTTGTTTGTTTTAAAAATACATCTAAAATATCGATGTTAATGTACAATGAAGTAGGCTGTCTTTAATAAATCGGAATAAAGACCTAATTGAATATATATTGTGAAATAAACGCATACATATGCTAACTAGAAGTGCGTAAATAAATTTATTCTTAAGTTGGAGAATGAGTTCATTTGAGGATAAACAGTGCGTTCCTGAGCTTCATACAATAAGAGCCACATATTAGCTACCACGGACATTCAAGAAAAAGAAATGGTTTTTGAAGTTCATTTGAAAAATATGCCAACTTTATCCGAAACACAACTGAAAATTCTGGATATGTCACAGAACAAAGACGCATTTTACAAATTCCTTTGCATTGCTGAAAACCCAACAAGGAGAACGAACCTCGGTGAACTTTACAAATTGCCAAAGGATATCAAGTATTTTTAAGCTAAATGTATGTATGTAAATATATGGAAGAAGGAAGGTGCTGGGAAGAGAATCAGTTTTCGAGATAACGATTTCAATAATAGGTACAGGTGAAAAGTTTTTCGTGCTGTATACAATATAAGGAATCACACCGTCTTTGCACAACGATCTTAATGCTAAAAATTGACAGATATCTACAAATCAAGAATCCATAAGTACTTATGGGGGCGACAGTCACACCCGTCTTCAGATAGAAGAGGGTAATAGCTGCTTTGGTATTCCAATATATACATCAGGGTACAATGAGGTATGAGAGAGTGAAGTTTTTGCGCAAGAGTATTCCATTGTTGCCATCGTAACACATTTAATTTACGAAATAAATTAGATTTAAGAGAAAACATATCAAGTCGGGTATATAGTAAAAAGAAAATACGTATTTTGTTAAATTTCAAAATTAATTATAGATGTCGTTCAGATTCATGGTTGCAATGTGACGTTTCCATGTTCTGAATAATTCAACTGGGCTATTGTCTCTATAACAGTGGTCCCCGTAGGCTTCGATATAAAGTTTCTCAGTGCGCAAAAACTATCTGTTGGTGACTAAAAGATGCGCTCAATTTTTCAGGCAATTCAGCTAATATCTTATGGTTCCAATTTAATGCAACCATACTCCATGTTTAAGGAAAATTGCAATACTTTGACACCTAGTGTTCATCATGTGATTTGTTTCCTAGTTGTGTTAGTGTATGAACTACTGTGCTCAAAGTACAAAATATTGTGCAAATGTGCAGTACTGAACATGATGCAGCTCTTCACATCTTTCATGTTTCAGAAAAATCCCAGAACTCATCATCAGGAGGTAGTTGCACAGCGAGTTCCACCCGTGCCCAAGCCACCCACCCATCCATTAGGGAAAATCAATTTCTATTCTTTTTTAATCTTCAATTTCCTGTTCTTTTTTAAGTTTTACCCGGAAATCTGATTTACTTTGAAAGGCTGGCATTTTTTGCCATGCTTCCAACCGTACTCTAATAAATCAGTCCTTTTGTTCTTCGTAAACAGCAGCAGATGCTTCTGTTGTCCACTTAAAGCATCGCTCCACTTCCTGATTGTGAAAAGAGACGATTCGCGTGAACAATTGCTTAATTATTACAGTCTGCATTAATTATTCATTCGCCTTCTAATCATTTTTTTCAATTGCTGCTTACCATCTTTGGTGAATCCCAGCATTGTGCGGGGCTCCAAGAAGCAATTTGCCAAAATGGCTTGGCACTTAGGGTGTAAGTCAGGAGGAATTCGAAGCCGCTGTGGTGTAGTGAAAGCATATCCGGCGCGCAACTGGAAGACCCTATGTTCGATTCCCGGTGGCGGCCAATGAAAATTTTTCCGTGACTTATTTATAAACGTGGAGAGAGCGAAGAGCCTTGTTTGATGTTCCTGGTCCACGTCAAATGTCTGTATTAATTAGGTCAAAATATTCCTCCCTTTGGGTGTTGAACTGAGCATTTTCAAAAACACGGTTTGCCTCGCAGTTTTGTGCCCTTGCTGTAAGGATCCCGAGGAAGCCAAGTTCTCTTATGTTTCCTCTCGTCTGTGATCGTAGCCAGAAGTATTGATTCTGGATGGGCAAAATAGCAAGTTCTTTGGATTAGGTGGTCTAAAACGCTCCTCAAATACTGGGTGAGATATTTGGATGTACGTATGGCCTTCCACAGATTCCGTGCTCCATAATGGCAATGAGGTGATTTTATAAGTGAACCACCTGAGCGCATAAACCTCATGACAAATTCTGCCAGAATTTTAGGTTAATCCGAAGGCTGCGGAATTCTAATAAAAAGGCGCAAAATATGAATAGCCGCCGTTTGCCATTGTGCATTGCTCATTTTTCTGGTGCTTATGTGACAGGCTTCATGACCACGTACGCGTTGTCACAGCGTGGCTAATGTCCATAAGGTATGTATGAGACGTGTTAAGATTCATTGCAATGTTTCATCACGTTCAGGAAAACCCTCTTTAATTTTCTTCAAATTTCAACCGGTAGATTTTAGCAGCTGACCAGCTGTTTGCCGATTTTCTCCTGAAAATGTTTTTGTGAAACACATTTGGCCATCCAAATGTCGAATTAAGTGACAAAGTGTCAGCTCGTTTCCGTGCAACTGGCATGTGCTCCACTGAAGAGGTTTTGGGCAGGCCTAGCTCTAGAGTGTGAATTGAACCTCCTTTACACCCAGTACTACCGACGACTTCGTCGCAGCCTATCACGAACAGTTAGCCTAGGTCAATATTCTTGGTATGTAAGAAATCCAGCACACATTTCGGAATGCCCTTTGCGGTGGAAGATGTAGGTGTGGTGTGCCCAAGATATTTACTTCCAGGTTCTTCCGTCATAGTCACCTGTTTTTCAGTAATATTTTTTTGAACAGCTTTCTTTTCCTTCTTTCATATTATGGTTTGGTCCTAACGCCCGTCGAAATATAGCCCTTTAATAACTTTACGCAGTGTCAGATTATCGGTTTGCAGCTATTTTCTCTGTTTTCTTTTCTGTGGCTTCTAATTTTGTGCCTGCTTATAAAACTTGAAGTATCACCATGAGTTATATCTATCCCACATATTCCAAAAGTGCACTTGTAATGATGGCTCCATGCATCCAGATATCTCACCCAGGATTTGAAGAGCGTTCTGGACCCCGTAATCCAAAAATATCGCTATTTTGACCATCTAGAAATAATAATTCTGGCTACGATCACGGACAAGAAGAAACATCACAGAACGTGGCTTCCTCAATATCCTAAGAGGAAGGGCACAAAACTGCGATGCAATCCGTGTATTGGAAATTCCTCAGTTCAACTTTCAGGTGGAGGATTATTTTGACCTAATTGACTGGCAATATTGCGTCTTGAGCGAACCACCACTGACTGCTCATTTAACTGACGATGAAATAATGAACCTATGCAACAGTGACTCTAAGGACATCGTTCAGCAATTGGGCACGCAAAACGTCCCTTGTCACAATCAGGTAGTAGAGCGATGCGTTAAGTTGACAACAGAAGCATCTGCTGCTGTTTGTGAAGAACAAAGGTATTGATTTATTAGAGTACAGTTGGAAGCATGGCAAATAATGCCAGCTTTCGAAAGTAAATCAGATTTCCGGTTAAAAATTAATAAAGAACATGAAATTGCGGATTAAAAAAGAACAGAAAATTGATTTTCTCTAATGGATGGGTAGTTGGGTTGGGCACGGATGGAACTCGCTGTGCAGCCACCTAATCATGATGAGTTCTGGGATTTTTCTGAAACATCAAAAATGTGAAGAGCTGCGCCGTGTGCACTACTGCACATTTTTTTATGGGTGGTTTAACGACCACCGTGAGCAACTCAATGGACTATAAGCAGTCGCCCGTCCCTAATTTAGGGTCACTGGTTCCAGGGAAAGGGAGAGAGCCTGTATTTTTTCTAGACATAGCACAATATGTTGTGCTTTCAGTGCAATAGTTCATACACTAACACAACTAGGAAACAAATCACATGGTGAACACTATGTGTCAAAGTATTGCAATTTTCCTTAAACATTTAGTACTGTTGCATTAAATTGGAACCATAAGATATTAGTAGCTTTGGCTGAAAAATTTTGCACATCGTTTGAGTACCAACCGATAGTTTTTGGCAATAGGTAAAATATGTAAGGAATACTGTTCTTTTCTCACACGGACACGAAAATGTCACGATTTTACCCAAATATCGAAATTTTGAGGTAAAGTTGAACCGTAAGATATTATTTTAATTTCGCAAATTTTTTTGTGCACTGCTTGGGTATCAATACACAACTTTTACGCACTAGGGCATATGGAAATTCGAAAAAACAAAAGCTCTGCTCCGCCCTAATGTTCCGTATATAACTTAGAAAAATGTTTATATATAATATAAGTGCTAAATTGTTTCTAACTACATTCAGTTAAATTAAGGCAGGCAAAGGTATGTCACAGTACCTTACAATTCAAAATGGCATAAGAATTCCTGTAAATCATGTTGTTAAAAAAAGTTAGTATTTAAGTTAAGATCAACAGATATTAAAATGAATTACTAATACATGTAGATTTTTTTCTTTCCATCAGCTTTTCCGTTCATCTTGTTTTTGCATGTTTAAAATAAAAAGAGAAAAGGGGTGAATTTGAAAAACAAATACAATGACGTTAAACTTCGTCACTTTTTGAGATAATTTTTTTCTAGTCTATTAAACTTGATGGAAGTGAATACGATTATTTTTGTTTTTATTAAACTACAGTAAATCCCACTTATAAGGCAGGTTATGTAATACGGATACTCGCATAACCTAATCATTTTGCAGAAACATTGATCTTCGCTATATTCCCTTCTTTTACACGAGCTTTAGTTTAGGAAACATTTCTTTTAGAGAAATCTCTTATATGAAAATTCAGCATGATTATAAGTAAACAATTATACGACATTCCCCAGTATTTAAATGTCCCTCTTCCTCTTGAATCCAAGGTATTGCTTGTGACTCTATCACGTGGTTGTTCTTGCAGGGAGGTTATTTCTCATGAAAACAAGCATATTTCTGTTGGTTTCTATTTCCCAATGATTTATACCTCACGCTTACCAAACATGCGTTTCCCGAAAAACCCTATATTTTCCCAATTCTAACATCACCTTTCAATCAATTAATCCAAGGTTAGGTACTATTAGATTTTGCATCTTATAATCACTGCGTCAGAGGAAGTTGAACATTTAAGACAGCTGATATGATAAGCACGAAATAAGCAAAACAAGATCATGTTCCTGACGTAACATGTAATAAGTCAAATTTCAAAATTTTTTCCTGCTAGTTCACTTTTAAAATTCATCAAAAGTTTTCTTATTGCAAATTTCACGTATATTATTGCCAGCTATAGTTTTCAATCAATAAATCCTACTTACCTCTGACTAATTGGTAAAAAGTTAGGACTGACTAGGCTTAATCTGAACAAGTTAGTAAAATCATGCAATGCATTGATTACGATACGCTTTTCAAGATACCAGAAAATCTTACTCAATTTATGTAGATATTGGTTGTGGAATAAACCTCGCTCCTGTGTCCTGATCTTTGACCCCATTTTGATGATATTAAACAGAACCGGTTCACTATAACTCCGGAACAACATGATAAACTTTTGTTGCAATAGAAGCAGTTTTATGCAAGTTTTGAGAATAATGGCTGTGGGAAAAATTTGGCTTTTTGTGCAATGACCTTTTACCCCATTTCGTTGATATTCAACAGAACCGGTTCACTATACCTCCGAAACAACATGATAAAGTTTTGTCGCAGTCCAAGCATTTTAGGTAATATGTAATTTATGACTACAAACTTGTGGTGTTGAATAAAGTAAAAATATCAACGTTTACCACAATCAATGATTTATTATATATCGACTATAGTTTCGCAGAGCTTCTGGCTCGGCTTCATCAGGACGAATGGAGCGTAAACATGATTTGAATGTTTAAGCTCCATTCGTCCTGATGAAGCCGAGCCAGAAGCTCTGCGAAACTATAGTCGATATATAATAAATCATTGATTGTGGTAAACGTTGATAGTTTCACTTCATTTTAGGTAAGTTATGATGCACAAAAGCAATGGAATGTATCGAACTCCAGTGTCCTGACCTTTGACCCCATTTCGCCCATTTTCATTAGGGTTCGTCCCCATGTGGTTCCATACCACATACTAAAATTTCATCGACATCGAACCATTTTAAAGCAAGTTATGACGCGTAAGGGCAATATAATTAATCCCGCTCTTATGCTCTGCCTGACTTTGACCCCATTTCACCCATTTGTAATACAGTTCGTGCCCAGGAGGTTCTGTACCACATACTAAAATTTCATCGAAATCGAACCATACACAGTGTATTTACGCATGTGATGACGCATAAAGGCAATGGAATGGATTCCGCTTTATGTCCTGACAGTTGACCCATTCCGCTCATTTTCAATAGGCTTCGTCCGCAGGTGGTTCCTTACCACATACTAAAATTTATTCGAAATCGAACCATTTTTACGCAAGTTATGACGCATAAGGGCAATGGAATATATCCCACTCTTATGCCCTGCCTGACCTTTGACCCCATTTCGCCCATTTTCAATAGGGTTCGTGCCCATGGGGTTCCCTACCACATACTAACATTTCATAAAAATCGAACCATATTTACTCATGTTATGAAGCATAAAGGCAATGGAATGGATCCCGCTTTTATGACCTGACCTTTGACCCCGTTCCACCTATTTTCAATAGGGCGTGTGCCCAGGTGGTTCCCTACCACATACTAAAATTTCATCGAAATCGAATCATTTTTACGCAGGTTATGATGCATAAGAACAAGAGCAATGGAATGGATCCCGCTCCTACGTCCTGACCTTTGACCCTGCTTCGCCCATTTTCAATAGGGTTCGTCCCCAGTTGGTCTCCTACCACATACTAAAATTTCGACGAAATCGAACAATTTTTACGTGAGTTATCGTGCGGATGGGCGGACGTACAAAGCTGGAGCACATGCGCTTCTTCAACCTACGGTTGGAAAGCGCAAACAACGAATATACAAAAAAAAAAAAAAAAAGTTTTGACTAGAATTTTAACTTCGTTAAATCCAGGCTTAAATATACTTTTATTTCACTTCCAGGTGCACTTTGCATCGGAAAGAAACAGATGTTACCTATTCTGGTCGCATCTGTTATGGTATTGCCATGATTACAAAAACAGAGGACCCGCTAAACTCTCTTTTATTGTTTCATTGGCTTCCCAATATATTCTACGGGTGTCACATCGGCTGCTCCCATTGCATGTTTTCTGGATTTCGATATATGCCAATAAATATTCCATCAGTTTCGTGATAAAAAATAAAAACTGATGGCTTTTAACTATTTTAGTGAGAAGGTTTTCGCCAATGTTTTCGAGATATTAACCGTGAAAAAGTGCGATTTTTAAGCACTTCAGAGCATCTCAATGTCTTCCTGATTGTTCAAGGAGTTTAACAGTATTCATGTTTATATAGGAATGTATTTCGTCAGTTTCAGCCACTACTGTTGTATTTTTCTCCAAAGAAGAATTCTTAGAGCTGTTTTTCTTTTTCCAGCAAAGATATAATATACTGATTAGGATTCTTCACGCTCTTATCTTTTAGAATACAGTTTTCGAATGAAGGTGTGGATGGTGGTTTGTGCATATCGTAAACAATATTCTAATATGTCTGTTAAATTAAATTAAATCAGATTTGGCCCGTTATAGGATCCCAAAGAATTATGTGAATACATGAATTGCGTAGGAGTGGATTGGGCAATTTTATTTTTATCATACATATACGTTTTTCATATTTTTAGGCCACTGGTGCATTTTATTGTATATTCCTTTTTTTTTTGTTTGCTGTTATTTAATATTCTATTTTATCGTGTTACTAGATACCTGTAATATCATTAACTTCTAAGTTGTCATTATACTGGTTTTCCAATAGTGGTTTACAACACATAAACTATTTATTCCACCGAAATTATTATGTCCAAAGTAAAACTATTGTATGTGATGTATTAAACAGGAATAGCATTGCTTGACGATTTATTTCGAAATTTAAATAACTAATATTAAATTTTTTATAGTCCTTACTCTACGGGAATCACACAAGAGTAATGTTTCATGAACATATAGCAATCCGTTTATAATTTGACTACTCGAACACTGCAATAATTTGGGGTGAGTAAGCCAATCGTTTTGGCACGACCATTAATTTCAAATGCTTTCTGACACTGAAAAAATGTATTTGTGCTAAACCTTTTGATTTAACCTTGGATGGAATTGTTTTCCAACTTTGAAAGATTGTGCTCTAAATATTCTAATAATTTCACTACACACAAATTTTAAAACTCGTAGCTTTTCACGGATAACTATTGAAATAGTATTCATCAACTGGCATATTTGAAATACTTTTATTAAATCTAAGTCATAAATATTATATTTCGGAAAATGAGAATTTATATCTTTCAGTTAACTAAAGAAAAACTAAGCTATATATATCAAGAGCACTGTATAATTTTTCCTGAAATCAAGCCAAATATCATCTTTTGTTTTTTGCCTTTAACTAGGCTTAGAAGCTTGAAGGTTTGTGCTTTAGTACAGCGTGGATTAAAATACGTCCATAAGATGAATAATATATGCGCGGAATGAAAAGAATTTCTACAAGAATCAAATTATTAACATACGAAGGTCATACAAGCATCAAAACACATCAAATTTTTAAGGCATAAATTATATCAATTATAACAAGATCCTCCACCAAATTTGATAGTGTTGTGAAGATCAAAGAGAGAGAGAGAAAATATACAAATTTTTAGAACCCGAATTTGGGAGAAAGGTGAAAGAAAGGAAACTGCCTCAAATGGAACATAGTCTATTGCTCTGTGGCTGTTGAACAAAAGCTTCATTAGAACCTAATCTTAGTGATAGGGTTTAAAGTTTGCATGTTACTTGAATTAGTATTAGTACTGCCCAAAGCATTAACTAATCTTAGCATGCATCAAGTTTCTTGAATTCCGACAAGTAGAAAGACTAAGAACAATATTCTTTGGTAAATTGCTGGTTACACCATCTATTTCATGGGCCATGGCCGAAAACAAAATAGTCTCACCTGCCTCGAAGCTGCGGAATACCGGTTTAAATGTAACATGATAAAAGATCCATGTATTTCAGATAATTTGAAATTCAAATTTATCGTATAATCGCAGAGCCCTTTTAATGAATAATTACGACTGGCCGAAACGAAAGAGCTATAAAAACTGCAGTAAAATATTGGTTCTACCGCAGAACTGGGTACAAAAGTGAAAAACTTATAATCGAAAATCATGACCTAGATTTTTTGCCTTTGGGGCCAATCGGCAATTTCTCGAAAGTGAGGAGCATCCAAATCCGAAGCCTGTTAAAGAAAGGCGTGCTCTAATTTTGTTGCAGATAGCAACACCATGAAAGACGGCTGGTATTGCCCTTAATTTACAGATTATGTACAACAGTTTGGTCAGAGTGGACCTAGCAGATATTCATTTTCCGTGCGATTTTTTTTTTTGATTCGAACTCAGACATTCCGCATGTATTTCTCAAGAAACATTAATGCGGCGTATAGGTAAGGTGCTACAAAATAACGCAAGTTAACAGTTCATACTTCTCCGATTCGCTAATTCCGCGAAGGAGACACATCCCTTGAAATTGTACTTTGCTGTCATACAGCAGTTGCTGTAACAGTATTATATCTAAAGATTATCGTGACAGCTGACTCACGGCAATGTGTACGTGAAATCGCAGCGATGGTAATGTGCATCATTAAATGGTTTCCGGGGGGCTGTCAGCCTTGTGGAAAACAAAGATGACTGGGTGCATATACCATTTGGCAGCAGCCAACACGTTACGTCGGTAAGAAGTGCGAATTTTCCTCTTTTCCAGGCCCATATGGATGGGATTCCTACATTTTACCAGGATCTACGATAAAAAGTAGGTCCTGTCTGTATAACACGTCAGTTCGAAAAATGGATACCTGAGTACCATATACACACTATTCGGAGCTATCTAAATTTTGTTTCAAGCCTCCTAAGCACTCTGTCCAAAGCAAACCAAGCATTCTTTCTGAGATATCTGAGCACTTTCTCTGGATCCAACTAAATACTCTGACCGGTTCTACCCGTATACCCACAGAAAATGCTCGTTTTCGAATATTATTCGTACTACCGTTTGCTTTGACATTAAAAGTAAGTTGTTATATGTTGTAATTTTTTTCAATAGCATACTGAATTTGTATATTTCATTTACGGACACCCGGTACACATATCCTACAACTATGGCTTTACAGTATCTTAGGAACAGGAAAAATTGGTAAAGAGGAAATGTCATGGTTCTTGAGAAACGGGATGACTTGAACCAACCACAAACAAATTACGAACGCAACATCTGCAACTAGGTAAGGATTTCAACGAATTATTCATCAACTTTTCTTGTTATATATAAAAATGTATCTACGTTATTAACTCTTAATAAAAACTTTTTCGTTTCCAAGTGCATATATTGTTGGAATAAACAAGCACATTATCCATTCTTTTATTGCATTTTATATAAAATTTTAAAGTAACTTCAACCAAAGAACTAACAATCCCAAACTTATCGGAATAAATGTCTGCGCAAAGGAGATCAGCTCTAAAGTTTGCTACTAAAATTTTGTACATCATTCAAAATATTTCTATACTATATCAAACTGCGAATGTTTCAATTTTTATTTGCCAATTAGTACAAGGAAATCACACATTCTAGCTGCTTCAAGCCACAACAGATTTTTCAAAGTCATTATAAAATAAAATATTTCTGTTTTCCCTATCCAAGCTGGGGAAGAAGAAAATTGGTCATAATGATCTTGTATTGCGTCTAAGGCATATTGATATTTGAAATGATCGGGCATTCACTGTTTCAAATGCGCATCTAATTGATATCCTTATTATTAGTACATATGAATACAAAATCACTAAAGGCAGAAATTAAAATGGCAGTGGTGTTTCTTCTGGTCAGTTGTAAATCTTTTCGTTGAAACAAACTTTTATATGATTTTCTTACTTTTGCATAAATACTTGTACTCTGTTATTCACCAATATTTTCCGAATCCGATTTCCTTGTCGGAAGGTGTGGTTTGCGGGAATCATTCGAAGACGCTCGTATGTAAAGGGAAACGAGAAATGACACGAAAAATTTGCCATTTTATGTGTCACTAAACGTCGAGAGAGAACATCATTCTATACCCAAATTGTACCAATAGTTAGCACATTGCACAAGAATTAGGATACCTTTTCATGGGAGAGATTTAAGTAGAAAAGAACTCAAATGGTTCTCTCAAAAAATGTCATTTACTCTTACCCAATTACATGTACAAAATCTTTAACAAATGACTTTTAAAGCAACTCAGGATTTTTAGCATTCTCTAAAATTCACCGTGGACTCTGATATTGCCTCTCTTAGTGAATCGCAAAGGAATTTAAAATCAGGGTGTGTTCCACATTTCTAAAATTTCCCGCTGTATAATGGGTTCCGGAGGTATTTTGTTTTATAAAATTTAAAATAATTTTTGTTTTCAAATATTGAAGTTGTAGTGAAGAATTTAATGAATAAAAAGTGTTAAAGTACTGACATTCTATGAATGAACTATGCGTCGGTCACAACTTCTTGGTAATAAAGAATGAACGAAACAAATCTTCGCGATATAATATGATACACATGCTTTTCTGCCAATGTTGTAAATCGGATTTTATTTGTAATCCGAACCTTGGAAATCCTGGCTGTGTTTCAGAGGTTATTGTTACAAACGCATTCGCAGACGGGTCTCATTTCGGTTATTTAATGCGCATGCTGTAAAGTACGACTTCCACGCACAAAAGTGCGGAAGGATACATTGACATTTAATGACTTGAGCGTGTGGTGAGTGATGAGGAGAGTTGCGAGAGAGATATTGAAGGAGGAGGACATGCCTAGCTTTGGCTAAGAGAACAAGTTCAGTTTGTACCACGGAGTGTATTCCAGTTTATGTTTTTGTGTAAAGAAATAATTTTTTTGTGTTGTGATCGAGTGGCTGTGATGTTACAGGCGAAAGATAGAATTGGAGGCACCTCTGAGATTCGAACTACGAAAGACAGGAAGTGAAGGCGCCGGTGAGACGGGATCAGCGCAACTTCAGCGGCGTTTTTCATGACCGTGGGAATCGACGAGTTGAAAGTTCTTCAAGGGTGCGAAAGAACCAACGCGACAGGGATATTTATTTTTTCCTTTTGTGTTGGGAAGAACAAAGGATGGTGACTGTAATTTGTTTTTTCGAAATTAGTTGTTCCGTATCGGATTTACACCACATTAGATGTTTATGTAAGTACTGTCTTGTTGTTGTTCTTAGAGAATTATCCAAAGGAATGAAATATCAAAGCAAGTTTTTTAGAAGTTTCCGGGCACGGAATTAAATAGAAGGAAATAATTTCTTTCAAGAAATAGTACATTCCGATCAACTGTTTGAGGCTAGAGTATAGGTAAATGTAGAATATTGTTGTAAACAATTTCTGTGAACGTATACACATATACGATAATAAATAAACATTGGGTACACGTAGAGCTTGTTGAAATGGCTTTCTTAGGAAGAGCTCGAAAAGAAGAACTTCTGCAGTTGGCGGAAGAATTGGGTATAGAAGTTATGCCAAATCTCAAAATTCTGGAATTAAAAAATAAAATTGTCAACTTTGAAGGTTATGAAGAGGATTTTGTGAAAGAACTTTTGGCAGGTATAAAAGAGCGTAGAGAAACAGAAAGACAAATGGAATTTGAGCTTGAAAAACTCAGAATAGAAGCTGGACGTCAGCCGCTGGGAGGTAGTTTGGAGCAAAATGGAAATTCTCAAAAACCGAGATTAGAACTTCGTCATTTGATGAAAACATTTGACCCAAAAGACAGTGATATAAGTATTTACTTAGTTTTATTTGAAAGGCAAGCACAACAAGCAGAAATAAAAGGGGAAGATTGGGTCACGAATTTGATGGGACTTTTGCCCTACGAAATATCACAATTGATTGCCAGAGAAAATGTGGAAGATGCTAAAAACTATGAATATGTTAAAAGGTTACTTTTTAAAAGATATAAGTTAAGTCCAGAGAAATTTAGATTGAAATTTGTACAACACATGCGTACATCAGAGAAGACCTGGAGAGATTTCGCCTTCGAGTTAGAAAATTATTTTAATGAATGGATTTCAGGACTTAAAATAGGCGATTTTGAAGGGCAAAAAATTAATGATCACAGATCAATTGAAGCGGAGAGTGCCTATAGAAATAAGGGAGCATTTTATTGATAAATGGTCAAATATTGTCTCACCTTCAGATTTGGCTGATATGGTGGACAATTATGAAAGTGTAAGAGAAGCAATCAAGAAAAATTCGTCGAATGAATTTTGTGCTTCAAAGAAAATGCAAGGCAGTGAGAAAAAAACTAGAGATAACTATGATCGGGGAAATTTTATGAAAAATGGATTTTATAACAAAAATTATGTTAAGTCAGATGTAGGACAAGGGTGGGCAAAACGGAATGTATCTCAGAATGAAGAAAAGTATGATCGCAGACGGAAGATTCAATGTTACGAGTGTGCATCTTATGATCACATTCGACCTCAGTGTCCTAAGCTAAAATCACAGAACTCAGGAAGCGTAAATAGAATCGGAGAGGAAACTGAAGGGGATCTCTTGGCACCCTATACCTTTGAAGAAAAAATAAATGGAGTTACCATGCCTATTCTCTGGGATACAGGTTCATCATTTGATATCATTTGTCAAGAGTATGTGTCGCCAGGTGAGTTTACTGGAGAACATATGTGGGTACAGCATCTTCTGGATGAAGAAAAGGTTTGTTTACCATTTGCAGAAATTGAACTAGAATGTGAATTAGGTCATATTGTAACTAAGGCTGCAGTGGTTAGAAAGTCGCTAGATCAAGGTAGATATTTACTTGGAAATAAGACTGCCGCTTTGTTAAAAAAATTAATATGGAGTGGCCACTTAATTCAGAACAGGTAAATGTTGTGATTACTCGGTATCAAAAAAAACAGAAACGAAACAACAAAGAGAGAAATTCAGTAAAGAATAATTCAGGGAAGAAAGAAAAACAAGCCCTTGAAGGAGAGGCTGTGGGTTCCGAAGAATCAGATGAATTAGAAGAAGAAATTCTGCCATTGAGGCATGATGAAGATAAAGCCATGTTAGAGTTGGTAAAAATGGATTCAAAAAGTTTCATGGAAGATCAACGGCAAAGTTTGGAATTGAAAAAAATTCTCAAAGAAATAGAGAAAACAGATTTAAAAAAGGCAAATGGTTATGCTGTACTAAGAAATGGGATGTTGGTGGTGAAGAAGAAGATCAACAAGATTGGCGAAGAGGAAGATCTTATTGTTGTTCCAGAACAATATAGAGAACAAATAAAAAACATGTGTCATGAGGGAACTTCGGGGCATTTAGGAGTGACAAAAACCAAAGACAGACTAGCGAAGTATTTTTATTGGCCTAACTGTTATAAAGACATTGAAGAATTTGTAAAATCTTGTGATTCATGCCAACGTGCTGGAAAAGCTGGGGACAAAAAGAAAGCACCTTTAAAAATAGTTCCAATTATTCCTGAAATTTTTACAAAAATCAACGTTGATGCCTGTGGGCCTTTGCCCGAGACTTCAAGCGGAAATAGATACATAATTACAGCTATGTGTTTGTCGTCCAAATATCCAGATGCAGTACCAGTACCAGACATAGGATCCAAGTCGGTAGTTGACGCTTTATTACACATTTTTAGCCGCATGGGATTTCCGAAAGAAATTCAAACTGATCAAGGAGCCAGTTTTGTAAGCATTTTGACACTAGAATTTCTGGAGCGGTTTGGAATAAAAGTTACTCATAGTTCTGTATATCATCCCCAAAGTAATACGGTAGAACGATTCCATCGAACTATTAAAAGGATGTTGAGAGTTTTATGTCTTGAGTCTGCTCCGGATTGGGAGAAACAGTTACCGGCGGCGCTGTTTGTTTTGAGAACTGTGACACATGAAAGCACAGGGTTTACGCCTGCTGAATTGGTTCATGGAAAAAATTTGAGGACGCCAATGACACTATTGTATGAAAAATGGATGGGTCATCCTGAAGAAGAAAACTACGGCACTGAATATGTATTTGAGTTAATAAAAAGGATGAAAAGATGTCAAGAACTTGCCATTAAAAACATGGAAGTGGCTCAATTGAAAAGAAAATATTGGTATGACAGAAATGCGGTAAAACGTGAATTTCAAGAAGGAGATTTAGTATTGGTTTTTGTTACCTGCAGGCCAAATAAGTTAGCGGAACAGTGGAAAGGACAAGGGAAAATTGAGAAAAAAATTTCTGACACTAATTATGTAGTAATCTTTGAAGGTAAAAATGTAAAGCATCAAGTATATCACATTAACATGCTGAAACCATACCATAAACGACCAGAATTTGTGAACTTATTGCCCGGTTGTGAAAATGGTGAAATGGATTTAGAGATTAAATTTCCGCAAGTTGAAAAAAATCCCAATATATTTAACTTCTCTGATATCGAGGAGAACAGTGAACTTCGAGAGCGCCTAAATGGCCAACAAACTCAGGATCTGAAAAAACTATTATGCCATTACTTGAAAATGTTTTCTAATATTCCAGGGAAGACTCATTTGGTCGAACATGATATCGAGCTAGCTAGTAATGCTATTGTAAGAGTTAAGCCTTATAGAATGTCGCCCAGGCAGATAAATATTCTTAAAGCCGAGATAGATAAAATGCTGCCGTACAGGATTATAGAAGTTGGTGAATCAGAATATACATCACCCATGATTTTGGTAGAAGTACACGGAAGAGACCCACGCCCATGTATTGACTACAGGCGATTGAATGAAGTGACAAGGACCCAGTTCTATCCATTGCCTAATATAGAAGAAAGAGTCGAATAGGTTTCTGGAGCGAAGTATATTACAGTATTAGATTTAACAAAAGGGGACTGGCAAATTCTATGAAGTGCTAGAGCTCAACGATTGGCAGCGTTTGTGACTACTTTTGGAACGTATCGGCCCTTAAAGATGCCATTTGGCCTTATGAACGCACCTTATTTCTTTAGCAAAATGATGTCGGAACTTTTGAGAGGCTGCGAAGAGTTTGCCGTACCATATCTAGATGATGTTGCCATTTTTTCCGAAAACTGGGGGGGGGGGTCATTTAATACATCTTGAAGAAGTGCTACAGAAGTTGCAGAGGGCTTCCTTGACCATAAAACCTTCCAAATGTAAGTTTGCTCAAGATCACGTCTTGTATTTGGGTCATATTGTTGGACAAGGACATCGAAAACCAGCGGAACGAAAGGTTCAGGCCATACAAAATTTTCCTACGCCAAAGAACAAGACTCAAGTAAGATCTTTCTTAGGTCTGGCGGGATATTACAGCAGATATATTCCAATGTTTTCTTCGATAGCACCCCCTTGACAGACATCTTGAAGGGTAAAAATCGTAAAGAGGAAATTCGGACGTGTCGAGAACGATTTGCCATGTTTAAGAAAAGTGATCTAAGCTTGGAAGACAAGCCAAGTGCTGATGGACCGCAGGAACTCCCAGACAAAGAGCTAGAATCGCTGTTGCAAGAGGATGCCACACAATCGACCACGAAACTGGCGAAATGTTTGAAAGTGGCTCAAACGACGGTATTACAGCGTCTACAGGCCTTGGGGAAAATTCGAAAGAAAGGTAAGTAGTTTCCGCATACTTTTAACGGCGGCTCTTCTGTTGCAGTCAGCAGCTGCGTACGCGATGTGCATATCAGCAATTTCCGCGTTGGTGAACTCAGCCATCCTACTACTTCTGCTGGCGGTTTACAAATGACGGTATCCTGAAAGAACGTAGGAGCAGTTTCGAGGCCGAACAACGCCATCTACCGCACGAAGATGGCGTTTCCGACCCTGCACTGCTATGTGATTCCGATTTATCTTTGTTAACATTGTTGTCGCTAAGGACCGCAGGACTTTTATGCGATTTCTGCCATTCTGCATAGTGTTTTTAAACAAATTGCACAGCTTTTCACTAGTGTTTATATTGTTGTACTCTATACAACCAATCAAGGCATAACCAAATTTGTTAGAATTATCCAGAAGGTATGCTCTTATCGCAATATTACATGTATTATTGCAAGAGGTCCAGGCATCAGTAGTGATGCACAATGCTGGATCAGCGTGTATTTTTATTTTTATTTACGTCATCTATTCATTGTACACTTTGGGTAATAAATTTTCAGACCACGTTTTTCTAGTGAGAAGTTGATAATCCGGACAGTGGGATACCATTTTCTATTTATACGCGCACTTCTTGTTCTTCAACAATTCGTAAAGCATGGTGTACTTTAGCCACCATTTTGACAATTTGTTTATCGATTTGTTCGACTTTAGGAATTGGTGGTGGCCTACGAACAAATTGAGTAATCAGAAGCTGGGTCGATGTCAAAGGAAGAATCGATGTCGAAGCAGTATGGATATCTTCTGGCGAAAATGAACTTCCTAGATCAAAGGGTTCAATTGGTTGCCGTTTAATTGTGAGAGGGATTAAGGGATCATGAATATAATGCCGGATTACACCATACAATAAAAATTTAGCATAATTGACTTGTCATCCTTGTCTTATTTACACCAAAAAACGGATTGTCATCTTCAAAATTTGGATTAAGGAATGTTAAAGCTACATATGGCGACCGAGATTTCCGTTGGAGCCATTTGCAATGCTAAGCTATGGACAATATTTGCATTTTGCCCTCTTTCTTTCACGTTTTTTACTATAATGTGTCCACATGACACCGTGTTTCCTATTTGAGAACATTATAACGTTCTGTACAAGAGGAGTAGGCTCACTGCATAAACTAAATAAGATAATTATAACTGAATAGA
This sequence comes from Macrothele yani, assembly GCA_039090855.1. Classification (NCBI taxonomy): domain Eukaryota; kingdom Metazoa; phylum Arthropoda; class Arachnida; order Araneae; family Macrothelidae; genus Macrothele; species Macrothele yani. The sequence goes on from CM077034.1 coordinate 38,601,066, forward strand.
ATATAAACTTACTAAAAGGAAATAACTTCCAGACACAGAGCTATGAACTTAACACAACTGTGACAAAAACCTTAAGAAACGCAGAATGAAAGACTACTTTGAGAGCAAAATTTCTGAAGCAGGAAGTCCTTTGTTAGTTTGTCCTTAAGAATTCGTATCGACTGTCATGGTCGACTGACGTCCACGTACGGCATGCCTCGGTTAGTCATTGAAGGCATTGCGTCATGTGCATGCGCTCGGTGCGCGAGAGAACTAACTGAACTTGCGAAGTGGCCCTGAACACGTTCACCCTGCTCAATTGTGAGAACGGCTCTTTTGAACTAGGTAGTTCGTGAATTACACAAGCCTATTTAAAAACTCCTGTGCTTCTTTCTTGATTGGTTTACAGTATATATTATTGAAAATTATTTACATAAATTATACAGCATTACTTTAATTGCTGCCTGCCTCGTCATCAATACAAAGAAAAACGCTTGAAAGAGCGAATTGTCAGACAAGTAAGAATGTACTTCGCTTTTTGCAGTTTTGGTTTCGTGTTGGATTATTTAGCGATAAAGTTCTTGCTGTACTAGGAAGTGCAGCGTTTATTGGCACAGTAAAATATGTCGAATTTTTGTACAAAAGATTGGCACGCCAGTTAAGAAACAATGGGAATTTCGATCATGAGATTTAACAAAAGGGTTTATTAAAAACTTTTTTGAAAAAGAAAACGACGAACATCCTCAAAATATTTCAGAACCCTTCTAGTGCAGCAACATCTGTTTCTTGGGAAGGCGGAAATAATAGAAACTTTTAAGTGGGAACTGGGTATCCTGACATTACAGAACTTCCCCTTCCCCCTCCAAAAAAAAATCAATATCACGGAAAGTAATTTATTTTAAGACTATACAGTGTACTGGTAAAAATGTGAAGTTCTAAGCTGCCCTACATATTATTCCTTTACTCTCACACCGAATAGCACCAGAAGCCGGGAAGCAGAAAATTATTACGATTCCAAAAATAACGTTATTTTTACTTTATCTTTAAGCTTTTATTTCGTACGCTATCACATTTAGCACTACAATAAATTGCAAGATAGGTATCTCATCACGGATGTTTGGAGATAAAACTTATAATGATAACGTGTTTCAGATTTTTCTCCAGGAATTTAACTGAAAAAATATGATCATCACGATATTACATTTTAAAGGAAGTCTATTTAACCGTTCCATCGGCAGTAAGGATGTAACTCGGAATTTTCAAAGAGGGCTGAAGTAATGTGAAACGAATGTATTTGTTTTCTAAGAATTCAGCAGAACGTGGATTGAACGAAATCGTTTAGAGCAACGATACCAAACCTGGGGTACCCACAAGGACAAACAGGGACACGCGAAAAAAGTTTCAAAATGAGAGCGAAAAGGTACCTCTGTTAAGAGTTTAACGGACAAATAAAAACTTGTGAAAACTCGTAATTCAACGTTATGGAGAATATAGTGCTGGTTTTATTCGTTATTGGACCTTCAGAAAAGCACGTCTCCCTTGCGTTGTTATTTTGTTTAGTGGTTGGGATTCCCTTTCCTCCTTAAAAATGTTGTGCGACCCGTGATGGGGAGAAAGTCCAGTGAGCAGTGAACACTGCCCGAGGTAGTTCTTTATGGTGTTCGCTATATAAAATAGTTTCTATCGTTTGATTGACTGTTCAATCTGTGTATTTTCAAATATGGATCAGTGGTTGAAATCGGTACAGTTAAGAAGCTGAAACATAATGCGGAGAGTGAACTGTCGCTCCGTATTTCTCAGGACACGACTTACACTTTGATGGAGAACGGTGAAAAGACACTATATTCAGTTCTACATACAGATGAAGAGAAAACATATTGTTAAGAACGCATGAAGTGTGGATTTTCATTTATAGGAGATGAAGACTGTCCTGAGCCTCTGTGTGTAGTGTGTGAGGAAGTGTTATCCTATGATAACATGAAACCGTCTTCGCTCTTGTTGCACTTATAAACAAAACACACTAGTTACGAAAACAAGGGACGCAATATTTTTAGTGCCTTTCAAAACAATAAAATGTGACATCGTACTTGTCGTCAGTTTATAATTACAACGAAATTCCGGTTGAAGTCCACTACCGTATTAGTTTTCGCGTTGCTAAATGTGGTGAAAACAATACTGCACACATGTACAAAAGGTAAATATAATGAATACACCTGTGAATATTTCATGAACCAATCGTCGGAAAGGAACGAAACTGTGTATGCTAGTGATATAATATATTGCAAATACAAAGGAAGACAAAAGAAAAAAGAAGTTATGAAACCAATCTCAATATATTGTTTATGCAAATTTATAAAACTAAAAACGCAGTAGTTTTCGTTTTGAATACAATAAATTGAGAAAACGCTGGTGCACCATTATAAACAAGGGGTACCCTAACCCCTTGCATCCAAGCAAGCCTCCAATAGACTTCTCACGGTGCTTATCAGATTGACAAAGAGCTCTATGCAACAAATCCCACTCCTGAAGAAGAGCAGTTCGGAACTCCAGAATAGTTCTTTGTGGAGGTTGACAGGATCAAGTCATCTCCCTAGTGCAACCATGCCTTCTCTATCAGATTAATGTCAGCAGAGCTTGCTGGCCACTCCATGTGCGGGATAGCTTCACGTTTGTGAAAGTCATCCACAAGCGGAGCTCTGTGGGAATATTCATCATCTTCCATGAATATCAGCAGCTCTGGAACCACGATACTTCTAAGAATTATCACATGAGTTCCAGTATGTAGTCTCTGTACTTCACAGTATTAACGCTTCCTCTGTCGAAGGTGTGCAGCTCTGTGCACCCATTCAGCATGATGACTGCCAATCACATGACTACATTGCAACCAAATTGTTCCATTTCCATGATAGTTTTGGGATTTTAATGAATTTCCCGCTCTTTTCAGAGAGTGATTTGAGGAGAATGAGTCTGTAAACTGAATCTGAACTCATCAGTGAAAAGTTATCCTGAGCCTCCTCTAAACAGTTTGTCTCTAAACGTTTTGTACAGTGGCTGCTGAAAGCTTCGCAGATAGTTTGCCTGGTAGACACCTTCCTACGACGTCGTGCGGTTAATGAAAGGTAGCAGTTCTGCAGAGAGCTCCTGACATTTGGACGATCTTATACTGGCAGGTGTCTTACAGCTCCTGTTTCTTAGAACTTCCACAAATCCTGGAGATGACACTTTGCGGAACATTCAGTGCTCTAGAGATCGCACTCTGTGACTGTACTGCCTCTAGCCTTCAGTTCCATCTTTTGTAAACGGAGAATTAAATTCACAGTTATACCTTTAAAAAATGGTTAGCCTGGCATTATTGTCCCGCTGTACGTTCCTGATCCCGAATGACAACTATTCTCGCTGGGATTTCAAGAAGCTGGAATAAGACACCCAGGGTAGGGAAAGCTGTTTGCTTTTGTACATCGAACGCCAGTGGACGTTATTTGACCGTGCATTGCGATCGGTTTAGGTGTGTGACTAATTTACATTTCCATATCCCCTGTTTTACTTGTTTTAATCTTTTACTATGTATGGCTTACCAAATATGCTTAACTTTTGGACACCAGTGCAGTATAGCTGAGAATTAAATTTCTCCTTTTGTAAAAGATGCTGTTCTTTGTGTACTCGCAGAGGAACATGTTCAAAAAATGAACACTATCACTCTTTCGAACAATTTTCTCGTAGAATTCAGAATATGCCTAACTGTACTGAGACGACTGTAAGAGGTCGAATTCCAAATGGTCAATATTTTCTATTCAACTTGTCGAAAGCACAGATATTGCTAATTTCGCTGTTTTGATTGCTATTGTGCTTTTTGTATTTGAGGTTTACCTACCATCGTGACCAACCTAGAGGACTATAAGCAGTCGCCCGACCGTACTTTAGGGCCACAACTTCCAGGAAAGGGAGAGACCCCGCGCCGTAAGACAAAGACAATATTCATGCATCACCGGGATACGAATCCGGACATATCGCGGACGAATGATCAGAAGCCATCGCTTACACCACTGCGCCACCAGGTGGCTATTGTGTGTTACTTGAAAAGCAATGTATTTGTAGAAAACCTTTTTTTTGTAATTATCCGTGACTCACTGATACATGTGGAAAGATCGATGACTTCTGTTTGATGTTTAATCTGTGTATTAATTGTAATTATCCGTCAAAGTGCACATGATGTGAGGATATAATTAATGCTGTTGATTTTTATTTCAAAGAGAAGTAAATAAACTTCTCAAATTGTTGTGGACTATGCACAGACGGAGGCAAGTATATGTCAGAGAGGTTCTTACCACTCATTTCACGAATGTTGCCCCCAAAATAACATGGAGACACCGGTGCATCCACAGGCACAGCCTTGCATCTAAGCACCTTTCTGGTGAATTAAAAGTTGTTCTTGGTACGCTGTGGAAAATTTTCATTTTATAAAGTCATATTCCACAAAGTTGATGCTTTCTGAAGCATTATGTGACAAGATGATGAGTATTCATTCTACTACCGCTTTATACAGTAATACGGTTGCTCTCTAGATGCCAACCCGAATAACCGAACAGAGACATGAGGCCCGGATTTTTTATTTTCAGAGACCATCGTTTCCGAATTGATTCCAAGTTACACGATTATCTGTGATTGGCTTCAGTCCTGCATTTTTATCAGAAACTTTCGTACAATTATGAAAATTAGATTTGGTGATTCAGATTAGCTTGGTAACGATCATCAATATTTCAGAGAAAACTAATTCTATGATTAAAGATTTAGAATTGTTGAAGGCATTTGCTGTCGAAGTTATTGAAGCTTCGCTTCAATGTTCCGAATCTCCGATTCTTGAACTGTCTTTCTATTAGATACTTTTATAAGACGAGCTTTGAACTATGTATTTTGTATAAGGTGATTTTTGAATTATGCATCAACAAAATCCCCTGAGTTCTCAGGAAACCTATGGAAGGGTATTCTGGCTTTCGGAAATGTACAGTGAGATTGAGTGTCGATTGAAATACCGCGAAATCAGCCTGCAAAATTGAAAGGAAATGTTCAGGATTATAATATTATCAATGAAGGAATCAGGAATGTATTACTCTTATTTCTACTACCTTCTGTAATACTGGTAACAATAAGGATATTTTAAATATTTTATCATGTGCTTTAATCCGAACGAAAGTGATTTCGAAATAATTAATTATATGCATACAGACGTTTTTCAACAACAGATATTTTGCAGAACACACTAAATGCAAAATACCTTTGGTTTTCACTTGACTTCCGAATTGTTGAGATATTGCGTTGAAAGCAGCACAGTAATCCTCGTAAAGCCTTACACCAACATAAACGTATGCCATTGAACACCTTCTTGTTTGGGTCAAATGGTTATTATTTCTAGTCAGCCATCACGTCGTGCATTAATTTAATTATGCCTGAATTTCAAGTGTTTCTGTGGAGCAACAGTGATTTATAAGACCAATCATCCAAAGAAAACCTTGCTCATTGGCCCTATGAGAACGATACTTTTATTTTTGGTTGGAAGCGAATACTTTATTGATCAGAACTCGTTTGGAGTAAATTGTACAAATTTTTTAATTTTCCTGTTGGTGGGTAGGGAAAATTTTTATGTAAAAGTATCATAAATATTTATTCCTTTTCCTGAAAAGGTTTAAGCACAACGCCCATGGTTTATTTCGCAGATCACGCTAAATTCAAAATAATTTTGATGTTCACTTGGCTTCCGAATTGTTAAGATATTGCATTGAATGTGGTACATTAATTATCATAAAGCCTGATACCAACACTAGACACATTTGTGTCAGATATGAACGGAGAAGTAGTAGAGTACATTGTTAGGGTGCACTGAAAGGTCAGTCGCGAGAGGGATGGTTTTCTTAAAAAAATATATAGGTTCATCTGTTTTCGAATTATTTTGACTTATTTTTACGGACAAAACGGACTAGTAGTTATTTCAGCGAGATATTTTTGACAGAACGGCCTTTAAATTAAAATACAACATTACTTTTTTTGCGCTTAAAAGGCCTATGTGTTCATCCAGTAATGTGTGTGAACCACAATCATTTGCTTTATTCTGGTAAACATGAATCGAAAAGTAATAGCCATTCAAGTGGCTTAGAAAGCAGAAGCCTATTGCTGACCTCATATCTTATCATCATCAGTGGCCTGGATACCTTTCTGATTTAGTGGGGGCGATGATGGAATGAAAAAAGTCAGAAGGTTCAGTTTCGTGAAGCATTAGTGTCGTTTAGGGAAGAGGTGTGTCCTCCACTGCGTCACCTCATTGGAGGAATGCGGTCAGAAGAGAAAAGTAATGTAAGTTAATGGTATTTACTCTCCAGAAGGGCAGAGTAATGCATCAAAATACTTACAAAATATATAAATGCTTGATCTTTTGACTCCATGTTATTTCAAAACTGAAAACTCGCAGATATTGCAAACTCTAGCACCCCATTTTCTAAAACTAACATTTATTAACAGAATTTCATCTACAAATTTTTATCATATATGAAATAAAAGAAAGTGGTTTTTGTTTTGGGATTCCTTAACAAAGTTGAAATTATTGAAGGTGCGAACAATTCCTCTATGGAATGAGATCGTACTATGACGCCTATTGCTTTAAGAGCAGAATGGGGTTTTGTGTATAGCACGGTACGTTTTGCATATGCACTCGTTTTTAATAAGCAGGATTTCCATGGTTCAACCTCAAAATGTGCTTATACGAGATATTTTAATATCATTTGAAACTGAAAAAGCATAGAAAATTTTGTTTGTTCTACTACTAACACAAATTTTAGTAATTATAATACATGTTCAATCTGCGAACAATTAATGTTCGCATTGCTGCTGCTTCTAACAACTGACACACAACATAACAACCTATACTGAATATAATAATAATAATAATAATAATAATAATAATACCTAAATGATCACCTCACAGCCATGCATTTATAAGCAACACTTTGGGAGACATCGTAAGATTCTGTAGTCTCATTCCGTTTCATTCACACAGGGAGCTCAATGTGATCAATTGTGAAGTGCTATAGCTCCGAAAAGCTTTCACCTGCCAAGAAATGATTATATCAGGCTGTGTTATGCAAATTCTTTCTTCTGGAATACACTTGAGGTAGCGTCTGATTTCAGGTATTCAGATAAGTCAAAATTTTCGACCCTTAAGCTTAGAGCTGAATTCATACTTTACACATAGAGCAGAGTCCCAATGCGTACGCAAAAAACGCCTTTTAAATTTGTTTAAATTACAATGCCGAAAAAAACGTGTAGTATCGTTTTTTGATGTTAAAAATTGTAATTTCCAGAAACCCGGTTATTCAATAGCTATTTTGTGAATATTCCTAAAATATTTTGCCTTGATCGGTTTACATAAGCCCTATTGCAGTTGGAACCCAGCGATAAGAAAAAAACTTCTTTTTCATTTCCTTTCAATATTTCGGATTTTATCCGGAAATGAATCTTTCATCCGGAAATGATGTATGTCTTCAAGACAAAGCATCCGAAACCTATAAAATATTACAACAACGAACAAATGCAAAACGACTTATGGTTTATTATATTCCGCGAAATTTAGGTATTTTCCACACTGAACTTAAAATTGAGGTTTTTGACCTCCACAATTTGCACTGCAGTATGCGTACTTTCCACCACATACCTAATCCTGTTTCCACAACCTTAAAATATAAAATTATTAATACGTAATTATTTGAATCTTTTACTGTTAATTACCTCGTATTTTGTTCCAGGTACAAATTTTAATTCAGTAGTGATTTTCCATTAGTCTCTTAAAATTAACCTAGGAATCATTTTATATTTAGTGAAACATATATAATTAATGGGATGTAAGGTCAAGTGATGCGTAACATCACAGCCTCTCCTTGACAAATGTCAACCCCGCCTTCTCGTGGTGCATCCTGTTCCCACTAAAGGGGCTCTGACGACCGCCCATAGCGGTATAACTATACCATCGGGATTAGAGGAAATTCTATCCCACACTCACCAACCCGCTTGGCCAGCGTGGTGAGTTATGGCCAAACCCCTCCAAAATGATTCCACAACTTAAATCTTGGCCCTCAGTCTCCGGCAGCTGGAATGTACCTGGCCAAGGCAGCGGCCAGTGCGACATGAAGGCAGAGGGTGCTAAGAATCCCCGGAGGACCGAACTAGGCTGCCATCTGATGCTGACCTTGGCTACTTACAATGGACGCTCCCTATCTTCTGATTCAAGGCTTCTTGAATTGGAAGAGGAATTACAAAGGATCAAGTGGGACATCGTGGGGCTAAGTGAGGTAAGGAGAAAAGGAGAAGATCTCATCGAACTGAAAAGTGGACATCTCTTCTACTATCGTGGGACAGATACTGGCAGAACTAGTGGTGTTGGATTTATAATAAACAAGAAACTGAAGGATAAAGTTGTAGAAGTTGAAAGTTCCTCTGACAGAGCTGCACGACTTGTTATCCAACTCTCGAAAAGATACCAGGCTCAGATTATTCAAACTTATGCACCCACCACAAGTCATCGTGAAGAAGAAATTGAAGAATTTTATGAGGAAATTTGTCATCTAAATAATAAAGGTAAGCAGCACTTGAAAATAATTATGGGAGATTTCAATGCAAAAATAGGGCAACGGCAACAGAATGAAACTTCAGTAGGTAAATTCGGTCACGGCAACAGAAACCAGCGTGGAAATACTCTCGTTGAGTTTGCAGAGGCAGAAGGGTTTTTCATCTTGAACTCCTTCTTCAAGAAAAAGCCACACAGGAAATGGACATGGAGACATCCAAATGGGACGACAAATGAAATTGATTTTATTATGAGTAACAAAAAATTCGTCATAGAAGACTGCAGTGTGCTAAACAAGTTCAACACAGGTAGTGACCATAGATTGGTGAGATGTAAGATGCACCTCAACGCTAAACTTGAACGTGGCAAGCTCATAAGACAAACAAAATCTATTGACATAACCAACCTCAAAAAACACCATAATACCTTCAAGTTAGAACTGAAGAACAGGTTCTCTGCTTTAGAAGGCCTAACATCGGAAGAAGTGGACATCTCTGAAGTTAACAGAAAAGTAACCAAAGCTCTTATGGAAACAGCAACAAAATTAGCTGGGTCTAAGAACAAGTTGCATGTGAACAAATTATCAGGAAAAACCAAAATGTTGATGCAAAAAAGAAGAGAGATGAGGACAACTAAAGAAGATGTGACTTCCAAAGTGGAATATATAGAGCTATGCAAGACAGTAAGAAAAAGTATCACTGAAGACGTAAGGAAATTCAACTGTGAACTAGTGAGGAAAGCAATTGAAAACAACCAAAGCCTAAAGATAGCAAAGGGACATCTCAGTAAGGGAAGAAAACAGATTATGGCACTGAGAAAAGAAGATGGTTCTGTAACAAGAAATAGAGGCAGAAATTTTGACAAGAGTGAAAGATTTCTACTCCAAATTATATGAAAGGGATGATATATGCACTCCAGACATCATGAAAGATACCAGTACCAGAGTTCCTCCAGTCCTTCCAGCAGAAGTTGCACATGCAATCAAGAACATGAAGCGAGGAAAAGCTCCAGGAGAAGATGGAATTACTGTAGACATCATACAAGAAGCAAGTGGAGAAATCGAAACAGTACTCGCCCAAATTTTCACTCGATACCTTAATGAAGGAAAGATTCCTGAGGATTGGAACACCGCTACAATGATCCTGCTACATAAGAAAGGTGACATTGAGGATCTCGGAAACTACAGACCTATCAGCCTCCTATCAGTAGTTTATAAAATCTTCACTAAAAGTTCTTTCACACCGCTTGAAGGTAACACTGGACATGGCTCAACCGAGAGAACAAGCTGGATTCAGGAGTGGCTACAGCACAATAGATCATATCCACGTGCTGAGAGAACTAATTGAAAGAGCGAGGGAATATGAACTTCCATTGTGCATGGCTTTTATCGATTATGAAAAAGCCTTTGATTCGGTGAAACCATCAGCAGTTACAATGGCTCTGAAAACCTGCGGTATTGAAGATGCATACATTAATATTATTAATAACATCTATGAAAATGCAAGTGCAAAGATTAGGCTGTTTGAAAATACAACACACGTAAAAATTGGAAAGGGAGTGAGACAAGGTGACACCATATCTCCGAAGCTCTTTAATGCCACATTGGAGGGTGTTTTTCAGTCGCTGAGCTGGGAAAACAAGGGGATAAAGATTAATGGAGATTATCTAACCCACCTTCGTTTTGCTGATGACGTAGTCATTTTTGCAACTACCCCATCAGAGCTGCAGAGTATGATCCAGGAACTTGCTGACAAGAGTAAAGAAGTGGGATTAAAAATGAACTTTCAGAAGACAAAAGTGATGTTCAATGCTTTTACAAGAAATGAAGATTTATCGATTGATGGAGAAAAGCTGGAGATAACAGACACGTACGTTTATCTTGGACAGCAGATATCAAGTGAGGGTCACATTGATGAAGAAATTAATCGGCGTACAAAACTTGCCTGGAGAGCTTTTGGAAGAAACAGCATAATTTTCAAGAGCAATATGCCATTATGTCTTAAAAGAAAAGTGTTTGATCAATGCATCCTTCCAGTGCTTACGTATGGTGCAGAGACGTGGACCTTAACTAAAAGAGACATACAGAGGCTGCAGACAACTCAGAGAAGCATGGAGAGGTGCATGCTTGGTGTAACCAGGAGAGATAAGAAGAGGAACTCGTGGATCCGAAAAATGACTAGAGTGGAAGACATCATGATCAGAGTTAAATCCCTGAAATGGCAATGGGCTGGACATACTGCCAGAAGGACAGATCATCGATGGACAGCCGAAATTTTAGATTGGATTCCAAGGGACAGGAAAAGACCCAGAAGAAGACCACATGGGAGATGGGTGGATGAAATTCGAAAGTATGCAGGGGTGACATGGAGGAGACTGGCACAAGACAGACCGTTGTGGAGGAAACTTGGGGAGACCTTCGTCCAGCAGTGGATTGATAATGGTTGACAATGATGATGATGATGATGATATAATTAATAACATGGAGGAGATTGCACAAGACAGACCGTTGTGGAAGAAACTTGGGGGACCTTCGTCACACAGTGGATTTATAATGGTTGACAATGATCATGATGATTATATAATGAAATATAGTCTAAATAAGTGGGAAATTCCATTTTAACCCAAAATACAAGTGTTTATTCATGAGGCAGGAATATTTTAGAAAACTAAGTACGTTAGCTGAATAAAATTCTTCAAAAGATTACGAATAATTCTATGCTGAATGAAAACAAAATTAAGTTTGATAGACAATTACCAGTAAAGTATTAGGTACAGATGTGATCATCACAGTCGGATGATAAGCAACTGTTGTAACATATCTGATGGAACGTAGTAGTGATTCTCCAAAACAGAGTTTACCAGGTTTCGTAGATTTGCTGCTCAACAAAAGTCGAGTAGTATTATTGTGAGAACAAAGTACGCCTTCTCGAAGTTCTTACAATATTCAGTTCTTTGCATATTGTAAGAACATTGGAAAATAAGATTTTCAAAGAAACAAATAATTGCTAGTAAGACATATTTGAAAAAATGACACCACAGATGAATACTTACATTCTTTAGAACACAAAAAAGGCCGAAATCAGTATTTTGTGTGGCTACTTTTGTTTTTTATAACTGACAGAATAATGTGTGGTATACTCTCAATGAGGGATTTGCAGTAATCACTTAAAATGTCATTGACCATTCTTACTTTATCGCGTCAATCAAAGCTTGGGAATTGATGACCGTTTTTCTGCTACCTTGTCATTTAAAATTTTCCACAAATTTTCGATGGGGTTAAAGGGCGAGACTGTTACCGAGCCAGTCAATCACCGTTATGTTTTTCCCTTTCAGGTAGTCCTTTATTGACTTTGTTCTGTGTTATGGAGAACCATCATGCATAATCATTTTGCATCTGTTCACTTGCATATGAGTTAATAGCTTCTCATGTTACATTCCTACATGAAAAGGACCAGTCTGGTAGTGCCCTGATAGGAAAAAGGATAATGAAACAATGCCGAGTGCTGGCATAGCACCCCATATAATCTGATTAGACAGATGTATCACTGAGCTAAAAGTGCATTTTCTGTCAAAACTTTTGCCTTTTAATCGTCGAATAAATGATACGCGTGATTCAAATTGCCGCACACTTGATTCATCGGAAAAAAGAACTTGGTTCCATTTCAGCAGTCCACAATTGCTTACGCTTCGCAAATTGGAGTAGGTTCTCTTTCATCACAGATGCTAGTCTAGGTTTATGTGCAGATGTATAAGATTTTAATCCAAAATCTTTGTTAAGACGTCGGAAAACAGTGTTGATATTAATATCAGACCTTTTTGAATTTAGAGACGCGAGGATTTTATTGCGCGAACTCCTCAGAGAGCGCATAACTATTCTCTTTATGGTATGGTCATCACGTAGGGTTATTTTCCTTGGACGTCCACTTCAGTTTCGGTCGCTGAATTCTTCACCTGTATCTCGATATTTCATGATCGTATTATAAATAGCAATCTTGCTCTCATTCACTTTTCTGCTTATACTGTATCACGTTAGAAGTTTCCTTCATAAAGTTATGTCTGTGTGTTCCCTCTGAATAAACACTAAATTACGCTTTTTTGCCCATTTTTCGCTTTATAAAAATACGTACAAAACCTCTTAGCATGCAAACCAGACGAAAAGTGACGCTTGTACGCTTACCTTAATTCTATCAAAGTTTTTTCTGCTGTATGATGCCGCAATACCGACAGGAAGTTCAGTAATACAGACAGTAGCTGACACCAACAGTAGAAATATCCTAGTACAAACAGGTAATCCTAAACTTTTGCAAATGAATGTACATTACGTCAAATAGGATTTGATTACGAATTTCGAAAGTTTTGAATCTTACCTTAATTTCTGTCTTTGTCAACTGATATTGATTTTAAAATAAATTTCAATTCCAGACACATGATATTTAATATTCTGAAAGTTGAGGTTTCGACGCGTCTGTATTGTTTCATCTCGCCAATATTTGAAAATGTAAGACATAAGAGTACATTTTCTTACTTTAATGTTGGTTTCTGTCTCAAAGACGTATGGATAGGATGATATATGTATAAGAATTCGGGTGCATCGTTTTATAAAGCTCTGTGGTACAAACTGTTCACTGAAATATCCATTTAAGTTTCAAAAGAACAATGCCCAGTATATAATAGACAGAAAGTACACAATTTTACATGAGCAGTTGCGCAGATACCGCAACCTTACACAGTGCCAAAATTAAGAAATAGACTGAAATTCCTAAAAATATCCCTGTAAGGCACACAGGTTGAGAAGAAATGATATTTTGATATCATTTATTGGCAAAGAGGTGGTAACAGCGTTTGTATGAAATGTTTGGAGATGAATATTTACGCTGTGCCTGACGTCATTCAGCGCAAGAACATTGTCACCTTTCCGCCATGAAGTAGAGTGCAAATACAAAGTTAGGTTTTAAAATTAGTAGAACTGCATTTAATGCAGTTGAATTATTGAGCAACGTGTAAGGGCTAACTGTATATCTCGTGCACAAATATTCCGATGGTAAGGATGGGAGGAAAGATTTGGAAAATGATAAAATGTCCAGAAGACCAATTTCAGTGGAAAGGTGTGATCTCATTTTGAAAATTCTCAAAAGGATAAAATGTGATCATTGTATGAACTTGAGAATCCTTAAGTGTGAGCTCGATATTAATAAGGACACAATTCGTGAAAGTCTAGTGCAAGACTTGGCGGAGGGTGAAAATTGTGGTGGTTTTGTTCCATATGCATTATCAGACGATCATGAACATGCACGAGTCAATTACCCAAACGACATTCTGGTGACTGCAAAAATAATGCAACGTTTTGTTCAAACCATAGTCGTATGTGACAAGACAAGGTGCTTTGGTTATGATTCTGAAACGCAGCGTCAGAGTGCTCAGGCAAAATTCACCACAGGCACCCAAAAAAGAAAAGAAATTCAAGAGACAGAAGTACAATCTCAAACTAACGTTGTGTGTTATTACGACAGAAAAGGAATTCTGCATAACAAGTTCATTCCAGAAGTTACAAATGTCGCCGATAAAGCGTACACTCAAGCGTGGGTACAAAACGGCACAGTGGTTGCCTCTTAACTACAACGCATCAGCACATAAAACAGTCAATGTACAGCAATTTCTGGCACGTAATTAAGTGCGTGTACTTAACAATGGTCCCTGTTCCCTAGATTAGTCACCGTTGGACTACTACCAATTCCGTAAATAAAAGCTTCCTTTAAAAAGAAAAGTTGTTCATACATTTGAGACATACAAAGTACTGTATCACCAGTTTTTCGCACCGTACAAAGAGGTGACCATCGCAAATCAGTTGGCTGATCGTGACACTTCGAGTATTAATGCAGGAAAGATATACTTCCAATAAAACATATCCAGGAACGTTTTCCTGCTTTTTCCATTTTTTAAAATTCAGTGATATTATTTATTTGCTCCACTGTGTACAGTAGAAATATGGTATAATATGTGACGAAACGTCGAATCTCTCTGGTGGCACAGCTGTCAAAAAAATGGCTTCTGATAATTCGCCCTGGATGGGAGTGGTTTAGAATCCGGGTTGGCATGGATATTTTCTTACTCTTACGGTGGTTGCTTTTTCCCTTACATGGGAACAGTGGCCCTAAATAAGGGACGGATGACTTACTGAGTTGCTCACGGTGGTCGCTAAACTACACATATAAAAAAAAACTTTGATTTGGAATTGCTTCGGTGTATCGGTACCTCAAGTTTTGAATGAAACAACATTCCCCACGGCATACCTGTATGGTATTCTTTGGTCAAGCGGTAGGAAAACCATTTATGTCTGAGATGAATGGCCACGTGCGATGATAAATTGATTGTCTGAACTAATGTAATCCGGAAAATGTCATGGAAACATTAGAAGAGTTGCAATTAATCACACCAATGGCAGTCTCCTTTCAAAAAAGAAATGGTTTGTATTTGTTGGATTGGGAAGAATTATTTTATTACAAATATATGTAGAGTAACCGAAGAAGGAATTTTAATATTTACTCTACCGCGCCGGATCGGCAGGTCACTTGACGAAAGCGCACAAAAAAGTTTCAATTCTAAGTTAATTGTTTTCCACCAGCACAAGCACAGACTCTAAAGTTATCTGTCGTGGACGGTTTCCCGCAGAGGAAGCGATCCAGGCGACGAAATAGATGATAGTGCGTCTGAGGCAAGTCCGGAGAATAGGCAGGCTGATGCAGTGCTTCATAGTCTAAAGCACTTAATGTTAGCATTGTTCGTTGTACGACATGAGGACTGACGTTGACTGGAACAGAAGAACACCTTGTCTCTTGAACAAAGTCGGTTGTTTCTGCTGCAATTTCAGGTTCATCTGATGTAATTCAGCACAAAAGCGTTCTGTAGAGAGGGTTTGGCCTGTTTCCAAGAAATACTGATGAATTATTCCGGCTGTAGACCACCAGACAAGGAGCATCATCTTCTTCTTCTGTTAAAGTGGCTTAGGATGCCGACCAGCAGACTGTGCCTTGCTTAACCATTGTGCAGATGATTTCCGATTATGATAAATGACCCACTTCTTGTCGCAGGTGGATATTCGATACAACAGAAGTTCTTGTTTAGTGCTGGCAACCAGCGACGTGCAGACTTCTAAACGCTTTGTTTTATTGGCAGTAGTCAACACATACGGCAGCCACATGTCCAGATTTTTGACCTTTGCCCAGCCCAGCCAGACGCCGAGAAACTGTCGTGTATTGTACACCTACCTCTGCCGCTACCTCACGACACGTTTTTAGGGGGCCCGCTTCAACCACGCGTAACAAAACGTTGTCAAAAGCAGTCACAGGTAGGTGACCACGTGCTTCGCTTTTGAGGTTCGTATCTCGGCTTCGAAACTTAACAAACCACAGGCAAATGAGACAATCGTTGACTGTATTCTCCCCAAACGCTTTGTTAATGTTTCGAGCCGTAGTTCCTGAAAATCGGCACAGTTTAAATTCTCACTGCTAGATGCCTCTCAAATCCGGCACCTGTATGTTTCTTTTACAAGCCACGTTACGTTGAAACAAACCACTGCTGAACCTTATTCTTCACATACGTACTAGCTATTTGTACTAACTCTGTGTCTTAATACCAGAAACTCCTATGGGTGGTTCCATTCCGTTTTAGTGGATGCCTGTCTCCACTACTACTTCGTGCCGGACATTTCATTTGCACCAACCCAATCACAACATTTATCGGAATTAATAGGACGTAAGCTTTCCGGTCCTTCAAAGGTTAAACACCGCCAGAACATCTTTTTAATTGGGTGTTTCACCTCTTTTTTCAAATGTGCTTCCCGGACAGGTTCACCTTTACTCTGTCGTGCAACAGATTTTCTATGTCCTTGGACCAAAAATGGACCTTAATTCTAAACATCAATATTTTACAATCATCAGAAGTCCAGTGATTACATTTTTAGCCCACCTTAAGCGTTTCCTTCTCATTGAAACTGGCAGGAGCTGCTTTTAATACAGACTTCCCCTGAGGTGGTCCAGCTATTAATAGTCTGCGGCGCACTGTGGATGAGTGTATGTTTACAGCTCCGTCTGTTAACTCTCTCTACAAGTCCTGACTTGGCATAGATGGACATATAACACTTTTCCTTATTATCAATTTATCAGTTCGTGGTGATGCATTATGTTTTCGTCCACAGATTCCTTTCGTTTTGGTGACATCCATCCACTATCTTTGTAATCTTTCAATAGTCTTGAAACACTGGATTTACTGACGCCTCTGGCCGCAAAAATCTCGCGATTAATCACCGAAGTATTTTTCCTAAGCGCTGAAACTTTAGCTCGTTTCCTTGGCGAAATATGAATTACTGTGCATTACACCCCCAACTCACTCGTGTATGCGGTTATCAAACGGCGGCTCAGAACTGAACGTAAACTACGACTAGGCAGATGAACCTGACAAATACCGGTTCTGTAGGGGTTACGGTCGCATTCTAGCTTAGTTCGGGTACACCCACGTTCTTCAATAACGAGTAACGTCCGGATAAACTCAAGTAAACGAACTTGTTTCATTTTGTATCAATTGATTTGCCGACTACTGTACTTTAATGCATACATAAACAAACCTACATTTCTGGAAATCTTTGGATTGCGTTCCCACTATTGTTATTTGATTTCCACAATGAATGTATATCAAAATTTCATAGTAGGAATAGAGCAGCTGAAATCACAGCGTATTATGCATTTCAAGTTTTCCTGGATATTAGAAAACCATCTGACTGTGATATCCGTTTTCGATGAATTTAAAAATATTTTACGAGAAATTGAGATTTCCATTTATGCAGTTTTCATTATACATTATAACCTACTTTAGATATCGACTACCTTGAATTGGGTACCAATCGACATGAAGACGCGAAAGTAAACCACGTGTTAAATGGACGGGATAAATTTAAAGCTATGATTGGAGACAGACTTAGGACAATATGTTTTAGAAATGTTGGGACGCTTTCACCCAGCAATGGATGGATAACGGTTTATATAAAGAAGACCATGAGAAGGTAATTTTAAGTCCACAAATACATGTTCAGCACAACATAAAGAAATTGATTTTTTAATCACGAAGAATTGCACATACACATAGTAGAGTACATTACATACCGTTGCAGTCTCACATGATCTTAATAATTTCCTAAAAAAAGAGATTACGAACGTAGCAAAGATTTTTCACTTGTATCACTTTTCACATGACAATCAAAACAGAACCTTTGAAAAGTAAAATATGTACAACAGCACAAATGCTAACTTCAGTTTCTGTTATGACCAGAAGTAGAAGCACAACTCTGGATGACACTCTCAGCGGCATTGAGAAACGTGGTTGTTTTTAGAGATACCTCATAATTTCGCAGAAGTACGTTTTTTACATGACAGTGTAATTAAATTTTGAATGGAAGCATAGTGAGAATTTGGGGGGGGGGGAAACACATCAGAATTATTGAAATGTACTGTGTTTTTTCTCTTTAAATGGGAACGCGCGTTCCCCTCAATTTCCGTTATCGAGAACACCCCTGAAGGTTTGAATAAAGTTTTTCACATAACATATTACTCTTTCCTAATTTTTTTTTAATTTCAAAACATTGTATTTATAAAATTTAAATTTAATTCCAAATGATTGTGTTCTATATTTTTCTAAAACCAAACATATCGATATGAAGTTACTGTTGTTTTCATACCACTGTGTGTTATGAGTGGCGAACACCCGGGCGAAACCCATAAGTTCCGTCCCCTTTCCCCACCCTTCCAAAAATTCTTGTTCATTGCTCAGATGAAGGAACAAAAATTACTTTTAAGTTACCTTATTCAAACGGATCCAGGAAAACTCGTACACCCTTTCAAGTAAGGGGATATACACAAATTTCGTTTCGCTCCGAGATTTTGACAAAGTGTACGAGTTTTCCTAGCTGAACAAAACGGAATGTACCAGTTTTCCTAGGGATCCCAATGGGTATGTAAGATCAAAATGGCTCAAGGTTTATGTAGAACCTTTCTGACTCCTTTTATCTTAAGTTATGATTTTAAAATGTCCCATGTGATAACAAGCAATAAAGGCTAAATAACAGGGGCTCAACTAATCGATATTCAGGTGGTGATCTTTTTACAAGATTTCAAATTACAACCTTGATATTCCGTATTTCTAAACATTTTATAAAACCAAATGAAAGGCACTCAATGGATTATTTCTCACCTATTTACAAGCCACCTAGGCCGCGGGCCCTTTTAGAAGATTTTAAGTTACAACCTAGAAATTTCGAGTTTGTAAACATTTTATAGAACCTAATGAAAGGCACACAACGGATTATTTCTCATCTATTTACAAGCCACCTAGGCCGCGGGCCTTTTGAAAAGATTTTAAGTTGCAACCTAGATATTTCGTATTTTTAAATTAAACAGTGACAAACGGTATTGATTTGGACATGTCTGCATTAGTATGAATTCCACAAGAACCATAGCTCTTAGATTATGGAAACGATGTACGTGTAAAAATATCTCAAAAAATATCTTCTTAATCTTAAAAATATATTTGAGATATTTATCCCTAAAAATAACTCAAATATATTTAAAAATATCTTCTTCACCTTCCCCTTTATTTTCTTTCTTTAGTGAAAGAATGATGTTATTGCACCTTAATGAAAAAGAAACAGTTCCAACCCTTCTTACGAAACCACAATATACATTTCAGGAAACCTTTTTTTTTCTTTTTTCTTGAAGGAGGAGATTAATCTCTAGTGTGACTCCGAAGTGTAAGGGGTACCCAGAATTCCCTACCACTCATTACCTATGCTCTTTTCCGGGAAACGATCACACCATATCATATCAGTAAACGGTAAAAATACCCCCCCTGAAAATACCCATGAAAATTGAAAAGTGGTAAAAAATACCCCTGGAGGAAATACCCACAGAACAAACGGTTCACTGAAAACTGCCACACAGGAACACTGATGTGTGGCAGTGTTCCGGTGTTGCAATTTACCGGCAACCCTGCCACACATATTTCAGCAACTTGGAAAATTGCCACAGAGGAAAATTGTCACGTTTTTTATTAAAGGGTCAGGTACAAATTGCTGTTTCTCCAAAAAACACTTTGCATATGTGACAATTTTTCCAGTGGGGCCGTTTTCAAAATTCCCGAGTTATGTGTGGCAGTTTTCCAAGGTACCTAAAGAGCGGAATGAACTCTTTTGTTTGAGGGAATTTTTATGCGGGTTCATGCGAGCTTAGGTCAACTGGCCACAAAAGTTCAAGGTGAAGGGGAACTATAAAGATTGTCGTTTCTGGGCCTATATTGACAACTGAATTGGGAACTCCAAACACATTTCGAGAAAACGTTCCATGTAAGCAGAGCGAGAATTGTACTTTAATTTGAAGAAATAAGTTGCCGAGCATTCGAGGTATACTTGGTTTTGGATGGGCTCTACCCCCAACTTCCCTAATATTATATTCTGGGTCGCTGGAGTCTGTCAGTGTATCCAAGATGTTCCTCTTGAAGCGTCCGCGAGGTCCGTGAGTTGGAGGATGGGGGCGTACCACAAAATGTTAAAATGGACGTAGAGCTGTAAACATCAGTACGGTGTTTTATATAATGATTCTGTACACGACCACGAATTTTCAGGAGGGTGGGGTGAATTCACCCCCCGTGTCTAAGAGCTTTTCAGGGGTAACATCGAGGATACACTGACCGACTCTAGAGGTCCAGAATATAAAATCACGGAAGTTGGGGTAGAGCCCTCCAAACCAAACACCTCGTATTCCTTTTACAGACTTCGCCAAATTACCGGGGCAGCGGGGAAGGGCATACATAGTCTGCCAATAAACGTAACATGAAGTATAGAAATTGCGAGCAAATCCCTTACCTTGAATACCTGTCTGCACTCTAAGCAGCTCAGAATATAATATTACGGAAGTTGGGCCCCCCCCCCATCCCCCAACTAAGTGTACCTTGGATCCTTGGCAATTTATTTCTTTAAATTAAAGTACAATTCTCGCTTGGCTGACATGGAACGTTTTCTCGAAATTCGTTTGGAGTTCCCAATTCAGTTCTCAAAATAGGCCCAGAAACGGCAATCTTTACAGCCCCCGCCCCCCCTGAACTCTTGTGGCCAGTTGCCCTAAACTCGTAAGAACCCGCATGGAAATACAGACCAACAAAAGAGTTTCTTTCCCTCCTTAGGCACCTTGGAAACTGCCACATATAATTCGGAATTTTTTTACTGTCATATATAATTCGGAATATATTTGAAATTTGGAAAACTACCCCATTAGAAAAATTGTCACACATTTAAAATGTTCTTCGGAGGAACAACTATTTGTGCCTAGCCGCTTTATGAGAAACAGGGCAATTTTCCAAGTTGCTGAAAGATGTGTGGCAGGGTTGCTGGAAAATTGCCACACCAGAACACTGCCACATATCAGTATTCCTGTGTGGCAGTTTACAGTGAACAGGTTGTTCTGGGGGTATTTCCTTCGGGGGAATTTATTTCTAGAATATTTTTACAGCTTTTAAGTTTTGAGGGGTATTTTCTCCGGAAATATTTTTTCCAGGGGGTAATTTTACCCACATCCTATTATATTATATGCAGAGGTTTTTAGGGAAGGAGTGTCTGACCCCAGTTCTTAAACAACCCTTAGAAATAGGAAGCTAGCGGATTTGGGCTAGAGTGCCCAATAGGAAAGTTACACGGAAGAGAGGTAGAAAGGGGAGGAAGACGCCCTTATTTATTACCGGGGGTCCAGTACCCGGAGTCAGATGGCTTTACGTGCCCATTGACGCGTCCTTGAAGGACTGGGGTTTGAACCCCGCCCGGTGAGGCATGAACGTTGCGTTTGTCTTACGGCACTGGGCTACATTCTGATTTCTTATATATTCAACACTGGCATGAGATCATTCTGATTTCATGCCACTGTTCCCTTCCATGGAATTAGTGGCCTTAAATTTGGAATGGGCGGCAGCTTGTAGCCCATTGAGTTGCTCACGGTGGTAGTTAAACCTTCTATCAAAGAAAGAAAGAAAAGAAAGATCAGAATTGTCGTTCTTTTGTTTTCTTTGTAATTTACACTTTTGGGACAAACGGCATAGTAATAACATAAGAAAAAAAACTGAGGAAGGGTCTCACATCTCTATAATACACTAAATATCTCAATTAAAAGGAACACGAAATTATGAGTGTCGTTATGAGTCACAACTGGGAATGTTTACATGGAGCAGTCAAATGGACGATTATTATACGGTCACTTTATATATTTATGTTCAGTTCTCTGGCTGGCCAATCTCTGGTGGCCACTTCTCTTGCACCTATATCATCATTGTCAACCGTTATCATCCACTGTTTGATGAAGGTCTCCCTAGCTTTCCTCCATAACGATCTGCCTCGAGCCAGTCTCCTCCATATCCCTCGCGCATGCTTTCGAATTTCATCTATCCATCTCCCATGCGGTCTCCTTCTGGATTTTTTCTAGTCCTGTAGAGTGCAGTCTAAAATTTCAGTTCTGCGTCGGTGGTCCGTTCCTCTGGCAATATATCCAGCCCATTGCCATTTCAGGAATTTTGTCCTGATCAAGCTGTCTTCCACTCATGTCATTTTCCTTATTCATGAGATCATCTTCTGTTCTTTCCTGGTTATATCAAGCTTCTTTTCAGTTGTCCGTATTTTTTTAAGCCTTTTTTCGTTAAGGTTAACGTATCCACTCCATATGTAAGCACTAGAAGGAAGCATTTATTAAACACTTGTTTTTAAAACATAATAGCATACTGCTCTTTAAAAATTCACTGTTTCTTCCAAAAGAACGCCGATCAAGTATTATACGCAGATTAATTTGTTCATCAATGGGACCATCGCTTTGTAACTACTGTCCAAGATGAATTAGGTATCCGTTACCTCCAGCTTCTCCCTATCAATCAGTAATTCTTTATTTCTTGTAAAAGCATTGTACATCATGAATGGAATACAGTATTACATAATACAATACAAATCTGGAAAATGTGAATCCGTTTTTTGGTGTAAATATGGCATGGATGGTAAGTCAGATAATATCCGAAAACTTGAAAATTTCATCGTCCTGGAGCGGGAATCAAATCCGTGTCTCCCGGATAAACTCGGGTGCTATCCGGGTGACGCGGGTTCGATTCATCAGGAAACGCAGGTTCTATTCATCAGAAGACGCGGGTTCTATTCATCAGAAGACGCGGGTTCGATTCCCGCATCAGGACGACGAAATTTTCAAGTTTTCGGATATTATCTTACTTACCATCCACGTCGTATTTATACCAAAAAAAAAAAAAAAATCATATCTTCAAAATTTGCTTTGTACATCAGTTTTTTCTTCTAAAAGTTCATTTTTAATTGTACTTCTTCACTCTTGTCAGCAAGTTCTTGGAACATACTCTGCAGTTATGAAGTGCCAGTTCCAAAAATGACAACGTCTTCAGCAAAACGAAGATGAATTAAATAATCTAGATTAATCTTTATCTCTTTTTTTCCAGTTCAGTGACTGCATGACATTTGCAATGTGGCATTAAAGAGTTTGGGAGATACAAACACCTTATGACTGATATATTGTTTCAAACATCCGATGACTGATATGTTGATATCCATTTACCACTTTTTCTTATTTATTTAAACATATCAAACATTATGATTGTAACAAAAATTCTGCTGAAAAAGCCTAGGGGGATTTTCACGAGTTTCATGTGTAGCACAACTTTTTCATTCGTAATTGTCATTCGTATACAAAAATGAAAAATCAAGCATTTATCGGAAAACGTCGTAAAAAGAGCTTAGGTCTTTTTGTTCATGCAGGCATCTAAGGATAAATGTACTACTTCTCCTATCCCAATTTTAGAATGTATATTTGAATACACCTCACCTTAAAACTCCAATGTAAAAGCTAAATTCTGTTGAACAGTGCAAGGCATAGGAATTTTGTAAGCGTCTTAGGTTCAGTGCGTTCTTGCTTCTTAATAACATTTGATTGCAAGTTCACACTAACGAGATATTAAAATTGCTGAGTTTCTTCGACAAGACTGTTGTGAAATTTTCAGAACTGTTTAATTTCCATGTAATGCTAAGTAAAGTTCTGCCGCTCAGAAGAGGAAATGATCTGACTAGTTTTGTCGATTGCTTAGTTAAAATGAAGATATTTCGTCGTAAAATTAAAAATGACCTCTTGTTTCTAACAGACGTAAGAAAACAACATACATCTGAGTGTTATCTTATTTTCAAGACGTGGGCATTTGTTTCTTATTTTCCAGGAGTGCGATTTTTTCTGTGAGCAATATTTCTGTGAACATTCGTTATTCACATCGGATTAAACATAACAGTCACGAGATTGTGCATTAAGAGACGTTGGCTGTTTTTAAAATAAATGCAAGTTTTTACGTGACTGTATTTATGAAAAACTAATCCAGTCTGATCTTGTTCCTCAAAATATGTAGGTTCAAAAATCCAACTATGGGCAACTCGATATTAAGCTTTCCGATAAGCATAGCTTGTAATATTATTGAATTCTAAATAACATACAATGAATGAGAGTCTGACTGGACTTCTTCTGCAAGGATAGCGCGATTTTTTCTAGCCAACGGTTTTCCATCTCTGTGAATCCGAAATCATATGTGTTCAAAAGAATTAGATCAACTGTCTTCGTACAAAGCATGCTGATTGACAACCGACCTACTATTTCATCCTGTTAAATTAAATAAAATCATCTTTGTGTCTTGTGTGTTTTATATACTTTTTATTGCTCACACTTTGCTGTTTTCATTTAAAATAGCAAAGCACTTTTTATAAATCTTAAAATAAAGTCATTTTCTAAATTCAAATTTTATTTTTCCACAATTTTAGTGCCAACTAATGAGAAATTTCATGTAAAAAATTCATGTCATATTACTTAAATTATTTTTAGGTTGCTGTTGCAACCCGAAAAATCAGTTTCACAGTGGATTTTTTATTTCTTTAAATAAAATCGCGTTAACTAAATATTTTAAAATTAAAAGATTGTGTCCCCGAAAGTAATATTTTTTCTCGCCAAATTGATTACAGAGAATTACTGAAATACTCTAAAGTTTTCCTTCAGTTTTAATTGTCGCATAACTACAGTTCAAGCTTCGTGAATTTATCTTTCCAAGACAAATGTAGAAACTGCAATGACATCCAAACGTCTCTCCTTTTAGATTCAGTGCCATTGTCCGAACCCTTTTAGCCGGTAATCAGTCAGAAAGGATTAGTGTCAACCGTCCCCGTAAACGAGCAGTTTGAATAACAAAGCAAAAGAGAATGCAATGTTCACTGTTATCCGGAGTTCTAGGTCACTCGGGTGAGCTGGGCAGTGGACAGATTGAGTACCCCGAGTTATTTCGTGCCAGCCGCTATGGGCCACTGAAACGTACCCCGGGTTATTTCGTGCCAGCCGTTATGGGCCACAGAAACGTACCCCGAGTTATTTCGTTCGAGCCGCTTAAAGGTTTACGTCCTGTGCGTTGCCTATACTGTATATTATAATGTTGATTCATTTTCTAATGTGCCGGATGTTTTATTCATAAAACAATATATGGCATTACATCAAAATATATTTTGCATTTTACAAAAATCGGAGACAGTATTTTGATTTAACGGCAGTCTTTTTGATGATTTTGTACTTTAAGAAAATACAAAGTTTCTTCCAAATATTTTATTCTTCAAGTCGATCAAGGTTTCGTTATGCTCTTGCCCAAATTCATTAGGACAAATACCATGTGAATGTGGCTCTTCATATACAGAACAGACTCGTAGAGCCTTGCGTTTTCGATTGATGAAACGCACGACCTACATTCGAAACTGTGACCTAACGCAGTTGTTGATGGCTACCCATTGTTACAAAAATGAACATAAATTTGTCTTTGAAAAAGCGAACCTAATCCACAAGCCAGAATAAACAACCAAACTTTACATTCTGGAAGCTTTCCATATAAATATATATTTTTCAATGCAAAAATATGGCAACGGCAACAGAATGAAACTTCAGTAGGTAAATTCGGTCACGGCAACAGAAACCAGCGTGGAAATACTCTCGTTGAGTTTGCAGAGGCAGAAGGGTTTTTCATCTTGAACTCCTTCTTCAAGAAAAAGCCACACAGGAAATGGACATGGAGACATTCAAATGGGACGACAAGTGAAATTGATTTTATTATGTGTAACAAAAAATTCGTCATAGAAGACTGCAGTGTGCTAAACAAGTTCAACACAGGTAGTGACCATAGATTGGTGAGATGTAAGATGCACCTCAACACTAAACTTGAACGTGGCAAGCTCATAAGACAGACAAAATCTATTGACATAACCAACCTTAAAAAACACCATAATACCTTCAAGTTGGAACTGAAAAACAGGTTCTCTGCTTTAGAAGGCCTAACATCGGAAGAAGTGGACATCTCTGAAGTCAACAGAAAAGTACCCAAATCTCTTATGGAAACAGCAACAAAATTAGCTGGTTCTAAGAACAAGTTGCATGTAAATAAATTATCAGGAAAAACGAAAATGTTGATGCAAAAAAGAAGAGAGATGAGGACAACTAAAGAAGATGTGACTTCCAAAGTGGAATATATAGAGCTATGCAAGACAGTACGAAAAAGTATCACTGAAGACGTAAGGACATTCAACTGTGAACTAGTGAGGAAAGCAATTGAAAACAACCAAAGCCTAAAGATAGCAAAGGGACATCTCAGTAAGGGAAGAAAACAGATTATGGCACTGAGAAAAGAAGATGGTTCTGTAACAAGAAATAGAGGCGAAATTTTGACAAGAGTGAAAGATTTCTACTCCAAATTATATGAAAGGGATGATACATGCACTCCAGACATCATGAAAGATACCAATACCAGAGTTCCTCCAGTCCTTCCAGCAGAAGTTGCACATGCAATCAAGAACATGAAGCGGGGAAAAGCTCTAGGAGAAGATGGAATTACTGTAGACATCATACAAGAAGCAAGTGGAGAAATCGAAACAGTACTCGCCCAAATTTTCACTCGATGCCTTAATGAAGGAAAGATTCCTGAGGACTGGAACACCGCTACAATGATCCTGCTGCATAAGAAAGGTGACATTGAGGATCTCGGAAACTACAGACCTATCAGCCTCCTATCAGTAGTTTATAAAATATTCACTAAAGTTATTTCACACCGCTTGAAGGTAACACTGGACATGTCTCAACCGAGAGAACAAGCTGGATTCAGGAGTGGCTACTGCACAATAGATCATATCCATGTGCTGAGGGAACTAATTGAAAGAGCGAGGGAATATGAACTTCCATTGTGCATGGCTTTTATCGATTATGAAAAGGCCTTTGATTCGGTGAAACCATCAGCAGTTACAATGGCTCTGAAAACCTGCGGTATTGAAGATGCATACATTAATATTATTAATAACATCTATGAAAATGCAAGTGCAAAGATTAGGCTGTTTGAAAATACAACACACATAAAAATTGGAAAGGGAGTGAGACAAGGTGACACCATATCTCCGAAGCTCTTTAATGCCACATTGGAGGGTGTTTTTCAGTCGCTGAGCTGGGAAAACAAGGGGATAAAGATTAATGGAGATTATCTAACATACCTTCGTTTTGCTGATGACGTAGTCATTTTTGCAACTAGCCCATCAGAGCTGCAGAGTATGATCCAGGAACTTGCTGACAAGAGTAAAGAAGTGGGATTAAAAATGAACTTTCAGAAGACAAAAGTGATGTTCAATGCTTTTACAAGAAATGAAGATTTATCGATTGATGGAAAAAAGCTGGAGATAACAGACACATACGTTTATCTTGGACAGCAGATATCAAGTGAGGGTCACATTGATGAAGAAATTAATCGGCGTACAAAACTTGCCTGGAGAGCTTTTGGAAGAAACAGCATAATTTTCAAGAGCAATATGCCATTATGTCTTAAAAGAAAAGTGTTTGATCAATGCATCCTTCCAGTGCTTACGTATGGTGCAGAGACGTGGACCTTAACTAAAAGAGACATACAAAGGCTGCAGACAACTCAAAGAATCATGGAGAGGTGCATACTTGGTGTAACCAGGAGAGATAAGAAGAGGAACTCGTGGATCCGAAAAATGACAAGAGTGGAAGACATCATGATCAGAGTTAAATCCCTGAGATAGCAATGGGCTGGACATACTGCCAGAAGGACAGATCATCAATGGACAGCCGAAATTTTAGATTGGATTCCAAGGGACAGGAAAAGACCCAGAAGAAGACCACATGGGAGATGGGTGGATGAAATTCGAAAGTATGCAGGGGTGACATGGAGGAGACTGGCACAAGACAGACCGTTGTGGAGGAAACTTGGGGAGACCTTCGTCCAGCAGTGGATTGATAATGGTTACCAATGATGATGATGATATATATATATATAGGGATGTAAGGTCAGGTGATGCGTAACATCACAGCCTCTCCTTGACAAATGTCAACCCCGCCTTCTCGTGGTGCATCCTGTTCCCACTAAAGGGGCTCTGACGACCGCCAATAGCGGTATAACTATACCATCGGGATTAGAGGAAATTCTATCCCACACTCACCAACCCGCTTGGCCAGCGTGGTGAGTTATGGCCAAACCCTCCAAATTGATTCCACAACTTAAATCTTGGCCCTCAGTCTCCGGCAGCTGGAATGTACCTGGCCAAGGCAGCGGCCAGTGCGACATGAAGGCAGAGGGTGCTAAATATCCCCGGAGGACCGGACTAGGCTGCCATCTGATGCTGACCTTGGCTACGTACAATGGACGCTCCCTATCTTCTGATTCAAGGCTTCTTGAATTGGAAGAGGAACTACAAAAGATCAAGTGGGACATCGTGGGGCTAAGTGAGGTAAGGAGAAAAGGAGATCTCATCGAACTGAAAAGTGGACATCTCTTCTACTATCGTGGGACAGATACTGGCAGAACTAGTGGTGTTGGATTTATAATAAACAAGAAACTGAAGGATAAAGTTGTAGAAGTTGAAAGTTCCTCTGACAGAGCTGCACGACTTGTTATCCAATTCTCGAAAAGATGCCAGGCTCAGATTATTCAAACTTATGCACCCACCACAGGTCATCCTGAAGAAGAAATTGAAGAATTTTATGAGGAAATTTGTCATCTAAATAACAAAGGTAAGCAGCACTTGAAGATAATTATGGGAGATTTCAATGCAAAAATAGGGCAACGGCAACAGAATGAAACTTCAGTAGGTAAATTCGGTCACGGCAACAGAAACCAGCGTGGAAATACTCTCGTTGAGTTTGCAGAGGCAGAAGGGTTTTTCATCTTGAACTCCTTCTTCAAGAAAAAGCCACACAGGAAATGGACATGGAGACATCCAGATGGGACGACAAGTGAAATTGATTTTATTATGTGTAACAAAAAATTCGTCATAGAAGACTGCAGTGTGCTAAACAAGTTCAACACAGGTAGTGACCATAGATTGGTGAGATGTAAGATGCACCTCAACACTAAACTTGAACGTGGCAAGCTCATAAGACAAACAAAATCTATTGACATAACCAACCTTAAAAAACACCATAATACCTTCAAGTTGGAACTGAAGAACAGGTTCTCTGCTTTAGAAGGCCTAACATCGGAAGAAGTGGACAAATCTGAAGTTAACAGAAAAGTAACCAAAGCTCTTATAGAAACAGCAACAACATTAACTATGTCTAAGAACAAGTTGCATGTAAATAAATTATCAGGAAAAACGAAAATGTTGATGCAAAAAAGAAGAGAGATGAGGACAACTAAAGAAGATGTGACTTCCAAAGTGGAATATATAGAGCTATGCAAGACAGTAAGAAAAAGTATCACTGAAGACGTAAGGAAATTCAACTGTGAACTAGTGAGGAAAGCAATTGAAAACAACCAAAGCCTAAAGATAGCAAAGGGACATCTCAGTAAGGGAAGAAAACAGATTATGGCACTGAGAAAAGAAGATGGTTCTGTAACAAGAAATAGAGGCGAAATTTTGACAAGAGTGAAAGATTTCTATTCCAAATTATATGAAAGGGATGATACATGCACTCCAGACATCATGAAAGATACCAGTACCAGAGTTCCTCCAGTCCTTCCAGCAGAAGTTGCACATGCAATCAAGAACATGAAGCGGGGAAAAGCTCCAGGAGAAGATGGAATTACTGTAGACATCATACAAGAAGCAAGTGGAGAAATCGAAACAGTACTCGCCCAAATTTTCACTCGATGCCTTAATGAAGGGAAGATTCCTGAGGATTGGAACACCGCTACAATGATCCTGCTACATAAGAAATTTGACATTGAGGATCTTGGAAACTACAGACCTATCAGCCTCCTATCAGTAGTTTATAAAATCTTCACTAAAGTTCTTTCACACCGCTTGAAGGTAACACTGGACATGGCTCAACCAAGAGAACAAGCTGGATTCAGGAGTGGCTACAGCACAATAGATCATATCCACGTGCTGAGAGTACTAATTGAAAGAGCGAGGGAATATGAACTTCCATTGTGCATGGCTTTTATCGATTATGAAAAAGCCTTTGATTCGGTGAAACCATCAGCAGTTACAATGGCTCTGAAAACCTGCGGTATTGAAGATGCATACATTAATATTATTAATAACATCTACGAAAATGCAAAGATTAGGCTGTTTGAAAATACAACACACGTAAAAATTGGAAAGGGAGTGAGACAAGGTGACACCATATCTCCGAAGCTCTTTAATGCCACATTGGAGGGTGTTTTTCAGTCGCTGAGCTGGGAAAACAAGGGGATAAAGATTAATGGAGATTATCTAACCCACCTTCGTTTTGCTGATGACGTAGTCATTTTTGCAACTACCCCATCAGAGCTGCAGAGTATGATCCAGGAACTTGCTGACAAGAGTAAAGAAGTGGGATTAAAAATGAACTTTCAGAAGACAAAAGTGATGTTCAATGCTTTTACAAGAAATGAAGATTTATCGATTGATGGAGAAAAGCTGGAGATAACAGACACGTACGTTTATCTTGGACAGCAGATATCAAGTGAGGGTCACATTGATGAAGAAATTAATCGGCGTACAAAACTTGCCTGGAGAGCTTTTGGAAGAAACAGCATAATTTTCAAGAGCAATATGCCATTATGTCTTAAAAGAAAAGTGCTCGATCAATGCATCCTTCCAGTGCTTACGTATGGTGCAGAGACGTGGACCTTAACTAAAAGAGACATACAAAGGCTGCAGACAACTCAAAGTAGCATGGAGAGGTGCATACTTGGTGTAACCAGGAGAGATAAGAAGAGGAACTCGTGGATCCGAAAAATGACAAGAGTGGAAGACATCATGATCAGAGTTAAATCCCTGAAATGGCAATGGGCTGGACATACTGCCAGAAGGACAGATCATCGATGGACAGCCGAAATTTTAGATTGGATTCCAAGAGACAGGAAAAGACCCAGAAGAAGACCACATAGGAGATGGGTGGATGAAATTCGAAAGTATGCAGGGGTGACATGGAGGAGACTATCACAAGACAGACCGTTGTGGAGGAAACTTGGGGAGACCTTCGTCCAGCAGTGGATTGATAATGGTTGACAATGATGATGATGATGATGATATATATATAATACATAAATAATGCAGACACTACAAGCACAATAGAACTTTATTAAATATGTGACTACGATAAATTTATGGTAGTCTCATATTTAATAAAGTTCTATTGTGCTTGTAGTGTCTGCATTATTTATGTATTTTATTTCAAGTGACATTGACCCCTGCAGCAGAGCGCGAGGTCTTGGCATTATGTTTTTGTAATGTTATGTTTACTATGCTTTTGTATATATATATATGTATCAGAATTAACTAAAACTTGGGATATCCACACCGTTTCTATCAAGTGCGGGAAGCAACTAACTAAAACCAGTGACTCTAAACACCTATGATGGTGTCACATACGATTTCAAAATACACGTGCCATTTGTCCTGAACAAGCCAGGCCAGTGCCCAGTGAAGCATTGGTCGACTTGAAGAGCAAAACATTCGTGAGATACATTGTAAGTCCTTAGCATACCATCAAATATAATTTCGCAATTAACATAGTTTGTGTCTCTGCTGAGTTTAAATTTGTATTTATATGTGGACCGTTGTCATGATGACACAAGGACACCTAAATTTTTCTTTGCTCAAACATATATTTCCTCAGCCAAATTTACCTTTGTTTCCATAACCTTTTCCAATCAGCGTACTTGTCACTAAACAATAATTATATTTCTGCAAGTAAAACAATGCATTTCAGTTGAAAAAGTATGTTCTAAATCGACTCAATGAATTAGTAAAAAAAAAATCTGAAAATTTGTCTTTCATTCGATTCTCACACCAATGAAGGATCTTGTGCAAACGTCCGTTTACATTTGGCATATCATCATCATTGTCAACCATTATCAATCCACTGCTGGACGAAGGTCTCCCCAAGTTTCCTCCACAACGGTCTGTCTTGTGCCAGTCTCCTCCATGTCACTTCCGCATATTTACGAATTTCATCCACCCATCTCCCATGTGGTCTTTTTCTGGGTCTTTTCCTGTCCCTTGGAATCCAATCTAAAATTTCGGCTGTCCATCGATGATCTGTCCTTCTGGCAGTATGTCCAGCCCATTGCCATTTCAGGGATTTAACTCTGATCATGATGTCTTCCACTCTCGTCATTTTTCGGATCCACGAGTTCCTCTTCTTATCTCTCCTGGTTATACCAAGCATGCACCTCTCCATGCTGCTTTGAGTTGTCTGCAGCCTTTGTATGTCTCTTTGAGTTAAGGTCCACGTCTCTGCACCATACGTAAGCACTGGAAGGGTGCATTGATCAAACACTTTTCTTTTAAGACATAAAGGCATATTGCTCTTGGAAATTATGCTGTTTCTTCCAAAAGCTCTCCAGGCAAGTTTTGTACGCCGATTAATTTCTTCATCAATGTGACCCTCACTTGATATCTGCTGTCCAAGATAAACATACGTATCTGTTATCTCCAGTTTTTCTCCATCAATCGATAAATCTTCATTTCTTGTAAAAGCATTGAGCATCACTTTTGTCTTCTGAAAGTTCATTTTTAATCCCACTTCTTTACTCTTGTCAGCAAGTTCCTGGATCATACTCTGCAGCTCTGATGGGGTAGTTGCAAAAATGACTACGTCATCAGCAAAACGAAGGTGGGTTAGATAATCTCCATTAATCTTTATCCCTTTGTTTTCCCAGTTCAGTGATTGAAAGACATTTTCCAATGTGGCATTAAAGAGCTTCGGAGATATGGTGTCACCTTGTCTCACTCCCTTTCCAATTTTTATGTGTGTTGTATTTTCAAACAGCCGAATCTTTGCACTTGCATTTTCATAGATGTTATTAATAATATTAATGTATGCACCTTCAATACCGCAGGATTTCAGAGCCGTGGTAACTGCTGATGGTTTCACCGAATCAAAGGCTTTTTCATAATCGATAAAAGCCATGCACAATGGAAGTTCATATTCCCTCGCTCTTTCAATTAGTTCTCTCAGTACGTGGATATGATCTATTGTGCTGTAGCCACTCCTGAATCCAGCTTGTTCTCTCGGTTGAGCCATGTCCAGTGTTACCTTCAAGCGGTGTGAAAGAACTTTAGTGAAGATTTTATAAACCACTGATAGGAGGCTGATAGGTCTGTAGTTCCTGAGATCCTCAATGTCACCTTTTTTATGTAGCAGGATCATTGTAGCATTGTTCCAATCCTCAGGAAACTTCCCTTCATTAAGGCATCGAGTGAAAATTTGGGCGAGTACTGTTTCAATTTCTCCACTTGCTTCTTGTATGATGTCTATAGTAATTCCATCTTCTCCTGGAGCTTTCCCCCGCTTCATGTTCTTGATTGCATGAGCAACTTCTGCTGGGAGGACTGGAAGAACTCTGGTACCTTTCATGATGTCTGGAGTACATGTATCATCCCTTTCATATAATTTGGAGTAGAAATCTTTCACTCTTGTCAAAATTTCGCCTCTATTTCTTGTTATCGAACCATCTTCTTTTCTCAGAGCCATAATCTGTTTTCTTCCCTTACTGAGATGTCCCTTTGCTATCTTTAGGCTTTGGTTGTTTTCAATTGCTTTCCTCACTAGCTCACAGTTGAATTTCCTTACGTCTTCAGTGATACTTTTTCGTGCTGTCTTGCATAGCTCTATATATTCCACTTTGGAAGTCACATCTTCTTTAGTTGTCCTCATCTCTCTTCTTTTTTGCATCAACATTTTGGTTTTTCCTGATAATTTGTTTACATGCAACTTGTTCTTAGACCCAGCTAATTTTGTTGCTGTTTCCATAAGAGCTTTGGTTACTTTTCTGTTAACTTCCGAAATATCCACTTCTTCCGATGTTAGGCCTTCTAAAGCAGAGAATCTGTTCTTCAGTTCCAACTTGAAAGTATTATGGTGTTTTTTAAGGTTGGTTATGTCAATACATTTTGTTTGTCTTATGAGCTTGCCACGCGCATCACCTGACCTTACATCCCATTTGGCATATATATATCGTGAAATAGCGTACGGTTTGGGGCTCTTCTCCTCCTTACGGCAGGTCTGGGTTATTTTTTAAGGCAAACACTATTTTCTGTCACTGAGCCATTTAATTTTATTAGATGTCCAGGTGCAGCAATGTAGAACTTCAGAAATTTATAAATATCTCCAACACAAAATAAGCAACACGTTGAGAACTATAAAGATGTGCACGATTACACGTGAAAAAACGATGAGGGTGTAAAAGATATTTGTTTTGTACCAAAACCTATTATGCAAGAAACTTACCATTTCAAGTTTCCAAGTGAATAAAGAATGCATTTTTCGGATAAAAAGCGCTAATAACATTTTTTTTGAAGATTTTGTGTCTGTTAAAATGCCGTTCGTAAAAAAAAACGTATGATTAGCGATTTAATTTAATTTTACACGAATAATCTTAAATATAAAAATAATGCAATACGTAACTTAAGATATGTGTTTATTCTTCGTCACCAAAGTACAAAATGTAAATTTTAATCTGAAAATCTTGATATTGGGAATAGGTTTCGGTACTTAGTTTGAATAAATTGACTATATTTTTTGGATTTACTAAAAGAAACTTGGTATGGTATGTGTGGTTCACACATCAAAGTGAGTGAGCAGAATATCCCAATGAATCAAATTTGTAAATCCATGTTGACCGTTATATATAAATAAGGCGATCAGTTTAGATATTTTGTCGATAAATTGGTCATTCCAATTTACATCTGGTGACAAAACTATTACTTACGAAATATGTCTCAATCCTAAAGATATCCTTCCCCATCTATCAACACTTCTACAGGTATTTTTTCTTAGGGTCTGTTTTAGCCTGATTTCAGAAGCCACCATACACGACCACTTGAAAAATCCAACTTCCAGTACCGAGAAACTGGTCAGGAACACTCGGGAAAGAAATATCCGCCAGCTTCACAACATAACTGCACATACTTGGATATACGACGGCAATAATTGTTATTATTTGATTTCAAACACCCAGATTCCCTGTTTTAAACCGCAAATCCATTTTAGTAGCTAATTTTAAACAAAGTCGCACCAGTTTTCGAAGAACGCGGCCTCTGGGTTCGAATCTTAAAAAAGAAAAATACCATCTCAATAAGGGAAGAAAACACCTTATGGCTCTGAGAATACGAGTTTGTACTGTAACAAGAAATTCAGTCAAACTTTTGACAAAAGTGAAAGATTTCTGCTCAAAACTACATGAAAGCGATGATTTATCTTCTCCGTCGCCCCGGTGGCACAGTGATCTAAGCGATGGCCGCTGATCATTCGTCCGAACGGGGTCCGGGTTCGAATCCCGGTGAGGCATGGATGTTGTGTTTGTCTTACGGCACTGGCTCTTTCCCTTCTCTGGAACCAGTGACCCTAAATTAGGGACGGGCGACTGCTTATAGCCCATTGAGTTGCTCACGGCGGTCGTTAAACCTCCAAAAAAAAAAAAAAAAACTCCTCTCCACACATTATGAAATGTACCAGTACCAAAGTACTTCCAGTCTTCCCAACAGACATTACACATGCAATTAAGAACATAAAACGGGGAAGAGCTCCAGGAGAAGACGAAATTATGGTGGACACCATACAAGACGCAAGTGGAGAAATTGAGACTCGACCAAGCTTTCACTAGATGTCTCGAAGAAGGAAAAATCCGTGAGGACTGGAAGAAAGGTACAATGAACCTGCTACAAAATAAAGTGACATTGAGGATCCCAGGAGCTACAAGCCCATCAACCTCCTATCAGGGATTTATAATATCTTTACTAAGGTTTCATCATATCACTCGAAGATAACATTTTTCATCGCTCAAACAAGAGAACAAGCTGGACTTTTTTTTTGTTTTTTTTTGTTTGGAGGTTTAACGACCACCGTGAGCAATTCAATGGGCTATAAGCAGTCGCCCGTCCCTAATTTAAGGTCACTGGTTGCAGGGAAGGGAGAGAGCCAGTGCCGTAAGACAAACACAACATCCATGCCTGACCGGGATTCGAACCCGGACCCCTTACGGACGAATGATCAGAGGCCAACGCCTTAGGCCACTGCGCCACCGGGGCGGCAAGCTGGATTCAGCAGTGGCTGCAGTACTATTGGACATATCCATTGATTGAGAGAACTATTTGAAAGAACGAAAAAATACTATTATTCATTATGTATCGCTTCTTATCGCTAAAGACAATGCCTTTGATCCCGTGGAATAATCAGCAGTTACAATGAATTTTAAATCCCGCGGTATTGAAGGTGCATACATTAGGATAATTAATAAAATCTATGAACATACGAGTGAAAAGGTTCGACTGTTTGAGGATACAACACCAATAGAAATTGGAAAGAGTGTGAGACAAGGTGACAACATATTTCCCAAACTCTTTAATGCCACAATGTTTAAAATGTATTTCTATCTCTAAACTGGGAAAACAAATAATATACAATTTAATGGAGATTATTTGTTTCACCATCGTTTTGTTGATGATGTAGTCATTTTTTCAACTACCCCTTCAGAACTGCAGAGTGTGATCGAGGAACTTGCTGAGAAGAGCAAAGAAGTTGGACTAAAAATGAACTTTCAGAAAACAAAAATTATTGTGCAAAGGATTTTTGAGAAATGAAGGTTTTGCGATTGACAAGAGAAACGTCGAAGAAACTTCATTTACCTTAGACAACAGATGTCAAGCAAGGGTCACATTAATGAAGAAATTAACCAATGTATAATACTTGGCTGGACAGCTTAACAAAGAAAGAAATCAATTTTTAGAGAAATATGCCGTTATATCTTAAAAGAAAAGTGTTTAATCAATGAATCTTTCAGTGCTTATCAGTGTTTAACAAATACTTGTAAAATTATATTTCTACAAGTGAAACATAGTGTAAGTGATTAAAAAAATTGAGGGTAATAAAGATATCTGATTCGATGGAAATTCTACAGATCTGAAGATTAAAAAAAAAGGTATTAGGACAATAAATTTTCGCATTACTGAAAACCAATATGTCCCTTATACACCTGTTGGATATCAAAAGAAATTTTCACTATAATATTCGGAAAAAGGTATATATATATATTTATTTTAATTTTTTTCTATCACTTGTATTGAAGCCAAACTCAATTTTAAAGAGGTTTATTCCTCGAATAAAAATAAGGTATTGGAACACGCCACAAGGTTAACCAGCGTTTATTCGATAATTATCTATTTTCAGAGCATACTTGAGAGGTTCAGTGTGCAATTCTTGCAAATCCTGAACAATGGAAACTGTTCATCGGAGATTGTCCATGCTCTGTCAGTTGACATGCATGTATCTGCCTTAGTCCGATTTTCATTAAAAGATGCAACTAAAGTTTCTTTCGAAATATCGCCCTGGTTTCTCTCTGTTTCGATATTCATTACCCAGACAAAACGCTACGTAGACCATCGAACGTCGCGTGCCTTTTTTATGTATGCCTAAAATTTCAAGAATATTCAAATAGTCAACATAAACTGTCGCCAGTGATACTATTTTTGTACCTCTTTAATAACTTTGAAATATCCTTGATCGTAAGTTTGAATTGCGGATTTGTAACAAAATATGCAAACTAAATGTCATGGAAAGCTTCTGGGAACATGAATTTTGATACTACGTTTTATGTGTCAGTATTTTATTAAGGATATCCACAGGTTTTTACCGTTTTAAGGAGAAAGGAGATAGGAACCATCAGGAAATCAGTACACATTTATTCAACGAAATATTGGCCGTTAACATCAATGACCTTCTGCCATTTTTCAGGCAACAAATGAATGCTTCTGTGATGGAAGGACTCAGGTTTTGAACTGAATAACCCAGTGACGAAATTTTAGACCTCTGGAACTATGGTGAACCTCTGTTGGGCTAGGGAATGTTGCATAGAGCGAAACAGAAGACAGTCTAAATGTGCAATGTCCGGAGGGTTAGCAGGGTGCGGTAAAACCTCCAAACGTAACTGTCCAAAGGTTGATTTCGTGGTGGCACAGACATGTGGTCTGGCATTATCGTGTAACAGGGTTATTGGGCGGCGTCTCTACACAAGCAATCTTTGCTACTCAGAGAATACTGCGAAGCCGTATGTACTGAGAATAAAAGTAACTACCTGTATAAATCGCACAGTTATTAATATTTTTTGCATTATCCTACGTTTCTGCAGAAGAAACATTTTTGAGAAAAAAAAAAGAGAAATATTCTCCTTTGTACAATTTCCTTGGCAGAATTATACAGCAAAGGTGCACGTTCGAATATAAGAAAAATGTATTCTGTCTTTCTCTCTCTCTCTCTGGCCTCTTTAAATTTTTCCACATGTAAACGCATTTGCCTGAAACTACATAAGCAGAGACTACGGAATAAATCTGTTATTTATTATTTATTGATCAATATTTTCAATTGTATTCTTTCTTGGATATGCTATTGTACTAGGTTTTTGGTAATTTCCCGGTTTAATTACCTGGAAATGAAGCTACCTTTACAAAATAGGTTATTTCACATGATATGTCAGCATATATCGATGTGTGAATGAGTGCCAATCAAACTGGCAGATTTTCACCCATATTAAAACATATGTATGATTTGCATCGGAATTGCCTTTTGGAAATTAAGTGGAACACATTTAGCGCCGTTAATAAGAAGAATATTTCTTCAGAGTAATGTCTTCCGATAGATTATGATTATCATTTAACTTGGCATTACACGTACATTTTCATTGCAATGACACTTAAATGAATTAGAAACAGGCCTGAGAGTTGACCACATAAGATGCAAATACATTTTAGGAATATGGGTTAATAGCTATGTAACATTTATAAAATACCTTCAAATTCCAAAATTTAAGAACAAAAATTTAACGTAGTGGACCACAGTGGACGAGCCAAAATTTGAGACAATAGAGTACAACAGTTGTCGCTCTATCGAGGCTTCTTGATTCCGTAGCATAACCTTCCCATTAAAACGGTGATCATTATAGCATGTCACTTTGCTGGTGATGTTGAACTAACTGGATACTGTTAATGAAATAACCCAGGATTATGTCTTCACATCTTCTGCGACAATCAGCAGCAGATATAAAATACTGTGGAGATGTACTCGTGCAATACATGTGCATGGTCAATTCTGAAGATGTGAAACCAGTACTCGGAGGAGAGGAAGGTTTATCGAAATGGATGAACCAAAATACACTGACGGAAAAAAATCCCAACACCCAGACGGGTTTGTGTCAGAAAAACGACAGTTGGTAGACGGGGAGAGTACATCTGTAAGAAGACGTCTATGCAAATTTCGCGCTCAGTCCAAACGTGTGGCGCTAGTAGCACCCCTCGGAAAATGCAAAGCAGGTTTCCTGTAAATACACGCTGTAACGTTCGTGAGCGTTAGTTATCGTTGATATTCAACGTAGTGTATTGATGTTAGTCAAGAATACATTTAAGAAGACTAAGAAGCCATTATCAACAGCTCACGGAGTTTGAACGAGGTCGTGTAATAGGGCTACGAGAAGGTGGATTTTCTTTCCGCAATATTGCAGAACGACTTGGCAGGAATGTAGCCACTGTGCATGATAGTTGGCAGCAGTGGTCAAGGAAAGGTACTGCCTCAAGAAGGCCGGGTTCCGGCCGGCCACGTGGCACTACTGAGAGGGAAGACCGC
Organism: Macrothele yani; assembly: GCA_039090855.1. NCBI lineage: Eukaryota > Metazoa > Arthropoda > Arachnida > Araneae > Macrothelidae > Macrothele > Macrothele yani. Next base: position 38,640,855 of record CM077034.1, read on the forward strand.
CGTGTTCGGCGTATGGCCGCGGCGCATCGTACTGCAGCCTGCGGCAGCAATTCGAGCTGCAGTTGCCACCACAGTGACACAACGAACTGTTACAAATTGGTTACTTGAAGGACAGCTTCGAGCCAGAAGCCCTGTAGCGTGCATTCCACTTACTCCAAACCACTGCCGTTTGCGACGTCAGTTGTGTCAAGCTAGAGCTCATTGGAGGACGGAGTGGATATCTGTTGTATTTTCTGATGAAAGCCGGTTCTGCCTGGGTGTCAGTGATGGCCGTGTGTTGGTTAGAAGGAGGCCAGGTGAGCGCCTGCGACCAACCTGTCTGCGGCCGAGACACACTGGACTTACACCTGGAGTTATGGTCTGGGGAGCAATTTCCTATGACAGCAGAAGCACTATCGTGGTTATCCCACGCACCCTGACAGCACAGTTTAACGTCAATCTGGTGATTCAACCTGTTGTGATGCCTTTCATGAACAGCATTCCAGGGGGTGTTTTCCAATAGGATAACGCTCGCCCGCATACCGCTGTTGTAACCCACCATGCTCTACAGATTGTTGACATGTTGCCGTCGCCTGCTAGATCACCAGATCTTTCTCTAATCGAGCACGTAAGGGACATCATTGGACGACAACTGCGGCGACACCCCCAATCAGCATTAACCGTCCCTGTATTGACCAACCAAGTGCAACAGTCATGGAACTCCATCCCACAAACTGACATCCAGCACCTGTACGACACAATGTATGAACTTTTGCGTGCTTGCATTCAACATTCTGGCTGTTACACTGGTTATTAATGTACCAGCATTTCACATTTAAAATGGCTCTTCTCGCGCTTACATTAAGCTGTGATCTTTAAACCTTAATCGATTAAATATGTTACCTATACAAATCTATTGCCGCCATTTCATTCCTCTACAACTATATTTTCGTGGTGTTGGGATTTTTTTCCGTCAGTGTATAAAGAATTTCTAGCAGACGACAGACAGGACAAATCCAGGGCCACACAACTTACAAATTCAACATATGTGCAGTCCATGAGTGTGCCAAGACAGCAGCGAACATCGCAAAGGAATATACCGATGAGCAATTACATTATGGCCACCTACCTAATAAGCCGTAGGACCATATTTAGCCCCAAAACAGCGTCTGTTGGGCGAGGCATAGATTCGATGACGTCGCGATAGGTATCCTGGAGTATCTGGTACAACAATGTCAACAGCGGGTCTTCCAGTGGCCGCACATTTCGGGTGGTGGTGATTGACCGCAAATCCGCTTTTCAAAATCAAAACCACAAATGTTCGATTGGGTTCATGTCAAAGGAATTTCGAGGCCACGGCAGTAACAGAAAGCCACCACTATGTTCCTCCAAAATAGAGAATGTATTTTGGAGGAACATGGTGTGTGACTTTCTGTTACTGCCCTGGCCTCGAAGTTCCTTTGACATGAACCCAGTCCAAACGGTGTGAACAACGCAGACCACTTTTGTTTTATATTTAGCACTAATATGATGACTAATGGTATATTTTTTGTTAAAATCTGCCGAAGGAATTTCCATCTCTTACAACAGTGCTCTGCAAAGTAACTTGACAAGTGATCATTTGAAAAAAAAAAGTTTAAAAACATTTTTTCCAGCTAAATCACTGCGAGACAGTCAAACAGTTTTTTAGTTCAGTACAACTGCAATCACCGTGTCAGTATTTTTGTGTACTGATTGTATAATATGCTTACTTTGTTTAAAAAAGTAAAGCTGAGTTGAAAGTAAGTCCACGTATTCTTCTCCACTTCCAGATATATTAAATTCTAAAGGGCCTCCATCTCGAATGTTGGCTAAGGGATGATACTCAATCCACTAACCTTTATCTATACTCGTTTGTGTAGGTGGTAAAGCAAAAAATCCAGTTCCGATTTTAGACATACAGAAGAATGGTTTTGAATGAGAGCCATTGTTTATGGATAAAAAATATCGTGTGTTAATCGCTTGACTTTCTTGAAAGAAATGAGGTGTTTTTTCGGGCTTCTCTACTTTTTAATGCGTCCTCCGAATATTTTCTTCACTTTATTAGCTGCTTTGTCAGTGAGGATTTGCCCCGCTTCTTTAGCTCTTTGTTTGGCTGCTGTTATCACGTCTTTGCCTTTAATGTTTTCATTAGCAAGATCCGCACCCGTTCGTATGACTTGTTTTCCAAGCATCTTAGCACCTTATTTGAATAAAGGCACTGCTGCTCTAAATAATGAATGAAATAGTCCTCCAAGTCCATAACCATTTTGCAATGGTGTTCCTTGATAGTAGGCTGATCCGTTTCCAGTTTGACTCACATAATAGTCCTCAAAGCATTTCACACACCAATGATAGGGCTGATACATAACTACAAATGTTTGAGATGAAAATGAAGCTTCACGATCGATCTCCCGCGTTCAAATGGTACTAACTGACCTGTGTGATTCCTTATAACGATTTCGATGGTTTGGAAGTTTTCTCTTACGAGTGGAATATAAAGAGGTCGATCATACATCGCGCTTACCACATCCCCATCTTTACCAGTCACTTTCACAATGCGAAGAAGAGGGGCATGCACATCCCCCACGGGTTGTTGTTCCACGATGTCACTGTATACGTACAACAGAGAAAGAGATGAGTTGAGGTCTGCTACAAAATTTCGATGAATCGCGAGGTCGCTCTCTTCTGTCGCCGAATATACTCCAGGATGGTAACCGAGGATTTCGGCAATCACAGGATATAATTCCAGTTGAGTACCATTCATCAAAACTGCTTTCACTTCTCTAGTGGTTTTGTTGTAATACATGGTAATTTTTTTTTCGTCCAGTGATGTGACATGGCTTTTACTACATCGCTCACTGATTCGTAATATCCAGCTGGAATTTTTCCGACTTTCATCTGAACTCCACTTGCATCATAAGGAAAGGTATTCGAATTGGTGTTCACATTGAACCAAGAATGAGGATAAATGAGTTCAACGAGTCCTACTTCCCAGTCACCATTCAGTTCGATGGAAGGAGGAAGATGTGTCCCAAAATGAGATATTTTATTTTCGGAAAAGTAACCGCGAGAACTATCACTGGGTAACGTGAGGTAGAAACTCATCTTATAGAGTGATACATCGTAGAAAATAATTCGACTTTTATATCGATGTTAAGTCCATGGCTGAGATCCACGCGTTGAATTTGTCCGTATAGCCCTTAAACTTTACAAAGTATTCCAATTTACCTTTCCTTTTGCGTTTCTTCATGACATTTTCAAGAGCAAAGGTCTCGGAAAGTTTAACTTTTTGAAGCTCTTCGGCATAAAAGGTACCCTCAATTACCTCGTTCATCAAATCCTTCACTTTGTACACAGAAGGGGTTCTAGGAACAAGTTCTTTCACCACGAAAACCTCTTCCGTCCAGTTCGATTCGTATACTTTTTCAAATGTTAATTTCGCTTTACTAATTCGTACCTGATCTCCTACTTAAAATTTGTAGAAAGGTTTCTCCGATATCATATTTCCATACAGATTCCTCCAAACTTGCTTATCATTGCTTTTTTTTACTTCAACAGGTTTCATTTTTATACTACGATTATAGGAATGGTTGCATCCTTGAAGTAAATCAAGTACATCGGTAAATGTGTATGTATTGTAAGCTGTGAAGTAACGCCACATCCTAGTTTTGAAAGTCCGGTTGAATCTTTCGACGATGGCCGCTTTTGTCTCGTTATTTGTGGTAAAGAAATGCACTCCCTGATGTTTTAAAAACTTTTGAAACTGTTGTTCTTAAATTCTGTTCCTTTATCCGTTTGTAATTTCAGGGGTTTTCTCTGTTCAAATATCTTGGGAAAAGCATCGATGATGTACGATCCAGACTTTTTCTTCAATGGAATGTTTAGAAAATATATCAATACATGTGAATAAATAACGAAAACCATCATTGTGCTGACTCAAACTGCCGACGTCAACCAAGTCGGCCTGCCACTGTATATCAGTATTATTTGTCATGATTCTGTTTCTCGGAAAATGTCGTCTCACCGGTTTGTGAAGACTGTATGCCTTTTCCTCTTTTAATCATTCTTGAATATTTTTTTTGTCTTTACGTTTTTTCCTGACAGCATGAAATAAAGCATTGACACCACTTAAACCTCCTTCTCGATTGGTGCTCAGATATGTCAGTTTCATCACGTTCTCCATTACAACATTCAAATTTAAGGTTCCCTGCAGTCACAGAAAAATTCATGTTGACACAACGCCACATAAAACTCAAATGATTCGCATTCATCCTCCCACTCTTTTTCATTACCACGTCGTCAAACCCCGAAACACAAAAGAGTAAACACATACTCATGTGTATTAGTAATGTTACCACCTAATTTTTCCGTGTATACAAACTGTTTTCCCATTTTATTACTTTTATTTTATTATTATTATTATTATTATTATTATTATTATTATTATTATTATTATTATTATAGTTTAATATGATCATTTGGAGTGTATTAACCAGCTATTCCGATGCCGGAATCAGGAAAGAGGTCCACAATAAATCTAACACAAGCAATGTCTTGTTGGTCCATTGGTTAAGGTTCCTGCCTCTCACACAGAGGATGGAGTTTTCAAATCCAATTGTTGGCCAATAAGACATATTTTTATCCTCAAAAAAAAAAAAAAAAAGAAAAGAAAAGAAAAAGAAATGTCCCCGTTTGATGACATGGACAAACTGACGCAGAAATTTTTTTTTTTTTTAAAAAGTAAGGCTAAAACGTAGAAGTTCTGAACATTCCTATATTATCAGTGTTGCCACCGTTAAAAAGGTTCTTCATCAGCCTAGACAAAAGGTTTTTCCAAAACTTATATTGAGGGATCCAGCACATTCAGCATGCGGCATGTGCTAGAACTCTCAATAACACGTTCAGGAAGGTCGCGGCATGTTTCAGAACTCTCATTGAGAGTTCTAGCACACGCGGCATGTGCTAGAACTCTCAATAACACGTTCAGGAAGGTCGCGGCATGTTCCAGAACTCTCATTGAGAGTTCTAGCACACGCGGCATGCGGCGTATGCCGCATACCGATCAGCCGGTTTGCGACATGTTCCAGAACTCTCATATTTCCTCTACTTTCATTCCTGTATGCTGAGCTATCCTCATGGCAACCTGAGAAACGAAAGGATAAAAATTATGAAATAAAATTATTTTCTCTGCCCGATATATATTTCTGTAAAACATGATAATTACACGAAGTGACGTACCATCTTTGAAGAAAAAACATTTCACCACTACTGAAGCTATTTATGTGCTTACCTAGTTCTGACACAAGAGACTGACTAACGCAGAGAATTGTTTTTTTTCATCACATTAGTTTCTTAATTGACGTTTACTGATGATGTGATTGTGAGGAACAAATTCTCCAAAATCAACGGACATGAACTGTATGAGCGTCAGAAACATTCACAGCGTAATTTCACTTAAAATTGAATATAGGCGTTTCCTTCTGAAATTTAATGCGTAATTAAGGATACTGAAGTTAAGCGATTCTGCATCCCTACTAGCTCGAACGAGCTTGATATTTAAAAAAAAAGTTCACGTTAGGTGATCTTTTAGATTAAAGGGATTTTGAAGACATATTTACACCCTGAAAACCTAAGAGCGCTGCATACTTCACTGATTTTACTGCCTTCAACACAGGCACACGTCGCTGTAATCATACGATAACAAGCCAATTTCAATGTCACTGAAACTAAAATTTCGGCTCCAGCTTGTACGATCGCTGATTCTCATCTCGGTTTCTCTGTAATCCTGGCTGATACGAAATTCCTTTAATCACTGACTCAAATCTAGAATTTAAATTAGCATTTAAATTCTTAAATACGCTCATCACAAAAATACCTGCACACAGAAGAAAGCAACGACAGGAGTGAAACTTGGTTGGTTGGTTGGTTGATTTTTATGGCGCAAGGGCCATGTTTGGCCAAAGAGCGCCAGACACAAGACAAACAAACAGTATTAAAAAACGTGACATAAATCCCCAAATCTGGCTGACCAAGTAAAACCGAACCATGAGAATGATGGAAGATCCAAAAAAGGCAATGAAACAAACAGTATTAAAAACATGGTACAATGGTTAGAAACTAGCCGATTAAGTAAAACTGAAGAATGAGAATGATAAAACACATCACGAAAACGAACACAACTACACATAGGATGAGTCACAGGAGGGGGACGAACTCTCACTGTCCTCCCCCCTATGTTCCTCTATAATGTTGGTTGAGGGTGGGGACCTCGCTGAGTCTGAGACAGTTGCAATGTTGGTCAGCTGCACCGCGACAGTTGGATGTACACTGCACACCTTTGCGGATTTAGGGCCGGGTCTTCCACACGTGCAGGCTTTCTGCTGGGAACTGGAAGAGTCGGTCGTCTTCAAAAGTGAAGGCGCAGACTCAGCTGGTCGAATAAGCTGGAGCTCGGTGAAATCCACCTGTGTCGCTTGTTCAGCTGTAGATCTCTTGGCAAGTGCGGCGAGAGCTACAGGGCGGGGAACAAAGGGATGCACGGGTTGTGGCTGAGACTGAATTACTGCGGCAAAAGTACGCTGTCGGTTGTTGGGAATACCCAACTTGGCCTTGGCAGCAGGGTACGAGAAGCCTTCCAGGGTCTTGAGGCGCTGGATCGCCATTTCTTCCTTCCATTTAATACAGTTGCGGGAGTAAGCTGCATGGGCCTCACCACAGTTGACACAGCAGGCCGCAGAAGTGCAACCTTCCCCGTCATGTTCACTGGAGCCACAATGTGCGCAACGAGCGGAACTGTTACATGAACGTTATGAATGCCCGTACCTCTGGCACCTGAAACAGCGCAGAGGACTGGGAATGTACGGGCGAACTGCACAGACCAAGTAGCCAGCCTTGATTTCGGTCGGAACTTTCGGGGAGTTAAAAGTCAAGATTACATTTTTAGACTTAATCAAAGAACCATCGCGCCGGAACATCATACGACGTGCAGCAAGAACACCCTGATCTGCAAGTTCAGTCACCAATTCGTCCTCACTGCATGGCAAGAGATCAAACTCCGAAATAACACCCCGAGAGGTGTTAAGAAACGGGTGAGGTGTCACTTTGACAGGAATGCCTTGAAGACTAGTGAGGTGCAGAAGAGTGTTACTCTGAGAAACACTCAAGTTTGGACAAGCAGGTCCCCAGACCGAAGCTTCCTCACAGACTTCAAGGGGCCAACCGCAGCGTCCTAAGCTTTAGAAGTGAAAAAAGGAGATCTGGTGGACAGTCTCTCATTCGGATCGATGGATTCTACAACTAAGTGTGTAGCATGCGTATTCACAGCAATCGAGGGGAGACGACGCTTCGGAGCGACTGGGACAGCTGCCGAAGAAGAGGTTTCACATTCTTGGTCCAGGTTATGGTCTAAAGATCGTTTAAGGTTATGAGACTTGGTAGGTTGAGAAGACGAAGGAGAGTCGTTGTCAACTATCATTTTCTAAGGTGACTTGAATTTGGAGTTTTTGTTTTTGTTTTTACCCATGGAATAAAGGAGGAGGATTCGTCTGCAGACTACTCCACCCACCACCGAGCCGAACAAGGGAGAACTGGAGGTCTGCAAGCCAAGAAAATGACGCTGGACACAGTTCTGGAGTATATATGTTGCAGATATAGTCCGTTGGCTGCGATCACACGCACTCGGCGGACACTTCGGCCTCCGGGTACCGTCATGCCAACGCCTTTGGCATGATCCCACAGCCCCCGGGCTTACCCTACCGTGCTATACGACAAAAAGCCGCAAAAGCCCTGTACACAACTTGGTACAAGACTTCTAACTAGAGGTGGGTTAGTCTCTAGCCTCCCGTTTACAGCGAAGCCGGGGTCGAAGAGGAGTGTTGGTACACAGGAGGCACTTCTCCGATCTCCTGCGACCTCAGCCGCCAGACATCCCATTTCCGCCTCACGGGTCTCCGCACGCGGTAAACATGCAGGTAGGTCTCGCACCCAAACCAGCTAAAAGGAAAATGTAATCCAAGGAAGACAAACCCTGGAAGGGAACCTAAACGGAATCTCAGCAACCTACGAATTGAGCGGTTAATATAAAACAGTTAGTTGTGGAGGGTAACAAAACCACAAGACCGGGGTGTTAGTACATAGCATGGTAGCGATTAGGTAGAGTATACAACACGGGCAACTAGCCAGTGGAGAAAATAAATAAAAACGAAAAAGCGAGACACAAGACCAGCTCGGGATCGTGGGGCCGCGACTGCCCAACAGCTAGATGAACAGCCGTCCCTGCAAACTCCAACAGCAACGAAATAAAAAACAAGCGGTGGCATGACATCAGATGTTGACCAGTCACAAGGTCAACTCGGGCCGTAGGGGCGCCGCTCCCCAAATAACTGGAAAACCAGTTATCCCCGTGCGGGAAGTGAAACTTGGTGGGTAGGTTTGACATCGTGCGACATGCAAATGATTTAAGTATCACGCGCGAACGCACATATGGCACCAGCAAGGAAGGGTCGTACCGCTGTGCGTGACCGGCTATATAAGACCTTCCAGTTGCGCGTGCTTGCCATTCTGGCTTGTGATGTTGTGTGGTTGCATTCTTGGGAAATACAGTATGCCTCGGAGAAAACTTCGGAAGCAATTCGAACAGTTGGAGGAGTTCGAGGTGAGCCGAATCGTCGGGCTGCAGGAAGCGGGATGGTCTTATAGCCATATTGCGCGCCATACCGGTCTGACGGACATAACAATAACACGCTGTTGGCGGCAGTGGATAGAACAAGGCACGCAGCAGCGACAGGAAGGGTCTGGGAGCCATAGACGAACCGCGGAGAAAGAGAGAGAGGACCGACGGGTTGCCGGACATGCGCGGGAGTTACCCAACAGACAAGACTCCGGATATTCTGTGAGCAGTGATGCCCTCCACACATCGTCCAATTAATGCCAGCCCCATTGGCAGATGGCAGCACTACGTAAAATGAACCACGCTTTCAGATCGTTACGGCGAATGCCCTTGACAGCACTGCATCTTCACCAAAGACTGCAATGGTGTCGTTACAGTCAAAATGACAGCAATGGATGCTGAGTGACAAGTCCCGCTTTTGTCTTGGAGGAGGCGGCCAAGGAATCCGTGTGTGGAGGCACCGTGGTCAGAGCCATGACAAACGGTTTGTCGCCGAGCGTCCCACCTCCAGAAGGCCTGGTGTCATGGTGTGGGGTGCAATTGCCTAAGATGCCAGATCACCGTCAGTGTTCATTAAAAGCACTTTGACAATCCAGCGTTACGTTAATGAGATCCTGCAACCAGTGACCATACGTTTTCTGAACGCACACTCCGGTGCAATTTTCCAACAATACAACGCTCGTCCGCATACTGATGCTGTCTCGAGATCTTGACTTCAAAGCACTTGCACTCTGCCATGGCCAGCCTCATTGTCAGTCCTATCGCCGATTAAAGAATTGAAAATGCGTGGGATTTTATTGAACGCGATATCCACGTTTTACCCCTACCACACAATCTGCAGGAAGTGCGTGACAATACTCAAGCTGCATGGGATGGCTTATCTCAGAACAAAATTTGGAACATGTACAACTCCATGGCGAGACGTCTGGTATGCTGTGTAAGCAAACATGGCGGCGCCTGCCCATACTGTGAGACACTGCTTATTAGCTTGTATCTCAAAAAATGTTGCCCACACCAGTCTCAATGTTTAATAATTTATTATTGCTGTAACCTTGAACTTCCTCCCAAATAGTATTGCAATCTGAAAATTTCTTCTGTGAACTACTATTTTTTGACGATGAGTGTGCATATGATAAGTAGAAATTGCGAAAACCATGTTTGTATATTTAAGTGATAAATTTCCCATTCGGCATTAGAAATCTCTAGTTTATAAAGTACATCAGTTTGTGTTAACTGGCTCTACAGGGAATCCTGATTAACATAGAGGTAAACTGTTATCTGCTATGTACCATTGTTTCTGACATTAATGGAACTTGGAGACGAAGGAGTTTTTGAGATATGGCAAATACATGTGCAGCGTACACACACACACACACCAACTGAAGAACGGACAGTTCATGTGAATGGCATTACTTTTTTGCTAGCAGTTCACAGCTATCTCAAGGATGCAAATGTTTTTTATTTTCAGAATTCCACTTTATCTAAAACAAAACTTCTTTTGTCTTCCCTGGAGAAACTTCAGTCTTTGATTGCACATATTTTGTGATTAAATTATAAATTCTTTTTTAAAATGAAAGTTCCAAACACATAAAATGTGATATGAAGATGAATGTTTTCCTTTCTTAACTTCTATGTTTTCTCTTTGTTTCCTGCTGTTAATGAAAGTTTAAGTTTCAGTATAGGCGGAAGATTTTGCATTTGTTTCTTATGTGGGCGTTTTTCTGTTTCCTTTCTTCCTTATTTCCTCTTCGTTTCTAAGAAGCCAGTTTCAGCAGAACGAATATCAAATCACACACGCACATAGTGGTACAAATTTTCTCATGAAACATATAAACAATTATATTTAAACCAAACGGGTTTGATACTCAGAAATCCACAAGCTATAAGTCACACACATCTTGTTACTTAAAACTTAAGAAATGGACAGTACATAAAATTAAAAATTAAATACACATAAAAGACTAAATATTTTATTGTAGCATGTACTAAACATGAGCAAGAGAAAAACTTCTCATCCCAGTACTCCTTCTACAACGCAATTCTACAAAATAAAAAATAAATGATAACAAACTACGATCTATCTATCACATTGTTAATGAAATTCATTAAGCTAAAACAAATCCTGACAATTAATGATCACCCAAATTCATTACTTAAAACACCAATTAAACACATAAAAAAGTTATTTAAATGACAGCACAAAACTTAGGTTTAAACTACCTAACATTTAAATACAGACAATGCATACACACCAACTCTAGTGTTTCATTTCTTTTATTTTAAAGATTTTCTATCTGAACAACTGTTCGTTCCTAATTTCAATACAGTTGGACCTACAGCCGTATTGACGTTTGTCAAGATTCAATTGAATTGCATATGGGCTACTAAATTTTCCGTGCGACCAGAAATTTAAAACGGCTTTCAAATTTAATAAAGCTTTTGCTTCAGAATTTTAAATTTTGTATTCGTAATCTGCTATTTATAACTTAATCGCTTTCACAAGCTATGTTCGATTCCAAATGCGGTCAAGCACATTTAGCAATGAAAAACATGTCTGTATGCTAAATCATTCAAAATGAATGGGAGCAAACTTTTACATGTATTATAGTGACACCTGTTTCATTTCGGGTATAAAGAAAAACCAAGGAGGCCCTGCAGCGCAACTCGCCAATAATTTTAATTATGATGATGACAAATATGTATCACAACAACCAGTAAATAGCCCCTGCTGAAAATCAGACTGCGTAATCGTAGGCGGCTTCGATTTTCCATGCTAATGTCTGTTCGCCGTCGAAATTGCCTACAATGGGGAGGCTCGCATGAAACGTCGACCTTAAATGACTGAAAAATTCCTCTGGTTCGATGAATCTTGTTTCTTCTTGCACCTTGTGATCGTCCGAGTACGTACACGTCGTTTACTAGGAGAAGCAGGGCCGGCTTCATCTGTGCAGTGGCACAAGATCCCGCGTCCGCGTTTGTATGGTATTTTTAATTTTTCGTTATATTTTTTTCTTTATTAACAATAAATGAAAAATAACGATGTAAAAAGGGCATTTTTTAAAATGTCTATACGATTACACTTCATTGCTTTAGTGAACAGAATTCAAGTATCTTGGGTCCATTGGGATTATTCACCGTATCACTGAGAGCGAATTTCTATTAATGACATCATATGTATAATCACCCAGATCTCTCTGAAACACTGGCGTCACAGCAACGTCACATTTACGTCCGCATTCTGCAGCAATTACACGCGGTCAGTTTGATTTTCCGCGTGCGTGGATGGCGAATCTCTGGTAGATGGTTTATCAATAAGAAAAGCGAAAAACGTATATTTCCGAATTTTTTATAAAACTGGCTGAAATTGTAATTATAACATTCTAACTGACAGATCGTTTGTACCTGACTAAAACGAGTGACCGCGAATTGATAAATGGCAACATAAGGCCGATTCGGGATTATCAGGACACTAGACCATTGCCATTGGTTCCCAGAGACTCTTACAATCAAACCGCGGACTAGTAAAATTTCACAAATTGCTTCGCGGACCGACAGGCACGAATTTGATTTTATGTACAAGGACGTTTGTGCAGACCAGTTTTTATTGGTAAAATTCGGAAATCACCATTTCTCAGGTTTTTCTCCGTTTCCGCGGACTGGCAGAAACCTCGTGACGGACCGGTGGTGTTTGCGAAACACTGCACTAGACTGCTATCACACTCACTTCATTTGAGCTACAAAGCTGAAAACTCACGCTACCCACTAAAACAAATTAAAATGAACTGTACAACGTGGCCAGCAAAATAATCTTTCTTTCTAGACTAGAAAAGACAGAGTGATAAGGTAAGAGTTTTCTGAAATTTGCATTATTCATTTACTATTGAACGGGCGGTAAATCTTTAGAACCCTCAATATTTCAACCATGAATAATTGAAAATGACATTTCCTATGATCTTATCTTATTTGTTTAAACAATAGCCATTTTTTTTAATTTTGGATAAATTACATTAATTTTTGCCATCAGTACGCATTTCGACGAGGTGCGGGAATTATATTTTGCCTCTTCAATTCCAATCAACTTAAATTTGATCTGACAATTAAAACTATTATAGCGTAATTTAAAATATCTTTTTATTTTTTAATGAGTAATAATAACAGCTATTATAAGTCATAATTAAATAATAATATTCCTTAGTACCACTATGATTTATTAAGCTTCATGAGAAAATGAGAAAGTGTGGTTTCTCTACCTGACTCCGCCTCTTTTCCGAAAACGATCCAAAGCCCAAGGCCATTTAGTAGATGTAGAACTCGCTGGGAAAAGGGCCCCGTATTTTCGTTTTACACTGGGCGCGGCAAAGTATGCAGCCGGCCCTGCGGAGAAGTATTGGATCTAGAAATCACATTGGAACGAAAACACCAAAGAGAAGAAATATCCTAATTCACGTGCAGGATATTATGTCTTCTACTATGTACCTAAACACCATTGCAGACTAAGTACCTCCTTTCATGTAACGCTATTCCCCTGTAGTACTGCCTTCTTTCAGAGTTATACGTCATTCCACTCGCCCCATATTGTTCGGGAAAAGTTCGCATGGTTTTCAAATTCCCAGGCATCAATCTAGTCATGCGTATGTGGTTCGCATTTAATCGCAAATCTGATCTGCCTCGGCTCAAATACGCAACGTCATTACGATTACAGATTCTGCTCGTAACGTGTTTTTACCACATACCACAATATACTTTTAGAAATCCTGGATCGTCCATTCCATGCCAGAAAATGGATCTTTTCGCAGCATGTGGAGGAGGAACTGCATTATTAGTCATGTGTTCATAAGGATTTGTCCCTTCGGGGAGAAAGGCATTAGTGTGACTAGGTAGTGAAACGTGTCAGGCATTTGGACATCGTGGAGGCTTTTAGTATTTATTTAAGTACAGAACCTAAAGGATGATTGGAAAACAGCATTTATTCCAAATGAGCTGAAAATAATAATATAAATCAACCCGTAAATAATAATCTTCAAAAAATTCCCCCAACTCCTGAAACTTCTGCCCCATGTTAACGACAATGTCTGCGGAGGAAATCATTTCTTTCGATTGGTTCTGACTAAATTTACTTTGTACCGAATAAAGCAAAGCTCTGACAGAGAATCAGTGATAATATTCCCACTTTTTGCATATTTGGTGAGAAGAAACAGCATATAAACACAGGTTGTTTTCATTTTTCCGTTAGTGCGAAATACTTATAAGCGCCGGGAAATGACACTCCATAGAAGACTGGTGTTTTATGGAAAATCATTCGAATTTAGTTCAACATTTTGAAATCATGCCCACTGAAAATAATTTAGCTAATTATTTATCCAGCAGGTTCTGAAATGTTTCATAACATATGAAAAAATTATAAGATACATTTTCTGCACAATTTTTTTATTTATTTGTTTTGCTAACTTCAGATTGATAAATTATTTTTATTAGATTCGTTGCATAATTTTCATACGGGTTATCAAATATTTTAAATTTTTACGTCATATTTTGACTTTGCAAGAAAAAACGGCGGGTATGCCTTAATGGTACTACCAAGCTGTGAATCTTCATTATCTGGTAGCATTTTTTTCAAAAATCTAATATTTCTTTAATACTATTATTAAAGTTTGTAAAACCTTATTGCAGTGAGGCAAAGTAGATTTCCATGCAATGCGTTCGAATGTATTTGAACAAATCACCGCAGCGTAGAGGAACCTTTCCCTCAGAAGTCGTTATGCATGAAATATAAAGCAAACATTTGTATACCGATATAAGGTGATTTACAGGTTCCACGGGACATGCACGAAAACAGCAACCACCAGTAAAGTTTTTTTTCTCTAAGCTGTTGCCTAATGAAAGGCTTTAAGCAAATCTTAATGGCTATTCAAGAAATTTAGAAATATTAATCAAAATATTTAATTGCTTATATTTCCGATAAAAAACTAAAAAGTGATTTAAATAATTCCCTGTCTTTCCATGGTTAAACATATATATCTTATCACTTAAATAAAGGCTTTGAAAAAATTCTAAACCGTTGAAGTATACAAATGTTACGCACATTAAACTTACTTATTTCAATTTCCCTAACGAACATATGCTGTAAAATTCTCCTAATAACGTTTTTGTAAATTTTGTGTGTTTCTCATTCATAGTGACACACATCACATGCAGCGAGTGTCCCAGCATAACGTGGAAAGCGATAAGTGAGTCTGTTCGACACAATTCGAAAGAGACCAGTTAAAATTAAAACAACGTTCCATTATTAATGTCTTATTTTGATCAGCCTGGTAGATGTAGGTAATTAACCCAAAACTATAAAATTTCTTCCAAATGGAATGAAGATACCATGTATTTAATTAAATTTTTCGTATGTGAAGAAAATAGAGAGCACTTGAAATTACTAGCAGCGTTGATTCCAAGTTTAGGGTTCTTTCGGTACAAATGATTTGTCGTTCAGCAAACCCAAGTCCCGATAGAAATAAAGACCGAAACCTTTACAGCTTAATAGGGTCTCGCGTGATATATTAAATGTTACGTCCGTTATTTCACCTACAGATGTAGTTGCAGAAAATTCTCTCGTTTTACCTGCAGCGCGTGCCGTCGGTTTTTAGGAATGTTATTTGGGTCTCTTGAATTCAAATACTTTGCTAATGATTACTGGAGACATTCGCACACTTACTATATATGTGCCAAATAACTGGGAAAGGCGCTACGATAAATGGTATCGTCCGAAAACAACGTATTTATAGAGAGGCAGTCATCTCTGCAAGCTCAAATAGTTGCATTCGTACATAGTTCAGATGGCACCTTATCAGGATTTTAGCGATTTCCAACGTGGTATGACAGTCGGCGCTAGGGAGACTGGCCACTTGAATTAGGACATTACTACGAAATTTAGATTTACACGATCAGCGCACTCAAGGGTGTACATGGACTACACAAATTCAGGAGGAAAATCCAAAGTGCGAGACCAGTGTGGCTGTAGAATAGCCCCGGATGCTGGTTGACAGTGGCATCTGGCAGGGATCGTAACATTTGCCCGGCGAACAACATTACCACAAATCACAGCGCAATCAATGATGGGGTCAGTAGTTGCTTCAGCTGTAGGATAGTGCAATGTTTCTTGCGTTCTATGTGGTTATGGAGAGATTGACCCACCCGGATGCTAATGTTAATCCGACAGCTGAAAGCTGTGCGCCTGGTCTGAGCTCAGGGACATTTCAATTGGACTCAAGATGATTGGAAAGCTCCAGATATATCTGATTTAAGTTCATTGTGAGTGTTTCAACAGATTTTCACTTTTCTGAAAAGATTTTAAATTCATACTTCACTGTTCCTTTTATTTATTGTTAGTTAAAAAACTAACATCACGTAGGTGTCAGAATTATATCGCATTTTAAAAATTCTGGTTTAAATTGATTAAACGAAAATGTTTCTGTGTTTTAGGGTCTTAGTTTCCTTTCAGCACTTGGTAATTCTTTATAAAATACAGAAATTGCCTTAATATCATGAAGTACACTTTCAGGCTTAGCTACGTATGAATTTTGTCAGTGAAGGTTGCAAAATTATATCAGATTCACTTTAAACCTGATCATCATCATCATCATCATCATCATCTTCATCATCATTTTAAACCATTATTAATCCACTGCTGGACTAAGGTCTACCCAAGTTTCTTCCACCACGGTCAGTCTTGTGCCAGTCTCCTGCATGTTACTCCCGCATACTTTGATATACAGGTTTAAGTCACATTATTTTTACCATATCCTACTTTTGAAGTCAACAACGCGTAGCCAATGAAAGAAGGAACGTGTCATGAGATGGCTTGGAGGGTATATCAGGTGTGTTGCAGGCATTCTAAAAACATATGAAATAAATGGATAAAAACATTCTGAAATAAATGATCACATTGATTTATCCACCCCCTGGTTATTTCTGTTTTTCTTTATGTATATACAAACTCTTAAGATACAACTGAAACATACTGCCATGTAATTGATTTAATTTGCAATTGTAGTATCTATAAATAATATATGTTCAGATAAATAACTGCATCTTACAAAACTACAAAATATATTAGGAATGTAGAAGAGCGTCAGTTGTATTTTACTCAGTATTGAGAAATATACTGCAAGAAAATATTAAATAACTTTAACATGTTGTTTTCCCCATTCATGACTGTTTCCTTTCAATATAGAAAAAGGTAAATGCTTTTATACAGTACGTGGATTCACATGACAACTTTTGACTGTGATTCTGAAGTCTCTGATATAATACCAATAAATACGAAATTTGTCCTTTTTTTTATTTGGGAGTTTAACGACTACTGTGAACAACTCAAAGTGATATACAAAAACTTCTGCCTCTAATGAAAACCCTTCAATTTATATAATAGTCCCAGGGGAGAGAACCAGCGCCAAATGTCAAGAGATAGACGTGCGCATTAATTGATTCTCGAACCCAGGCCCACAATGATGAACGATCAGATGCAATCGCTTGAACCAAGGCGCCACCTGAACACACCAAAAAACGTAATGTACCGTATCCATGCATGCTAGTATTCTTTCAATACGAAAAAGGTTAAATCTACTTTCAGAATGGTAATACCCGTGGCATTCTGTGGTGGTGTTACTGACTTCTGTAGGTTTAATATCATTTTACATATAATCAGCCATTTTTTGTTTGTATAAGGTTTTAACGACAAATGCAAAACACTCAGTGGGTGTAAGGAGATATCCATTCCAAGTTTTGGGTCAATTGCTCCTATGAAGGAACGGAACCAGAGCCGTAAAACAAGCACACTACCCATTCTTCTGCCGTGACTCAAGCATTGCCCCATTCGCAGGTACGGTCATAAATCAGATTTTAAAACAATGCCCAGTTGAAAGCCAAACTGCTGTTCCAGTATTCGTTGTTACAAAGATAACTTAATTAAAAACATGTTGTATCAAGCACCCTTGTAAAATTACTCACTATATTTGATAACATCATGATCAAGAATTTTCAATTCACTACTACATAGAGCTCTGGGCGAATCTTTTGCACAACTGTTTTTCTCAGCAACACGCTTTAATATCATTCCAGCATTATTTAGCACTTCCGTTCATATTCCACGGCATTTTTTTCTTAAAGTTTTCCTGTTGAAATTTTAGTTACCCACTGGTGGTCAGGTGTTCTGGCAAATTATCAGCATAGAAGTTTGAGTAAAACTGACAGCATGCAGGAGAATACATTCAAAAGAGAATGGTGACACAATTTGTATCATGGTCTGAATTAGAAGTAGACGCTATATTAAGCTGAACAATATAACGAACAGCACGGAAACAAGTATTTGCATTTGAAAGTGTATGACAAAAGCCAGTCGTCTGTCTTCTTGATTCCCAGACTTCTTGTAAGCACGTTTCTGCTTCTGTATCTTGTCGATTTGGAATCCTGAGAGCGATCCTCAATCTTCAACATACTTTACTCTCGTAAAATTCCTGACACCATTCGTACACGATCTGAACTTTCATTATTTCAGGACTATAAACATCATGCGTTTCGCGGTGAATCCTCTCAGCCGTTGTGTTCTGCGTTTAGACAAGCCAAATCATCACGAACACCTGCGATTGAGACAAACCTTACAAGGTTATTGACACATCTAGAAGAATCTCTACTCTCATACATATAACTTTTATTCGATTACTGAGCCGAAAAGAGCCCTCTACCTAAAAGAGTATATTGATGTCCGGAATTATAATTTGCATGTCTTTGAATGCACAAAGTCCTTGGAAGTTATGTGTATGTATGGATGTATTATTTTTTCATTATGCATTATGCTTCCATGATTTCAACCGGAATATGTAGTGTATGTTTGAAATAACCTTGTCTCTCTTGATAGAACGGTGAGTCCGTCGCGTAACAGTGCAGTTTTTTTCTTGCTTTATTGCAAATGTCACATATGGCTATTGGCGGGCAGCAGAATTAAACAGAATTCTAAAGATGCAAAATTTCTCCGACGATACAATAGAACAACACTTTCAACGGCCACTTCGGGACCAACGGAAATCCTCGAATCCATTGCGAGATGGAGAACCAATTAATGTAGAAATAATTCTGCTGAAACACTGATCCCAATTTTATGCTTACTCCTTTATATTATATACGTGATAATACGCATATACCTTTTTGTTTCAACCCGAAGATCTAAAACATTATGACTACCATCCTAATATGATGTTCGTCTTCCACGTGCAAACAAAATTGCTCTTACCCGGCGAAGCATCTTCGCTACCATATTTCTAATGCTGTCTGGGAGCCTGTGGTCCTAAAACTTACCAGCATGTCCTTTCTACGTTTCGTAAGTTACAAGGCTGAAAGGTCAAACGTCGGATTTGCTTTTCCAGCAAAAAGTGAAGAAGCTCGATTGATTTGGTGTATTTGGTGTATGAGGAATTTGGAGGCCAGAGAAATAACTGGAAGTTCTTCTCATGTTCTGCGAACCATTCTCGAAGAAACCCGGTAGCGTTGCGGCAAATTATCGTACAGATAGAAGACCGTAGTAGAGGAGTATACCATTGCCATCAAAGGGCATAGACAATCGTAATCCGCTGTCCATATATACTAGAGACAGGATTCATCGAACCAAAGGACATTCATAAATACGGCCTTAGCCCTTTTCTTGCAGTATACTTTATGTATATATATATATACACTATGTGTATATATGATACAATACCTTTAAATGAAAAGTTGCAAACCGTTGTTACATAAAGACACTTTCGTTCTAGCATTCTAGGAGGTGTTGAATATGGAAAATTAAAGGAACGTCATTTGTCATTGGCTTGTTTTGCAATGATTGTACTATAATTCAGTTTCAAAGGATGTTGAGTTTTAGAATTGCGTTCGACAGAATAATAAATATTTCTTGGTCCTGATATAAAGTTTCCTGGTGTTACATTTTTTTTACTGCTCAATGTTTTTCTTGAGGTAACGTCCTGGAAAATTAACCTAGTTCATTTTTTATGAAAAAGAAAAATATACTAGCATTAAAGGGATTTTTTGTGATAATTTTTTTCTGCGTATAATGCCTTTGACACGTTTCATTTTTTGCGTAGAATTTAATTTTTATATTTTCTTCTTTGTTTTCCAAGGCTCTGGATCGTATAAAGCTTTGTAAAATATTTTTTTTGATGGAAATATTTAATTACATCATCAGTACATGCACACACCTGGGGAAACTCCCATCAGCAGACCTAACTAACTCTTTGTCACGTTACAACTTCTGTAGCGGGAAAGAATTCGAGCACTTCCCACTCATGAAAGGGCTCGTAGCAAACTCTTGGTGGCCTTTAAGAAAAATTTTGTTGTTCGGGAAGAAACAACTCCTTTGTATTTGAATTTAAAATGAACGATGACCCTTAAAATGAAACTATGACACTTGTGCCCTCAGAATCTATCGGCCGGAACAGTAAATTATGTAGACGTTACGTCTGTTTCATGTATAACGTTAATGTTATGTGTGCATTGATTTTGAAGCTGGTTTTAACCCTTTGACCAGTCGCAAAAAATTACGTCGGGATTAAAAAAAATGTAATGAAGGCAGCTTGAATTAATTTATTATGCACATTAATGTATAATTAATGTAAAAGCAATGCTCCGAATGCGGCTAGAACTATGATGCTACGCATCAGAAAATGTTCTTTCCTTCTCTTGGCTATTTTTATTCAAAGTCGTCATTTAGGTTGTGGATGACACTCATCTTTCTGACTAACCCGCTGAAGGGTCCATAACCATGGCGATGAGCCTGAGAGAAGAGAAGGACGATTGAGATATTTATTTCAATCCACTGCCATATTGTCCTTGTCAGAGATAGATAAATAGATTATTGCACCATGCCCTGTATCATGAAGTGGTAAATAAATGAATATCAGCTAGCAAATACCACTCACTATAAGTGTATTGTCAGTACCGCTGAAGTAAAAGGCATTTTTTGCGTAACGTTCTTAGTAACCGGCTGTTATGTTTATATTTCTATTCGGGAGAGCATAAATATTAGGTACCATTTTGTTCGGGTATATCGCCTGTTAAAAGGGATACATTATGAAAAGTTTCATATATTAGGACTTACGTACTTTAGAGAATAAATATTGGCATTTGCATTAGTTTCCTAACAGTTCTATGATCCAGAATACAGACTCGGTAGTTGTGCTTCCATCCTACGTGTGGCTTCTGGAATTTGATTCGGAGTAGGGGGCTACAAATGTCGTAACACCGTTAGCTCTCTTAGTTAAAATTCCATTACTTTAAACCGAAACAATGTTGTCCATATGCTCAGAACTTTTTTTCATTAAGTTTTGAAATTTTAGTGATTTCATTAATTTTTTATTGCTATTCATGCATACACATAAAATGCCAGGTAGTCAACTCTTACAGAGGTTTCTAAATGTCATTAATCGACATTGATAAAAATTAAACTGTGCCATGATAGATGACATATATACCCCAAAACAGTAAACGGTGAGAAATTTAAAGAAAACATATTTAATGCCAAGTTCGAGAGAAAGGTGTTTCTCTGCGCATAGTTTTCATGTGGTTTATTACCTGAAAAATTATTTGATTTTCACTCAATTATACATTTCCTTTATTTTATAAGTAAAAAATCAAATATACAAATTGGGGGAAAGCTAAAGGTTTTGTTAATTTTTTTTTTACATTTTCGATTGCAGTATACCATCGGTATGGAACATAAGTCTAGCGACAACCAGGGAGCTTCTTTTTCATATTTTCTGTTCTGCTGTAGATTACGGCATATCCTGATAAAACGAGTTAATAAATAGATAATCATGTTAATAATTTTCATTAATTTTATGTTTTATTTATCTCTACTCCCTTAATTTGAAAATATGTTCATGTCACAATGTCTTATTATCAGACGTATTTAAAACCTTTAATTATATATTTTCATGAAGTTTACAGAAACCAGCCATTAAATCTCTCAAGCCATCATCTGAACATAGAGCTTCTGAATATCCCATTAGGTTAGAAAACTTATCTGCATGAACTTTCAATGGAAGCCATATACAAGGAAATCTCAATAACCTTGAACAGTAAGCAATTTTGCTGAAGTTACATCTAAATTTTCGTCTTGAGATGTGTTCAGTAATTTAATAGAAATGTTCTTTTTCTGGAATGCTTTTTAAGTGTTTTTTTCCGCAGTGTGTAAACAATATTTTAAAAACGTTTATGTACTTTGTGTGTCAGTTATTTTTTTGTGCTCCTCTTCTCTCAAACTAGGTAGCGCTGGAGATTTTAAATGTCGGTATGGAAGAAAAATAAATAATATTTTCTTAATGTTATTATCCACGTAATTTTGTTTGCGTTTTTTCAAACTTTCAACTTTTAGTTTTTTTTAGATTTTTAAGAGCACGCTCTAATTGTTTTTCTTACTGGCGTAGAGGGCGTTTCCGCTAGAGCCCTTCTTGAGAAGCTACGAATATATTTTTTTTCATTTTATGGTGTTTTTGTGAATGTTTTTTTTATCGTGGGGACGTTTACTTACTCCCCCTTATTTAATATCAATTCCTAAATATTATAATTATAATTATGTCGGTCATGAAACCTGCAGCTGAAACAAAACGAAGGAACATTAATATTGCCCTAGAATTACGTGTTCGGAAATTATATCGGATGGATGAAAAAACCAACAGAACAATCATTTCGATGTGAGGAAAAACAATTTATTCATAGCAGAATGAACTAATGAGGCAGGTTATGCGAAACAGCTACTATGAAGGACTAGTTAGGTATTTTTCCTATGGCTGTCGCGGCAATGACTGAAACGCAGTCGAATATCTGGTCCTGTGTTGCAGGAAACGATGGATCTTTTTGCAATAAATTGTGAAAAGATGGCACATTCACAGTTGATTTTTCATGGTTATAGATTTGGAAAGAAAAAAATGTTCTACACATTGGTGATTAGATATTTCATAGCTGATTGCACACCAAATGCGGAGTTTACTAAAAATCGTACGTAGGTTCAACTTTACTTGTGATGAAAAGGATCCCGACTTAAAAACGATTCTACACGAAATATTAGCATAGCATTTACAAAATTCATTAAGCGCGCTTTCTGAGCGAAAGATAATCTTCAACATTGTTTAATACATGTATTTATCCTTCGAAATAATGTAAGTAAATGTAGTGCAGAAGCCACAAGCTGTCGTAAAATAATTGTACAACATTAAGCTAAAGTCGCTTTAATTATTTTGGGTATAGACATGTTTTACTAATAGAACAATTCGCTTTCTCAAGCGTTTCAGGAAGTTTCCACAGCTTAATCGGCACATGTGAAGCTCAATCTTTT
This sequence comes from Macrothele yani, assembly GCA_039090855.1. Classification (NCBI taxonomy): domain Eukaryota; kingdom Metazoa; phylum Arthropoda; class Arachnida; order Araneae; family Macrothelidae; genus Macrothele; species Macrothele yani. The sequence continues at coordinate 38,663,891 of CM077034.1, forward strand.
CTCTTTTATATATAATTTTCTTTTCAGAAGTAATACTAAGCGCGAAAAGAAGTTTCAGTACTAGAAAGGAAGTGTTACAAATAAATCCGGTGTACTATTAAATTTCAGTAAGGCAAAAAGATATTTGAATATAAATTCATTGTTGCTATTAAACCTGTCCAACAATTAATGATTTCGTCCTGAAGATATGAGTTAGTGGGATAAATGCAAATAACTCCGCGGAGCCTAAAAAAATAATACATTAATTTTTATGCGCCATCGTTCTGCAGAAACAGTTGAAAGTGTCTGCTATCAAGACGCGTACGTAGTTTGATAAACGCATGTCCTTATTAGACCCGGAATTCCTTTGTTCCTTCACACCTTAATCTATTTTTGAATTTTTTCTGAAAAGTATTTAAATACATTGCTGGCCATTAAAAGCGCAACTCCTTGAAAAAAGAAGAATCATCAAAGCCATAATTAAATAAAAAGGAACTATACACCAACTGTAATTAAATAGTATAACTATACTAGATATCCGAATTTCTTGGTGTATAACAGAAAGAAAAATTTCCAAGCTTTCGCACATCATCCAGATGGCTTTCTCAAGGAAGGTATGCCGCCCGGGTGACGAAGTGATCTAAGCGATGGCCTCTTATCATTCGTCCGATAGGGGTCCGGGTTCGAATCCCGGTGAGGCATAGATGTTGTGTTTGTCTTACGGCAGAGGCTTCCTCCCTTCCCTGGAACCAGTGACCTTAAATTAGGAACGGGAGACTGCTTATAGCCCATTGAGTTGCTCACGGTGGTCGTTAAACCTTCAATAAAAGAAAGAAAGAAAGAAGGTAGACAGCAAACTGAATAACAGAACGCTTCAGCAATTTGAACGCGGTGACTTGATATGACAATAACGAAGAGATGCGATCGTAATCAGTCAGATATTCAAATATACAAGATTAGCACGCGGAATCATGGAAGGAAAATAAAGAGGAAATCACTATTTGAAGAAATATTTTCAAATTCGTGGCAACTCCAGTGAGACGCTACCATTGCACGACTCACTGTTTGTTATGATCTCCAAAGTTTCGCGAATGGTAGTAGATTTTGTGGTGGAGTAGGAAGCTAATTTCTTTAAGTCATCCCACACAGGAGCAGCGGACTTGAACTTTCCTCCTCTGGATAGGGCCGTGGTTTATTTGCTGTTCTTTATGTTCTATTTAGGCACTAACGAAGTTTCTGGGTAATCATCTCCCTATATCGGACTTCATAATAATTTCAACTCTAGATTTTGTCATGAAAGTCAAGCAAGTTTCTGTCAAGCAAAGCGACATTATTGGCAGTTTGGACGTTATTTCTCTTCACCCGTCGGTACCCGTGCCGGAAGCCATTGGAACGTTAAACGAAGCCATAACTAATTCCTCACTTTATTGCCAAGGGTCCTGCCTCAGCATCTTCAAGTTATTGGACTTGATCGCAATTTTCCGGCTACTACAGTTTCCAAGGACAAATTTACAAACATAAATCGTGCGCCGAAGAGATCATCCCTTTCAGACGTCCTCGCGGAAGCAATACTTCACCCAATTGAGCAGTATATATTCACCATCATAACTCCAAAGCTGAATACCTGCCTAAGATATGCGGACGATGTGTTCTTCATATGACCTCACGTAAAGGGGACCATCCCGCTTTTTCTAGATAGAATCAATTACACTGGCAGAAAGTGAAAAAAGAACACCAAGAACGAGACGTCTAATACCAAAGAAATTTATACAGCATAATAACAGAATACAGAGGATAACGTGATCAAAACATTATAACAAAATACAGCTGTATTTGCAGGTGCACTGACAAAAAACATTTCCATGTAACATGGTTAGTACAGAAGTTGAACCGCCATGAACTGCGTCCCACAGTGCAATTCTGGCATGGAGTCTGTCGTACAGATGTTGGATGTAAGTTTGGGGTATTGAGTTCCAAGCATCCTCAACCTGGACGCGTAAATCCGGGATGGTCGTGGCTGGCCGTGGAGACCGGATAAGTCTTTGTCCCATAAAATCCCACACGTGCTCAATGGGGTACAAATCCGGTGAACGTGCGAGCTATATAAGTTTTCTCACACACTGACGTGCATGTTGCGTTGCACGTGCCGTGTGTGGGCGTGCGTTATCTTGCTGGAAAACACTACGATGGACCGATCTTACAAATGGCACAACATCAGGCTAAATGATGTTGTTGATGTAGGAGGTGCTATTTAACGTACCCGGTACAAACACTAGTTGTGTACGCGAGTGATAGTTGATCGCTCCCCACACCAGGAGACCAGGTGTAGGCCCTGTGTGTCGCTGGCGGATGAAAGAAGGGTGGAGACGCTGCACTGTGCGTCTGCGAACACGCATACGGTCATCAGAGGCTCCCAAGCAGAATCTGCTTTCATCGCTGAACACGACAGATCGCCATTGCGTTCTCCAGTGCGGACGTTGGTATCACCACTGCAGCCGTTCCTGACGGTGGGCTGGAGTCAGAGGTATACATGCCATAGGCACACGTGCACGTAGTCTTGCATCCAATAGACGGTTGCGGATTGTCCGCACAGTCACCTCGGGTGGAACGGCAGCTCGGATTACGTCGCAATGTATGTTCTGCTTGACAACACCGCTCTTCTTATGCGTCGATCGGTCCGCTCATCAGTCCGCCTGTGACTCCCGGTTCCACGTCTTCTGGAGTGGGAATGTTCCTCGGACCATCTACGCCACCATCGTACCACCACCGATACTTCTCCAATTCTCTCTGCAATACGACGATACGACCACCCGGCCTCTTGGAGTCGCCTAGACGACGTTGCTCAAAGTCCGATAACTGCTGAAATCGTACACGTCTTCCATGTCCAGGCATTGCAGCTTCTTCAGGGTCTTCGCACGCGTCCGTACGCCCTCGACTAATTACATTCACTTCGCCGTACTCCTTAAATACCACCTACGATAATATGCATATTATGCCGTGCTGTGGCGTAGGCGCTCACCGGTTGGTTCCGAAATTAACATCACACCCACGTAAACTCGACCACATTAACATATGTAAAATTCATGGTCGTCCGCCAATTTCTTCTTGGTGTTCTGTTTTCACTTTCCGCCAGTGTACATTCACCCTACTATCAGTTTCACTATGGAGCTTGAACACAATAACGCCAGGCCTTATCTGGATGTTTTACTGAGTAAATTACCTGAGAATCCGCCTTGCCACACAGGTCTATTATAAACCTACATCTGTACCTTACCTGATGCTCCGCAGCTCATTCTGCCCTTCTGACTACAAGACAGTTTTATTCCGTTCTCGAATTCGAAGAGCCTTTGCAGTCTCCTCAGACGTTCCTTCTAGGCAATGTGAATTGTGAAACATCGTCCAGTTGGTCGCTGAGGCAGCATACGCCCAGAACATGGTACATCGCTACAGCGATAATACCCGAACCAGTCGTACTAATATTTCTATGCCGCAGCTACGCTACCTGGGATAAATTCCATATATACCAAATGTTTCCTATCAGCTCAAGAACTCGCCAAATAAAATGAACCTCTGTGTTGGCAATAGGTCTCCGACATCTTTATATACCATGCTTAAGGAAAACACTGACAAGACCCCACCTTCCAATGAACGAGGTATTGATGCCTTTCCTCTACTATATCCGGACGGCTCCAAGCGATGCTACATTGTAATGACTAAACGTTCATTTAGAATTAGAGACAACGAACATAAACGCGACATAAAGAAAGCGAAAGAAATCACGGCCCTATCCAAAGAAGTGAACTTCAAGTTCGCTGCTCCTACGTGTGATGACGAAAAAAAATAATTTCCTACTCCACCCCAAATTCTGCTGCCATTCGCGAAATTTTGGAGATCATAACAAACATCGAGTCGTGCAATGGTAGCGTCTCACTGGAGTTGCTACGAATTTGGAACCATTTTTTCAAATAGTGATTACCTCTTTATTTTCCTTCCATGATTCCGCGTGCTAAACGAGCATAACGTCTCATGTCTTTGATTACCTGACTGATTACGTTCGCATTTCTTTGTTATGGTCAAGTCACGTAACCGCGTTTAAATAATTGAAGCGCTCTATTATTCAGTTTCCAGTTTGCTGTCTACCTTCCTTGAGAAATTTAAGCATCAAAGCCATATTTATTATATAAATACCTTGATGGCCATTAAAAGCGCAACACCTTAAAAAACAAGAAACATCAAAGCCGTATTTATTATATAGAAAGCAGATGATACAGGGGTGATTAGATCACAAATGCTTCACGATGAGACGAGGTGAGCACATAAAAGTAAGTATTTGGTGTAGCCACCTTGGGCGTCAATTACAGCTGCTACACGGACCGACATCGAGTGGAAAAGTAGTTGGATGTGTGTTTGGGGAATAACCGTCTGCGCAACTTCGATGCGATGCCACAGTTCCTCCGTTGTAGCGAAGGGTGTCTGGTGTCGATCATGGATCCCACATGTTCAAAAGACGATATTTCCCGGGACCACGCGTGCCAAGGAAGACGTGACACGTGGTGACGATCCACGAAGTCTTTGACTTTAAATGCTACATGCGGTCGCACATTATCCTGTTGGTAAACGACAACAGACAGCCGCTGAAAATATTGTACAACAACAGGCTCCAGCACCTCAGTGATGCAACAATGGCTGTTAAACGTACTGGTAATGTGGGTGAGGCACGTGCGGGAATGAAGTCCAATGACATTCCATACCATAACGCCTCTTGACGGGCCGGTACGGCGCAGCATAATGCATGATACATTCAGCTGGTCACCGCCGTACCACCTGACACGGATTCATCCACCACGGTGCTGCAAAGTGAAACGGCATTCTTCGTAAAACACGATGACTTGCCATTCGTTCCTAAATGAGCGGCGTTCGCGGCACCATTGGAATCGCAGCGCTGACGTTGTACAGTCAAAATTAGCCAAAACAATAAGCGTCGTGCAAAAATTTCCCGCTGCTGCAGACGACGTCGAACCGTCCGTACGGAGACTGCGTGTTGTTCCCCACACCCAGCTACGGTGGTCGATGTAGCTATGCGATCCGTCACAGCCATGCGCACCAGTTGGCCGCCCTGTCGTTGGGTGGTGTGAGGGAGCCGTTGGGAAACCACACGTCCGTGTGTTCGTTCCTCCGCTAACCACTAATGATTTTTTTATTGGAAGTTTAACGACCACCGTGAGCAACTCAATGAGCTATAAGCAGTGGCCCGTCCCTAATTTAGGTTCACTGGTTCAAGGGAAGTGATAGAGCCAATGCCGTTAGACAAACACAACATCCATGCCCTACCGGGATTCGAACCCGGACCCCTTACGGACGAATGGTCAGAGGCCATCGCTTAGACCACTGAGCCACCGGGGGCAACCACTAATGCAATATTCTCCCTACCGTATCTGAATGCAGTCCCACACGAGGACCGATGTCGAGGTGTGGTAATCCTCAATCCCGATATGCCACAATTTTCCTGCAATTGAAGTCGGTAGACTGTTGGTAAGACTATCTACACTGCTGGCCATTAAAAAGGCAACACCAGGATGCAATCTTCCTGGTGTTGCCCTTTTAATGGCCAGCAGTGTAAATCAAGATGTAATATCTGAAAGTTCGTTTAAGCGGAAGTTCATTGTGGATTTTCTGATATATGTATTTGCTCTATAAATAAAATATCTTTAAACCCTAAAGTACTGCGTTTTAAGAATTCTGCAATATTGTTTCCCCTTTATTTTAACACGACGTTTGCTAAAAATGTGCTCGGTTTGCTATTCTATCTGTTTCTACTAGCGTTACATTATTCTAATGACTTGCCTAGTTTAATCCATTCTTTCTTTTTTTTTTTGCATTGGAAAGCTGGAACTTCTGAAAAAACACACAATCAGTAGCGTCTTTTCGCGAAAGCAGTGGCAGCATATTCTCTCACAAATCGAAGGCTGTGTGGGCATCGCCCCCACGGGAACCATAAGCTCCAGGCCACAGGATCTTAACTATCATGTTTGTATGTTATTTATGTTTCATTCTATTCCCAAAATTGAACATCAATATGCTTTTGGAATTCGCTTGATGCTAAAAAACCATTGCAAATGCTGAAAGACTAAGATTCCCTTGAATTGCGGAAAGAGAAAGATTATCTTTCAGCTCCGAAAGAGAAATATTCCTTTAATACCTTTGAATACCGAGCTGATTGGTATCGTATTTGTTATTTTTTAAAACTACATGTAATCATCGAAGTTCGTAATTGACAGTCCCTTTTATCTCAGGTTTATGATAAACCTGAGATGCTGACCGATGCTCAATGTAGTCAAATAATTTTAATGATCTGTGTTTTAGAACACAGTACACGAAATAAACTCACTACTGCACAAATCATGATTTGTTCGTTAGATACATAATTCGATGCAATTCAAACAAAATAAAAGTTACATCCTCACTGAGAAAAAATTTTTTTGCACATATGTTTTATTCATCATAAAAAGCAAATCGTACTAAGGCATTTGAAATTTTGTCATAGGTTAAAGGTGAAAGGAAAAGAAAATTTCAGAGAAAAATAAATTAACAAATTCTGTTTAAAAATCTTTAAATGTGTGAGTGAGCTTTCACTTTGAGGACACCGTATTATGTTAAAGATGAGATTGACGCTACAGAGTGAGAAAAGAATGGAACGTAAAGATGATGGCTTGAGGTTCCATGTGCTTATGAATAAGGCACTTTATACTAACATGTGGGCAGAACTCTCGTAGAAGATAAATAGGTGAGTATGATTAAGAGTGTTCAAACCTCTGAGAAAAATTTAGAAATGAAAGGACTTCAACCAGATATTATGCGGGAAGATATTGCCTTCAACGGCTATGAAACGGGATATGTTATTCTTATTGCGACACTCTCTGAGGAGAAAGTGGCACATCGCAATTGAACTATCGGATTGCAAAGTAAAAATAATAAACGATTTCTGCTTACTCAAAAACAAAACTCATGATTCAGTCAAATCACTGCACAAAGGCTTACACGTTCCCACAGTCTGAAGACATACAGTTTTTCATTTCTGTTTTTTTTCACAGTTTAACGCCTAAAACAACCAAATTATAAAGTTATAATCAGTGTCCCGTCCCTGTTGATGGGCCGCAGGTTCCAGGGCCTGGAAACCGTCTCTGTGATAAAAGAAGTACAGCACCATTTGCCCATCATCATGGATACATACACGGGCAATTGTGGAGGAATGGATATGCAGACACTGGAATCAATCGTCCAATGAGTTGAGAGGCAGACAGTAGATCCGTGGTTTGATATACTGCAGAAGGCATGAAGTTATATTTATTACTGTAAAAATATGTTTTGTTTTCATAAAAAACTTCCGGAATACTCAGGCGCGTGTGTGTGGGTCTTTAAATAGTGCTTTCCACGGGAAAGTTGAAAATCAAAGATAATTATAGCCAAAATAAATTCATGAATTATTTTTCACCACAGAATTGTACGGTGAACAGGTCTTGTTTTGAATAATGCAATTCGCAAATTCAATGTAGTTGCTCCGCTGGGGCAGTGTCAAGCGGTTGCTACTGGTTTTTCGTCTGAGTCCGGGTTCGAATCCCGGTGATGCATGCATGTAATGTTACTCTTATCGCACTGGGTGCCTCCCCTTCCCTGGAGGCAGTGGCTCTAAATTTGGGACAAACGACAGTTTATAGCCCATTGAGTTCCTCTCGTTGGTCCTTAAACCCGCAAACTGAAAACATTCCATAAAAATAAACCGCAAATAGATTCACGCTATCGTTATTCGTATCCATACAAAGAGTGGAACGGAAATGGTTGATGAATTTTTGCACTTGGTTACAGATATTTATTGTTTGACAGGTCTTCTCTCTACAAAACATAAATTATTTTTTAAAGACAGACTTGGGAATTTTCGCATTTGACAAATATTTTTTTGTGACGGTCTTTTTAAATAAACGTCAGTGGAAATTAGAGAATATAACTGATATATCGCTACTAACCAAATAATATTCTTAGTTTCTTGAAAATTTTACCTCAGTAAAGTGTGCTCTCATTTCCACAGAATTCAGAAGTGCCGTTAAATATCTGAATTGCGTTGCATAATTATAATTACGTTAGTATTCTAAATAGTATTTGGATAAATTACTCTAAAAGTTATCTACTAATCACAAAATGTAGCTCGTACATTTGATTTACAACTTCTCATTGTTGATAACAAAATAAGAAATTGAGAATTTTTTCAGTGTATTTCCCACATTTTATGATTACCAGTTTCGCCGCTAGGACGTGTCAGCGTATATTTCACTTCAGGATATATTTCTAAATCCAATGGTCACATTATTGATCATCTCCTGGAAACATACTTTACGTAAAGACGATTATTTTGTGACTATCTTTGTAATACAGTGCACAGCTTTACCCATTTGAAACGGCAAAGTGACGTTATGCAGTTTTCGACATCTCTTGATGCACTTGTTCATTTGATGTGATTTATTTTGCCTGCTGTATTTTTAGCTACGAGGAACATTCTGTGTACAGTTTTTGATTTTTCTATACCGTCACTTGCCCCGCAAGTGGACGTTGGTAATTACCTTGGTCTATAGATATATTGCATCTCGTAAAAATCGTGAGATTTTTACGTGAATTCTGTCCATTCACTGTGAAAGACATTGCTCAGGCGGCTTATTTTTAAAATCGCGCAGCTTTTGCAATATACGAAGAAAATATGTTTTCTTTACCGCTGATACATTTTTTTCTTAAACTCAGCTTCGGAATTAATTTTATGCCATAGACTGTTAAAACTGCATGATAACCTTATCCAAATATTCTGTATGATCCATATTAAAAAAAAAACACAAAAAGAAAACAAGAAAATTAACTCTTTTCCAGGAAATTTAGAAAAAGAAACGTAAAAAGATTGAAAGAAATACGGGATTTCACCACAAAATACAAATATTGAAGATGACAATCCGATTTTTGGCGTAAATGTGACAAGGATGGTAAGTCAGATAATATCCGAAAACTTGAAAATTTTCATCGTGCTGGAGCGGGACTCGAACCCGCGTCTTACAGAAAACGCCCGGTTATGCCACTTGGGCGTTTCTTGTGATTTTTTTTTTTGATTGGAGGTTTAACGACCACCGTGAGCAACTCAATGGGCTATAAGCAGTCGCCCGTACCTAATTTAGGGTCACTGGTTCCAGGGAAGGGAAAGAGCCAGTGCCATAAGACAAACACAACATCCATGCCTCACCGGGATTCGAACCCGGACCCCTTACGGACGAATGATCTTACGCCAGCGCCTTAGACCACTGCGCCACCGGGGCGGCTTTTCTGTGATTAGCATACCCGGGCGTTTTCTGGGGGACGCTGGTTCGAGCCCCGCTCCAGGACGATGAAAATGTTCAAGTTTTCGGATATTATCTGACTTACCATCCTTGTCACATTTACGCCAAAAATTGGATTGTCATCTTCAATATTTGTAAAAAGATTATTTCTTTGGCAACAACGGACAATAAATTTGTTTGTTAAGGATACCTCTGATTTTCATGAATCATTAGCATATTATAACGAAGTAAATTTCTCCGTCATTTTTGGTCTACGCCGGGATTCGAACCCGAGTCCGCTTATTCCGGAAAAAGTCGCTCTACCAACTGAGCTACGCAGACGTTCATTCTGATTGCTATGTGCCTTTATGTCGTGTGCGTCCTGCTGGCAGGTACGTCACACCTCCCCCCTCCCCGAAAGAGGGCCGGGGCCATGGCCCATGGGTCAGGCGTGACCATGAATCGTTGCAGGCAGCCATCCACGGTAGAACATGCACTTGAGAACTCCCAGTCAATCTGGTGTGTGGAATGCAACGTCACACACATTTATTTTTCGAAGCGCTGGAGAAGGGATTCTCTGATTTTTCCTATCTCGCGGTGTGGAAATAACATCACACCAATCCGAGATTTGGAACGGTCGGGTCGTCCGGATAGTTCGGGCGCCATTATAACGAAGTAAAAATATCCGTCATTTTTGGTCTACGCCGGGATTCGAACCCGAGTCCGCTTATTCCGGAACAAGTCGCCCTACCAACTGAGCTACGCAGACGTTCATTCTGATTGCTATGTGCCTTTATGTCGTGTGCGCCCTGCTGGCAGGTACGTCACAATATATTTAGGTACATTTCACTTCATTTTGACTTTACTTCTGATCATGAACATAATTAATATGTGCTTTACATGAACAGTTTCGACATAAATTTGTAAAACATGTAAATGTAAAAATTTCTAACGGTAAAACTCAGATCTGCAGTTATTCCAAGCACTGCGGATACAATCAAGATATTACTATTTCAAAAAGTGTGACAAAAGAACCGGGAATTTTGTTTTTAATATAAGGATTGAAGTTCCGTTTTACATTATACAACACACGTTTATGTAAATATTAGCCTTGCAGGCTGGTAAGGATGACTGAATTTAAAGAAAACATCTATATCGTAGAGTCCTTAAATACTACAGGTTCGTAGAATGATGGGTTTTGTTTGCTCTGAATCGTATCTAATACTTGTATCTATCTATCAGTTGTTTTTACAACGGTATTAAATTTGAAAAATTATATATATTAAAAAATTTTCATAAAAAATTGTCAAAAAAATTATCTTATGGTGATATCTAAAGAGGTTGATGCTTCTTTCAAAAAATTGAATTCTACCGGAATGTCAATCAGTAAAGTTTCAAACTCGTTCTTTGAACAGCTACTCTTTCTTCAAAGGCAAAATTACCTGCAACACAACAAGCTTGCAATTATCTGTGTAGTCGTCTTTAAATGGGGAGACATCTCTCGAATTTATTTCTTGCAATAGCTCAACATTGCGTGGTTTAACCAGCCTTTTAATAGTTTGTGTAATTTGGGTTTACATTCGTAAACAAATTCACTTTGACACTTTTTCCTATTTTAGGTGATTCTATTTATTTTCTCTAAATTCTTAGAATAATTTTAATAACTTGCTGAAATCAAGTTTCGAATACTGAGATGCGATACTATGTATGGCATATTATTCATATACAGTAAAATGTTACAAGAACTTAAAAGGTAGACTGTGAGCTTCAGGTTCTCGTCTTTTCTAAATAACAAGATTGCTCGAAATAAAGAGAAGCCATTTTCTATCCACCTAAATTTAAAATGTTTCAAAAAAAAAGATACCTCTAAAATTCCTAACAGATATTTATTCACAATAAATGAAACGCACCGTGTTCAAAAATGTTAACAGTTCTGTATTTTTTGAAAGAATATGAACTTGCGGTCTTTTGCTTGGAGGTTCGATGAATAACATGAGCATCTCAATGGGATATACGCGCTCGCTTTTCCCTAACTGAGACCACTGATGCCTGAGAAGAGCGAGATCTTGTACCGTAAGAAAAACAGGACATACATGCCACACAAGGATCCGGACAGGGGCAAGTCTCATACGAAAGGTCAGCACCCAGCACTTAGACATTGCGCCATTTAAATAAAGAAAGAAATGAAAAAAAAAAGAACCGAGAGGAAATAGTGAAAGTTATGTATAATTCTGGGAGAAAAATGCCCAATTTTGTTAATGAATATATCTGTCACAAGAAATTATTACCCATTTTAAAAGTAGACGTACACTGGGGCTCCTTATAATTTGTCTTGATGGCGAGAAATCTGTGAAAAAATATTAACCGTACCAACATTTTCTGCTGTTACTCACAAGTTTAAAATAATTATTTTAGAGGACACGTGTACGCGATGCTTGGTAAAATAACAAATGTGTTTTTAACACAGTAATGGGATCTTCAAATATAATGACCTAAAATTCCAGGTCAGAATTACTGCCCCTCCATTATATTATGTATAAGAAGTCTTAGTTCTCAACGGCGCCATTTACGCGATGCTCTGAAGAGGCGTCTGAATGGATATGAGCTAAACTAAATAAACCATTTAGTTAACGTGTTTTTTTCGTTTATCGCTTTTGGTAGGTACGCTTTAAGTTGCGTACGTGATATCTTTTTATCTATTTATTGATTTTTGTTAAAAATGAACTACTTTAAATCCTATTTTTGAAATTCAGCTGGGCGGATATTTTCGGTTTTGATTCGCTGAGGTGTGAACTATTGGGTACTTTCGATTCAGAGAACTACGTACATTGGGTGTACAGATTAGAAATACATTCCGAAAAAAGGAAGGAATGGGCGCAATTTAGGACTGGCGAAAATAGTATAACGATGAAATTGTAAGAACATGATAAATGGTATAGGCTACATTGCAGCTTTTCTAGTACTAAACCACTGAAAATGAAGTAAAAAGGAATCTATTAAGATTGGCAATGAATACCTTTAAAGTGCTGTTTTTGTGAAAACGAAGAACTAACTTAATCTTCATTTTATAACTCACTTTAATTTCCCCCTAAAATGTCGGTAGACAAAACTTTTAAGTAAATGCGTTTGCAAGTAATCTTAAAGAGGAGGACATCTCATTTCGTGGCTCTTCATAACTTACATGTGATGCTTCCTTTTTTGTATTTCAGAAATGTTTGACGTCTTCCGAAATGTCTAAATATAATAGTTGTTAATGCGTAACTAAATAGTTTGACCGCTGAAATGCCCTAATTCATGAGCGAAAACTTGTAATAAATCCAAAGTTTAGTTCCCGGTGCCTGAGGGCAATTTTAGGATATCTGACTTCTGCGTAATTCCGATTTGATTACACCACTATTTCGTCCCAGAGTTTTAAATACCTTCCCAAAACGAACTGAACTGAGGTCTCAGTGGATGAGCATACAGTACAGTTTCGGTGAGAGTGTATTTTTCTCCTGATTTCCAAATTAGAATCTCACTTTGTCGTTATTCTTACTATCGACATATCACTTTATTGAATAAAATTTGATCTCCGTATGTAACAGTACAATGGAAATGGTCTCATATTATGATGCATAATTTTGAATCCTAAGTGTTGATTCAATCTGCCTTAACCATTGACCTTCCACGCTTGAATTTTGAAATCAGTAGTTTCCTTCAACTGGCACTATGGTTGTTTCATACATTGTTAGTGTTATTATCATGAAAGAGAAATGTGTTGAATTATATTTAATTTAATCAATGTTCTTTTTCATATTGAATTAACACCTGAATTTTAAGAAGATATCTAAAATTAATATCCTTTTCGTATTGAATTAAGACCTAAATTTTAAGAAGATATCTAGAATTAATATCCTTTTCGTATTTGTGGTTGTTAGTGTTCTGGTAAAGAAAAGATTAAACGTAAGGAATATTTGTCATCTAAACGGAAATTCATTTGATATTTCTATTTGAAATGGCACATATTGCTTAATCTATGCCAGCAACGTATGAATATTTTAACCATAACATTCGTAGAAAACAGGAAAAGACATTTTTTGAAAATATAATCTGTTTGCTTTTCAGTGTCGAAGGGTGAGATATAAATTAGTAATTTAAAAAATTTATAAAATAAGAGTGATAGCCCAAATTTGCTTAATGTTGTAGCGCATAAAAGGTTTTTTTTATGTAAACGTAGAAAAAAAAAGAAATATGTCTACGTGTGAGTTATATTTTTCCCGGACCTCTCTTCCTGTCAAAAGTTTTTATCCTCTACGGTATTTATCAGTTCTAGCAGAGGGCAACTAAAAACTATCACAGCATTTAGTGATACATAATTTGGGATTCCAAACTGCCTGAAGGAATCACATTTATATGTGTGATTTTACGTCAAAGATACTCGTAAAGTCCTGTATTACCTAATGGAATGCATTTTATGCGCCTATTTTGACTAGTAAAATATACACACAGGTTACTGTAAAGTGTATAATTTCTCTCGAACTTCGGCTATACATTGGGAAATCGAGAATTAAATAACAGGCTGTTTCGTCGAATTTGGGATCATGTCGTTATTTGTGTATTGGATTAATCTGTAGGTAGTAAGTGAGATTAAAAAGTACAAAGAAAAACGTAAACAAAACATGAAACCATTTGAAGTGTTTTACGCTAAATATTTATTTATTTCAAATTTAAATCTAACTTATCACTTCACATGAAAGAAATACGAAAATACACCATATGATACAAATTTTGAGGATGACAATCTGATCCAGAACGATGAAATTTTCAAGTTTTCGGACATTATCTGACTTACCGTCCTTGTCACATTTACACTAAAAAATCAGATTGTCATCTTTAAAATTTGTATTACTTCACTTTAGTACTTTACCTCACGATTATGGGTTCAATAACTGGAAGTAATATTAATAGTTTACAAACAAGGCACTTCGTTTCTTCACTTAAATGGAATTATTTGTCGAGATTATCCAAGGGATTATTTCGATTTATCTCTCACTATAAAGTTCGGAAAAGTATACTTTAGAAAGAAATTATTTATGTCCTTTCATACTTACCTGGCACTGGGGAGTCAACGCTCACAAATATCGATCCCCCAGACAGAGGCTTCCCATTGCACCTTGGGTTGCTGACGTCTGCCACATCCGCAAAATGCGGTTGATTGGGGTGCATAATTTTTGGTAGTGGGGATTGCGCTGTGCGCGACCCCTAACAATAAATATGACATTGAATATTTCTCTATTTCCCATGGCTACATCTAATTAGTTCATCGCATTACAAATTATAATACAGAGTTTTCTAGTTTTACTGCTTTAATTACTAAATGTTTATTGAGTGTTTGCGGTGCGCAAACACTCGCAACCGCATTTTCCTATTCGTATATATCTGATCCAAAATAATGGGAAAATTTCCCCGGATATTTTCATGTGTGTAAAGGTATTGCGCAGTGCAAAAATGCTGCAAAACCAATATCACGCTAAGATTAGTTAAGTACGTATTTCACAGCACACTCAGACGGTTAAAAGGTCCAAGTATGAGAGAGAAGTATCGAGATTACGGTAACTGAATCGCGCATGAGCAATCAATGAATCCAATTCTTAAGTTATTCCCGGGAAGTTCAGGTGGCAACCTTAAACCTTTTAGCAATGGTAATCTCGCATTATTGTAGCACATGGCAGATTGATGATTATCCGGGACATGTACAGGAAATAGTTTTCGTCTGCTTACTAACTTACTTTAAATTTGAAAAATTCGTTTGAACTTGAAATGTTTTAATTTCTAAGCAATTATTTTTGGAATAGCTAATTCAAGTGTCTATCGTGGAATAGGTGATATGTTTTTTAGTATTTTTCAGTGGAAGTTCAAGCGAAGATGAGAACAAGAGTTTGATGGGTTTCAACAGGGAATTCTTTAAGAATACATCTCCGACAACATAATTTTTTGGCCTAGTTAAATGAAGGAGGCATATTTTATTTGTGTTTGTAGTTATAATGTTGAAGGAATGGAAGAGTGAAAAATTAGTGGGACATTTGTGTTACCAGTTGCCATGTGTCACCCGTGTCCCAGCGTGCTCTTTATGAATGCGAGTGTCAGGTGCTTGAAACCGTTCGAGTTTGTGGGGAGAATTCTGACTGAAGTACTCTGCATGTAATACCCTGAACGCACTGCACACTTTTAGTGAAAGACATGGGCTTCTGCGATCACGTCGGGTGCACTTTGTGGGGCATCCATGGTGTTCGTTGTCCTTGAAGACACGGAAAATCAATGCATTTGAATAATAAATTTTAATTTTTCTATATTTCCTATAATTCTAGGTATACGTGAATTTTAATAATCAATCATGGCAATCTCTGTAAAAAGCGCATGAGTGATAAAATTGAGACACAGAAAGCCTGTGATACATTTGCAGTCAATTCTTTGATCTTCCATAATTTCTTCTCTATAAAAACGTTGCACTGCACAAAGTTGATTTTGTTCGAAGTAATTGGTTAAACGCAAATCAATGATATACTCCTTCTTATGCAGTATTTTTCGTGCATTTTGAGCAACATTATTTGCTGTGTAATTCCTGTGACCTAAGAATCAAGACTATGTTTTGGAATATAAGTATGATATATATCTCATATTTTACTATAACAAATTTGTGAAGTTTGGCACATTCATGTTTTAAACTTTTTTTGCCTTGCACAACTGCAGGAACATAAGATTCTGCCATCCTGCGATTGAGCTTCACGAAAATTAACTTTAATTAACATTTTCTCCTTTCGTTTTACTCGAGATATTTATTTCACCTTTACTGCAGAGAATTCTGAATAGAGTACTCTGTCGGTTTA
The DNA here is from genome assembly GCA_039090855.1 of Macrothele yani. NCBI lineage: Eukaryota > Metazoa > Arthropoda > Arachnida > Araneae > Macrothelidae > Macrothele > Macrothele yani. The sequence continues at coordinate 38,680,083 of CM077034.1, forward strand.
TTCTAGTCACTTTGATTTTTTCTTTATTTTATGTCATTTATTTATAGAATTAGAGTGAAGAAATTCAGTATACTAAGCATCGCGTGTACACTTGAATATCAGTTAGGGAATGCACTAAAGCCGTATCAGTAATTTACACCCAGGGTCAGAAATGAAAATGGGTAATTGAATTTCCTATTTAGTTTAAGAAACTGCAAAATGTTTTTTTCATGAAACTAAAAATTTCTATAACACTTCCTAAAGCATTTTGTGAAAGAAATGTTATTTACAATGAAAATAACTGGCAATTCATGTGGCGGATATAATCACTTCTGATTAGTTTCAATAGAAGAATTTCCAAGTTCATCATGATATTGAAGATTACCTTTGAGATGTGTCCAATGTTTTTCAGAGACACCGTTCCTGCGCATGCGAAATTCGCATACAATAAATAATTTAAAACAAAATTTAAGAAAATTTGGGTATTGTTTTTTACGTTTTTAAAGAAGTTCATGGTGTGCTTAATGGAGCAAAATCGTTTTGTTCGTCAAATGGTTTACTTGTGAAGACCTCAGGATTATAAATAAGTTCATGGTGTTTTGATAGTGCAAAATCGTTTTGTACGTCAAAAGGTTTACTTGTGAAGACCTCAGGATTATAAACAGTTGCTCGCTCCTAATCTGGGGCTTTTCCCCACTCCAGCTGTCGATGAGGGCCAGCATCGAATACCGGGACACTTCATCGTCCACAATCACGATTTGAATCCGGTATCAGCTGATATGAATTACAGCGTTACGTCCTTGAAAACGTGGCTACGTGAGCGATAAATGCTCTAATCGTCATTCCTTATTACCAATTAAATAAAGCGGAAAAATAATTTCATAAAGGAAACCATTTTTCACACTACCGTCCTGAGGGAGGAGATCTGTGTTTGTAACATGATAAAACAAAATAAACTTCCTTTAGTGTCCCGTGTAATGTAATAGATTGAAATAATACTACGACTTACGACAGTAAACTGTGGTAGGGTATGTACTAGTCCACAGTAAATAGGATATTTGTTTGATGCTTCATTTTATGTTTGCTATTAAAATAAAATGTTGCAGGTATTTAGTATGAACTAGACTCCGTGGGCAAATAAATGGTATCGATTTCTTCGGGAATAAGACGACGTGAAATTAAAAATAAATATTTTTTCTTAGCTTCCATTATATTTTTTTGCACATGACAATACTGTCCTAAAGGAAAGTTGTTTTATTCTAAAAATATTTAGTAGTAGTAGTATTAAAAGAAATCTGTCTTGTTGCACGATGATATTTATTCAGCTAAAAAACGAAATTAATGTACAGGTTAAAAAACATAAGCACTTTCGGTGTCACAGTGACACCTTCATCAGATGTGATTTTTTATCATGTGGTTATATGCTATTCTTAAATACGTGGAGAAGATGCATCATGGGAAAGGTAATGTCAGTGTCACATGATATAAAAATATTTAAATTTCCATTTTACAAAAAGTTATTATGGAATTTCTAGAGCTACCTTTACGTATCTGCTGAAACTAAGATTCATTTATATAAAGTAACTTGCCATATCTGAAATGCAATTTCCATGAAATTAAAATTTAATGATCAAAATAAACCAATTATTCTCAGCTATTAGTTACGTTGCTTTCAGATTTTAACAGGAAATATGTTATACATTTAAGAAATAAATTCAAATTGTTTCTGTTACTGGAGCCTTCTCATTTTCTTCAAGGAGCACTTAATCAAGTGCCTATTCTCGTCAGTTTGTTGTAGTTTGTGAGTGTGCAGGGTGAAATGTCCCTGTCTAAAGATTTTGCTTTGAGGTGAAAGTTTCCTATGAAAAATATGGGGTATGTAATTTATATAAAGAAGTTAAAACACATGTTTTATCTCAGAGGAATATATTTCAGATGCTTGATCCGACGACACCCATTAATTCAATATATCTTCATAATATATGCGTTCTAAAATGTAATATTTCTTAGAAACCGAAGTTTAATACGGATTTCTGGTGTCAATTGGTATGGTAGTTCAGATTTGTATTCCATATTTCGCTATTTTAAAAGAGATTTTCTTTCAAAACGTTCTATTGTTTTTTAATTCTATTTAACGTGATCACCTGAACAATACTTGCGTCGTTGTCGTGTCATTCAAAACAATTAGTGCATTAGCAGTGGAACATACAGATATTATATTTTCAACGGAATTCATTTGCTAATATATGTTTCTCTCGGATATCTTAGCTAAGAAGCTATTCAAGGATACTGGGCATAAATCCTGATTTGTTTTGTGCCAGTTTAAATGTCCCGCAGAATGAATGCTAAGGTTAATCACGAACAGCCATAAAACTGGCAAATGCTGAGTATAACTTATTCAAACGATACTACGTAGGTCGTTCAAAAAGTAACAGCAGATTGACAGTATTTCATTAAACGAATACCCCCGCCATATCAAACTCCCGCACATGAAAAATACATTCTTAGAAAAGGTGGTGACATTTCCCAATAGATGGCGTGGCGTACTTAAGCGGAAGGAAAGCATAAACAATATGGCGGCACACTCAGCTGTTTGCACCGTAGATGAATAGAGGACAATCATCAGGTTTTTGTGGTCCGAGAGTGTGAAACCTCGTGAAATTCATAGAAGAATGCTGAAACAGTACGGAAATGCCTGTATTGGCGAAAGAAGAGCGTACGAGTGGGTAGATGCGTTTAAAAACGTGCAAAAATCCATTCGTGATTCGCAGCGTTCCGGTCGTTCCAGCATTGCCGTCAAGGATGAGAATGTGGGACGCGCTGACCCCATTATTTTTTAAAACAGGCGCACTTTTTTATAAGTTTTCCCCAGAAAATTGGATGTCAGTATCGGATCAGCTCATACCATTGTCACGGAGGATCTCCGGTATGGCAACTTGTGTGCACGGTGGGTGCCTAGGATGCTGACCGATGAGCACAAGATGATTCGTGCGCAGACTTCCACAGTATTTTTGGCGCTTTTTAACGAGGAAAAAGACTGCTTCCTGGCACCTTTCGTCATAGCGTACGAAACCTGGGCGCATCACTATGAGCCCGAAAGCAAGAGACAGTCTTCCGAATGATGGCACACATCACCTCTGAAGAAAACGTTCAAGTCTCCGCTCTCCGCAGGAAAGGTACCGTTCACTCTTTTCTGGGAAATGAATGGACCAATTTTCGAGCACTGTCATAAAATGGAGGGAACAATTAATAGTGTCTGATACAGCGCAAAGTTGGAGAAGGAGCTAGAGCTGGCAATACGGAGCCGTCGCCGAGGCCTTTGGTCTAAAAGCGTTTCATGATGATAACCGCCATCACACGGTCCCTGCAACTCTTGACACCATTCGGAAATTGGAGATTTCAGATCTTACAGCATCTCCCATACAGCCCTGATCTTGCTACTTCTTGCCATCATGTGTTCGTACACCTGAAGGAAGCTTTGAGAGGAAAAAGATTTGGGAGTGATGAGGTCAAAAAGCGTGCATTCGTGGCTGAAGTCACAACAGAAAATATTTTTTTCTGCTGGACTAAAGATTTTGGTGACACGGTGTCAGAAAGTGTATTGAAAAGGTGGGTGATTATGTAGAAAAATTAAATTTTATTTGTATCTCTCATTGAATTATGTATCTGAAAATCAATTTGCTGTTACTTTCTGAACTGCCTTCGTATTTTGGCCATACGTATATGAAGATGAGCTCTTAATTCACTTCTGAATCATTTATTGTCACACTGGTTATACACGAGTTAAATTCCATTAACGGTAAGATATTCTCGTTGCAATTATTACTTAGAAGATATAGCTTTTCCAGAAGCCTGCCTTTCTTGAGTTGTTCTCATATTTTTTTTAACTTACTTTGCTGTGTAAACCGTTAACTAACAAAATGATTTAGAAGAAATAGGAAAATACCGGCTAAACGTTTGCTCGTGATGACGGATTTCCTTTTTTATTATATGTTGTTGAATTTCCAGTTTTCTTTGAGAACATTCACAATGATAACAACGAACTATCAAGAAGAACGTGCATTTTCCGTACGTATGGTTCAACACCATTTGCCATTCATTTCTCTTGATCAAAGTTTCAGAATATTTTAAGAACTATGTGTGTCATTGTTTGCATTCTACGGATACTAAAATAGTACCAACGCTTAATATTTAGAACACCGTTTTATTTATATATTTATTTTTTTGCACGCAGTAAAATGACATCGCGTTTTTTTTCAGAAACAACTAATATAAATAATTAAGTGCAGGCACAAAGTCCTACTTCTGAATTGGAAGTTGATTCATAACAAACCGGAAGATTCGCATTGTATGTTAGAAATGTTATTTGCGAATTTTCTAATTCTTGGTATACAAGGATGTGATCGAAAGTAGAAAATATTTTTTATGGGAATATTTCTTATTAGTGCCACTCATCAGGCTAACACAGGGTACAAAATTCGCCAATATCTATTTTACCAAACGCTTGCGAATTTCGAATGGTGCATAAAAGAGAATCTATTGGTATAAGGATAGTAATCAGAAAGCTCAGTAGATCAGTTTCATCAGTCATGGGGAAGAAAACGTAGAGTGTCCCTTTGATATGTGCGTTTCATTAATCAATTCTTATCGGCTTTATTCATACCCCATAAGTTAAAAATGTATGTACTGCGTATTAACAACACAACAGCAGGCAAGAACTTTTAAAACAATGATTACGCCGACTTGAAATCCAACGTTTCAGAAAATGTCCGTAGCAACAGAGCAGAGATTCCCAAACTGTGCTTCGCAGAACACTTTGCACTTGGCTGAAACTTTGGTTACCGTTGATGGAAGTGAATTTAATGAATCTTTTAAAATATTTTTTCTCGCAAAAGAAACCCTTTTTCAGCGTTCTAAATATCACAGGCTTGCAACAAAAACGTGTTTAGAAACCAATAGCTGATTCGGATAGATTCTTGGATGCTGATTTCAGGAAAAATAGTAAAAAAATTCCATCACGCACCATTTTTTCACAAATTGAAAATTTTGATTTTCGAAGCCACCAATACGTTGTGTTATAATCTACTAAGGAAGGGGATGAGCATTTAGAGTCATAAGTCGTCATTACTGGCGAAAACTGGAGATTTTTAGGGCAGTCTCTGGTTCTAAAAAAATAATAATTTTCAAGTAATAATATGTCCAAAAAAAGTTTTGTTTGGACAGATTTTACTTCAAAATGGCTCTTATTCGTCGAGAGCCTACGTTAAAAAACACCATGTTTCACCAGTCGATATCATGAGGAGAATTCCAGGAACATCAAGTGTAACCGGAAATGAGTTAGTTGATGACTCACTCCCTTTCGTTTCTCTCCCCTATTCCACGCTTCCCGCTCTCTGCTCAGTTGTACTTTGATCTTTGAGTGAAACGGTTGTGTGCTGAGCAGTGCAATTTTTCTCAAGGTGTTACATCTGTAGAGGTTAAAATTTTTCCCGCAGCGGATGAATATACTCATTTTTATAGTTTTCAGATTTAAAGTTTTAACCTATAAAATGTACTAAATAGAAGCAAAGGGCTTGTCTTAATTCTCCTGATTTCTTTTGTTATATTTGTATGGAATTTGTAGTGAAGAAACATCAAAGAAACATAACAGATTTTGTGAAGAAAGTATATTATGCATATTTCGGTGTAAAACTTGGTGACCAGAATAAGTCATGGGCCCCACATAAAGTGTGTTACCCTTGTGTTGAAGAATTGCGAAAGTGGTCAAAAGGCACGAAAAAAGTCTTTCCGTTTTGGAATCCCTATGATCTGCAGGGAACCTAAAAATCATAGTGATGACTGCTACTTCTGGTCATGTAGCGTGCAGGGGTACAATTTCATTAATAAGAGAGAAATATTTTATCTAAACCTCCCGTCGGCAATACGCCCTGTTCCTCATAGCTCAGAAATACCTGTACCTAAACCTACTGAGAAACTAGAAGACATTCCTGAAGACTCTGAAGACGAAGGTCTGGCTTATGATGTGGACTTTCACGGTGTTTCAGATAGCAGCGAGCCTCAACCTTTTTCCAGCTGGAATTGAATGATTTAGTCAGAGTTTGGGCCTTTCTAAAGAATCTGCAGAACTCTTAGGCTCTAGGCTAAAGGAAAAGAATTTATTGGCTCCGGGTACCTCTTTCTCATGGTTCAGAAAAAGAGAAACAGATTTCGTTCCATACTTTTCTCAAGATAGTGGCTTGGTTTACTGTAGCAATGTCCCTGGATTCATGGAGATGGTTAATATACAGTATGACGTGAACGAGTGGAGGCTCTTTATTGACTCGTAAAAGAAGCCTCAAAGCAGTGCTTCTGCATAATGGCAGCAAGTATGCTTCAGTGCCATTAAGGCATTCTGTGAACCTGAAAGAATGTTACGAGAATTTAGCCTTGATTCTCACCAAATTGTAATATAAAGATATTGGATAGACGATATGCGGTGATCTAAAAGTGCTTTCCATGTTCCTTGGACAACAAGTAGGGTACACCAAGTACCATTGCTTCTTGTGTGAATGGGACAGTCGGGATAAAGGCAATCATTGGATCAAAAAGGAGTGGCCGCATAGGAAAGCATTAAAACCTGGAAACAAAAATGTAGTAAAGGAAAGTTTGGTTGATCCCAGTAAAGTCCCCTTGCCTCCACTTCACATAAAGCTTTCCTTGATGAAACAATTTGTTAAGGATCTATCGAAAGAAGGAGAGTGCTTTAAATACCTTGGCAGCACGTTTCCAGGACTGTCGGAAGCAAAAGTAAAGGAAGGTGTTTTCGCAGGTCCAGATATTTGGAAACTTTTTGCAGATGAAGTGTTTCAAAGTAAAATGGTTTTGAGTAAAAAAGAGGCCTTGGAAGCTTTTAAGCAAGTCGTCAAAAAAATTCCTCGGGAACTTTAAGGACCCCGACTTTAAATGTATCGTGGAAAACATGTTATCGAAATTCAAAGACTTGGGTTGTTCAATGAGTTTGAAAGTGCATTTTTTAAAATCGCATTTGGACTACTTTCCCGAAAATCTTGGTGCTCTTAGTGAAGAACAGGGAGAAAGATTTCACCAAGATATCAAGGAGATGGAGCGTAGATACCAAGGTAGGTGGAACGTCAATATGATGGCGGACTACTGGTGGATGCTGCACAGAGGAAACCCGCATACTGCCTACAAGAGACAAAGTGCCAAAAGGAGCTTTCAGGGGAAAAGGAAAAGACAGTATAAGGATCTATGAATATCAGGGTGTATTAACATGGGTAACTGCGTTTATTAATATAATTTAGCAAATCATTTCCAATAGTTTGATAAATAATAAATTTGTAAATAAAACACTTAAAAATATTTTGAAAAGACCTACTTTTCGCCATAATATGTAAAATAGGCTTTCTTCCGCATATATTCAAGCCCATTTTGTGAAAAATCCTTACGTGATTGAGAAAAATAGATGCCATAGTTGAAATCAGCGCACCAAACAATATAATAAACAGTCATTACATTGCAAACCCTTTTTCATGACTGAAATTTTGCAGGCCTGTGTATTTAGATACGTATAATTGGCTTATATCGTGCTTGCGATCTTTTGGCAAACGAGGTTTGTTTAGCTTGTTACCTTTCCTGAGAATTACAAAAGAATTAAAACAAGTTACAACAATCATGGAATGCATTGATTATAATACGCTTTCCAACATACCAGAAATCATTACTCAAGTTATGAGGATAATGACTGTGGAATAAATCTCGGTCCTGTGCCCTGATCTTTGATCCCATTTCGATGACATTCAACAGGACCGGTTCAGTATACCACCGAAATAACATGATAAAGTTTTGTCGCAATCGAAGCATTTTTACGTAAGTTATGATGCACAAGGACTATGGAAAAGATTTTGCTGCTGTGTCCTAACCTTTGATCCCATTTTGCCCATTTTCAATAGGATTCGTCCAAAGGCAGGCCCCTACTAACATTTCATCCAAATCGAAGAATATTTACATAAGTTATGATGCATAATGGCGATGGAACTAATTCCGCTCCTATGTCCTGAACTTTGACCCAATTTCGCCAATTCTCAATAGGGTTTGTTCCCATTTAGTCCCCAACCACATACTAGAATTTCATCGAAATCGAACCTTTTTTACGTTAGTTATGACGCATAAAAGCAGTGGAATGGATCCCAATCCTATGTCCTGACCTTTCACCCCATTTCATTCACTTTCATCAGGGTCCCTTCCCAGGTGTTCCCCTACCAAATACTAAAATTTCATCGAAATCGAACGATTTTTACGCGACGTATCGTACGGACGGTCATACGCACACAACGCGTGACATAATGAGGCAGATGGGAATCGCGACCATCTGCTCGCAAGAGTGTGACGTCATAAAACTTCAGTAGGATCCACACACAACGCGTCACGTAATGAGACAGATGGCGTGACCGCTCGTCCACGTTCTCAAACGCGAGGTTGTGACGTCATAGGATTTGTAAGCATGGGTAACATTAATGGAACGACGCCATGACACTAAAAACGTTACAATTCGGGTTGGTTTTTAACCCACTAAACGAATTTCCTTACGTCAAGATTAAGCTAAATCGATTTCTAGTACCAGAAACGGTAGGTTAACGACTTGCATCAAAATCCTTAAAGCCGTTTTCAAAATAAAATTTCCATACATACAAGAAGACAAGAAGTGCTCCTTTAATTGTACGGGATAAGGGCAATGGAATGGATTCCGATCCTATGAACTGACCTTATACCCCAATTTCGTCCATTTTCAATAGGTTTCGTCCCCAGGTCGTCCCCTAGGGCATACTACAATTTCATGGAAATCGAACCATATTTACGCAAGTTATGACGCATAAGAGCAATGGAATGCATCCCGCTCCTATGTCCTGACCTTTAACCCCACTTCACGCATTTTGAATAGGTTTCCTTCCCAGGTGGTCTCATACCACATATAAAAATTTCATCGACATCGAACCATATTTACGCAACGTATTACGCATAAGACCAATGGAATGGATCCTGCTCCTATGTCGTGACCTTTTAGCCCAATTCGTCCATATTTAATAGGGTTCGTCCAAGGTGGTCCCCTACCACATACTAAAATTTCGTTGAAAGCGACCTATTTTTACGCGAGTTATCGTGCTGACAGACAGACGGACGGACAAAACTGGAGCATATACGCTTCTTCAACCTACGGTTGGAAAGCGTAAAAATATTATTCATTCTGCTGCAGCTTTGGAATTTCGAGGTGTGTAATGTGTGTAATAGACTAATACGTCTGGTTTGTCTCATAAATTAAAAAAAAAACTTTATCACTGAAATACAGGAGTTTTTATATGGAATTTAATGTGTCAAGCGCAGGAACCCAGCAATAATCCTCAAATGAAGTCCATGTGTTACTAAATAATATATGTGTTTACCAAATTACTTGCAGATGCATGTCCTCCTTTCCTAAACTTTCTTAATTAGAACTTCGTTAATATTTGTAATAAATACCCTGCTTCATAATCAATTTACAACGCTATTTTAATATACAATTGTAAAAGAAACCTGTTATAACTTTCGTGTTTTGTAAAATAATGAACTGCGTGGAAATATACAATTGTAAAACAAACCAATTATAACTTTCGTGTTTTGTAAAATAATGAACTGCATAGAAATGTTTTACTTAGAAAAAGAAACACGAAAGGAAAAGATGATACCATCAAATGGCAAAACGCTTATTCTTGAATTTTAATATTAAATTCGACACTCGGAAGCTGAAAAACTTACATCAAGAAATCTCGTACCTTTAATCCAAATATTCCGTAAACTTATATTCAGAAGAATGATTTATTGAATTAGAAATATGTCTGTGGATTTTAAATACAAATATGAAATAGTAATAATTGAAGAAACTATAACTATTTATATTGGAAGAAGTGAACATCAAGTTTCATTAATTATTTTGGAAAATATTTTATATACATAATAAAAAATAATTTGCTTGTCTATCAGTGATTGGCAATCCATGTCTATTTAAAAAACCCTTTTAGGGTTCGTTACTGTACGGCTCTTAAGCCAAAGAAATATTTACTGGGCTTTTTTGCGTTTCTTAGAGCAGCAACCAGATCAATTTCGATTCATGACGATCTGGAGATTTTATTGACTCTAGATTCTTTTAAACAGATAAGTTAATTTTGCTTTAATACATTTTTTTAGTTTTTCTTTATTCAAAATATAATAGTAAAACGATTAAACCGTTGTTATCTATGTATTGTATTTTTTTCCTTTATACCTTGCAATATAGATATGTCATTTCTCGTGCTGGTGGTAGTCCTAATAGAGTATCTTCTCTTTTAATTTTGAAGAATGGTAGTAATGCTAATGTGGCTGACGAAGTCAATTTGTAAAAGGGATCAATATTCTCACAGTAGCGGGGTCAGTTTAAATACTTATATCATTGTGCAAGTTTAAAATTCCCTTGATTTTTCCTTATGTACAATTTTAAAATCCCTTTGGGTTTTCCTATAATTAAACACTTATATCTACGTGCAAAATTTAAAATTTCCTTTTATTTTCCTTGTTGAATAACGTGCATAGTGGAATGTTTTCAGTCACTGTAATTGTTTTCAAAGAAAATATATTTATCGTGCTATCGTTCATAAGGTTATAACTTATTTTCCTCTATATATCTTCATATTGTTTTTTTTTAAATATCCCATCAGCCACGGAAATCGTCTGGTATGGGGAAATATTTCTGCACAATTTGTTTTTGTTAAGAGCGTTTACTCAACCAGTTGAGGTAAAATGGTACTTATATTTCTGTTTGCTACTCTGTACCAATTTCATATTTTCCCTTTGTTTTATCTTCCAAGAACCGTGTGATCACACACGGTATTTAAAATAGTAAACAATTTCGCCGTCATAGGGCGAAATTGTTTACTATGTTTTTTTTATCCACATCATTATTTTACGTTCTTCTTTGCAGATTTGCACGTACATGCTAGAATTGACGTACAAATTGTTTTGCTGCTGCTCGCTTTTTCAAGCGTGTACAGATTTACGAAAAAGCAATGCTACACAGATTCAAAACAAACCTTATATTTAATAATTAGATTTTCTAGAAGAAATAATATTTACAAAATTAAATTTTGCAGTCAGCAGTGGTAAGTATATGTTTTGTAAGAACACATGAATTAGCACTGGAAATTTACCTTAAAGTTAGCAAACTTAGTTTAACAAGGGCATTCAATCACTGCTAAGGAAGAGGGTTTTGAAATTCAAATGACTTTATCATTATTTTAAAATCTCTCTTCTATAGAAGTGATAAGAACTACTTCATCTTTAAGCGCTACTTCGTTTTCGTTATTGAAATCAACAATTTTGAGAGTAATGTAATGTTCAGTGGAATATTGACATTTGTACATCAATTTTTTGTGTGCAAAATATCGTTATTCGCTTTCCAATCAGTATCACTTTTCGTAAAATGTTTTCATGAAATATCTATTAACAAATGTGAAAATGATATTCGTGCGCTCTCTTTTCACAACGCCCTCCTTTAAGTTACGATTTATATTCTATAGAAGTGAGACTAATGTGCTTATAATTACCATCTGAGATTTCTGGAAATATTGTGCTACATTTCTGTATAACTTCAGCAGGCCACTTGGAAAAAAGTGTTTCACAGTTGCCCTTTGGATGTCTCGCCATCCATGCATTCAACGTATAATTACGATTATTGCACTGAAAATATTATGTAGGGCCCAAAACCAAAAAGAACCGAAAGTAGATTTATTGATTCACACCTTACTCTGATACCTAGCTTTTCATGAATGAGGCACAATCTAAAAAACAAGTATGGGGGATTTTATGTTTTTTTTTCCAAAAATATTGTTTCTCTACCTTCAGAAAGTTACAATCCAGACATTTATTTCATTAGTATGGTAGAGTCAACGAATTATTAGAAAATGAAAGTTAACAAGTCGTAATGCAAACAAATTTTTAACTCCTTGAAATGTATACATGTAAATTAACCACGCACATTAATGAAAGTTATTCAACCAGCTTATGCGACGAAACTCCTGCTTTGATGCCATGAAGTTCACTTGTTATCAAACCATATTTGTCAGAGCACAGCTTATACGTTATTTAAGTTGGGAAAATTTATGAGGCCACACTTTTTTCGTTTTCATAATAAAACGACATCACCTGAAAAACACTTTCCCACAAGGCTTCACTTTTTCAAGCGATTTCGCGACTTCGTTATCTTAAAATTATAAAAACATTAAATCTTGACTTTCATTATTCATACATTTATTTATCTTACTAAAAACGGTCCTGATCAGCACGAGTGACTTCGTGCAAATGTCTTGAAAGCCCGGGAGTGATCATAATTTGAACCAATCGGCGGAGCAATGACTTTTTGTTAAAAAATGTGGAGGACTATTTCTACGCATCAGCGTTTTTTCTGTTCAGCCATTGATATGCTTGTCATGTTGTAAAATGTTTTCATCCTGTTATGATTCACCTGCCTACTAAATATCGTAAAATTTCACGACGTCTAATATTTTTAATATCAGTCACGTTTGTAATATAAATTTTGCTATCAATGAGCTACGTGAAATTCCGTAAATTTCAACAAACTCTATACCATTTTGCTAAAAACAAAAGTAAACCACTAAGAATGTTTAAGTCACAGTGAAATCTTTCAACAATACTAACAGTAAATGGAAAGTTCATTGGCTGGGAAAAATAACAAACTTTTTCATTACAATCGATGAATAAATATGGAGCAGTAGTAAGCATATTAAAATTTAGCCTTACCCTTTGTTTGGTATGTGAGAGGTGTCCTCATCAATTAAAAGTGAGAATCCCGTAAACGAGCCAATTTTATTTTAAAAACTCTAATATATCTAAACGCTTTTGTGGTTAATCTGCGATTCATTATTTTAGCGAGTTGTTCGCATCTAGGTGCTACCATCATAACTAAAGAACTGAAGAGGTATTGTAGATTTCAAATTTAAATCTAAGTTATGAAAGTAGTCAACTTTGACATTCAAAAACTGCAAACTAAGTCACAAAGTAAAGTTTACAAAATGTGATTCCAATGCTAAACAAATCGAATGATATGGACCTTGTTTTAAATTAGAGAAATGAAAATTTCAACAACACACAAGCAAATGCCTTTGCACACATTTTTTCCTCAAAAAAAATAAAGATAAGAAAGAACAGATGTTTATCCAATATACTACATCAAGACGCAAAGAAGGCGCAGTTTTGTACCAATTAGCGATTTGTATAATGTAAATAATATACTCTGCAATTTAAATGTGCTATCGCCCTTATATCAGACATTTCTAATTCATTGCTGCATAAAATGAGATTCTAAGTCAGTTGAATATATTCCTATATTGAACCAGTCGCTTCCATGAAATCGCAGCATGTTCTCAAATTAAATCCGCTCGTATCCCAGGTGACCTTTTTCGGTCGCTTGGTACGCAGTCTAATATTTCAGCTGCTCAACGTTATTTAGTTCTTCTAGCTAAATTAAAAGCATGAGTTAAGCAAAATTATAAAAGTACTTTTCTTTTTAACATAAATAAAAATGAATATTTCGATGTAGCGAAGACAACAGAAGAACATATGCGCTAAATATGTTTAAATTTCATAAAGCTTAAGGGTATTATTTAAAGTTCAATATGTTTTTAAACAATCCCAATTGTCTAGTCGTAAAAGGATCCAGTAAACAAAATAGCTGCAGGGAAAAATTAAGCTTTTCCTTACAATATTTTACTGGAAAAATAAACGCTTAAAATAAAATATTATATATTCTTTTTTAGTGACTAATCTGTTTTAAAGATTTTAATTTCATGAGTTGGTCTATCTTTTTTCAATTATTATCATTCTGATTGCAATAATTTAATTGCAATCAAAAATTAACTTACTGAATGTGGAAACTAGGTTTCCAGCAAATTCTGCGGATAACAATTTTCAAAACTCTGTAGGTTCTCATTTCTGGCGCTTCCCCATAATTTTGAAGTCATACCCTTGGGTACAGTCCTTGGTATTTTCGTTTTCTTTCGTTTTCAGCTTCTTTGTCGGAGTTATTGTCCCTTGCAATTCAAGATTCCATTTCCAGGCAAGTGAGTTAGTGATTACTATCCAATGTATAGTACGTGTTGCTAATCTGTGCTCTTAAACTAATAGCTTCACATAAGGAATAAATAAATACATGAGATTAGATACTCTGTGGTTACTCTTTTCGTGTGATAGTTCTGTTTTAACTTGACCTATGAAGCGTCAGGTGTTTGCGAAGTAATCTGTATTTTCTTCTGTAAGAATATCGAAAATTTGTAATTCTGTACGAGTGCTATTCAAGAAGCTGGATATTTACTTAGAGCATTGCATTCATACTGCTTTTCATTTAAGTCAACAAACACACTTCCTACTTGAATGATCAAAATTTTACTCTCCTAATTACCATCAATGACTTAACGACGCTTCATAGTCATTATCATTCAGTAGTGCATATTGTCCCATAAAAGATTCCATTCTATTATTATATTGTTTCGTAATGCTCGAGGGCGCTCTCTTGAAAGCAAACAGTTATCCCTGCGTTCTAGACACATCCAACTCTTCGATCTCCAATCATTAACACATAATATTAACAACCGTTCTGTATTTTAAATAATAAAGGTAAACAACAGAACTTAGTAAATTCGAGTCCTCGTTTATTTGTGAACACACTGGAAACAGTGTTTTTTTTTTCACGAGTTTGAATTACATCTGTATCATATCTGCGCGTTTCAAGAAGGACACAAGGCATGGATGAACAGATTTGTAGCAGCAACTCCATATTTCTTGAAATATTACTTAAAGATATCGATATTCTGAGGAGAGAACTAAACAGTAGATCAAAATATCCGAGTGAAAAGCACCAAAAATATACATCCACTTCGTTTGCTCCAGTTATCACCCATCAGCGAAGATTTTGGATTCAGTTCGAACTGGTTTTATAAGGTAGACAAGCGAATAGAAAAAGTTCGTGTTGTTTTGTATTAGACGAAATATTTATTCACAAATGTCAAATAAGCTTTTCCGCAATTTGTCTTGCCTTCAGTAGACCTGTAGGATTTCACGGTACACACTGAAGAAGTGTTCAACCAGCCGCACTACTACCGTAAAACAGCATGTTAAATGGATGCTATGACGTCAGTTCCATTTTTATATCCCATTAAATAATTCATTGTCGTTGTTAAATTCTGTTTCCCATCTGAAGTGTTTACTTGATGTTTGTTTTCGATACCTACCTTTATTGCTTTGTTTTTAAATACAATTACAAAAGCAATCACTTTATAAATTCTGCTGGTCCTACACACTTACCGATTTGTCGAATTTAAAATTTGGTCACCAGATTTTATTTTCAAACTATCCACTACGAAAGTAATGAGATACAGCAACTGTGTATTTCGTTGAAGCACCAGCAGCAGCCCGATGAATTTTCTGAAAACAAACATTTCCTTTGTGCTCTCTTCCTTAATCATCCTACTTTAACTTAATAGCGCCGCCCCGGTGGCGCAGTGGTCTAAGCGATGTCGTCTGATCATTCGTCCGTAATAGGTCCGGGTTCGAATCCTGGTGAGGCATGGATGTTGTGTTTGTCTTACCGCACTGGCTTCTTCCCTTCCCTGGAACCAGTGGCGCTAAATTGGGGAAGGGTTGCTGCTTATAGCCCTTTGAGTTGCTCACGGTAATCGTTTAACCTCCAATGAATAAGAACTAAAAATAATGGCAATTAATACGTCCTATTTAAACAGCACAATTCATTTCTTTTTTATTTTTAAAGGTGGAAATTTATCAGAATATACACACAACAGCTGAGAGAATACTACACGCCACGCAAATGAAATGTTTTTAAATACGGAATCGATTAATCTTAAACAGTTAGTGTCGTCCGTGCATCCACAGATATTTTTTTTATTCATCCTCCTGATTCCCTGTTTCTCTATAGTTAATGTTAATAAATACAAATTTTCCGAAAATAATAAAATAATGACATCAACTTCCACAAAAAACAAAACAAAACAAAAACATTATTTTTAACTAGACCATTCAAGGCCTAACACAAAGGTTGGGAGATATTTATTTTTAATTAAAAGTGTTTTATGATCATTACATTTATATAAATAATGTTATGAGTAAAAAACCGAATGTATCATAATTCTGCTTTGTGATGCACAATTAATTTAATTACATAATTATTAAATAAATCGAAAAAAATACACCAAACAAAAAATGTTGCTTAACTCGCATGAGCAGTGAATGAATGTCAAATAACAGTTTATGTAACTTGGTAATAACAGAAATACTTTCAAAGGATAAAATTTCTTGAATGTGACATTACCTATGTGTCATTCCACTTCAGTTCTTAAAGAAAACTATCAAAATCCGGTTTAGAGGGACTACGATTCCCACCGAAGAATCCGTTGCGCTCAGTCGGCAATAACTGCCTGTGTTCGCCGGAAACACACTGAAAGATTCCGCACAAATATCTCACAGGACCACAACTTACGTGGGAATTTAGAATCAGATATTTTTGTTTCTAACAATTTCGAGTAGCTGTGCGGTGAATCTTTGAAGCAAAGGGAAGTGAATGTGCTTTGTTGAAGAAACCTGCCAACTTGGCTTGGCAGTTAGCGTGTGTGAGTCTGGAGGAATTGAAGGCCGCTGTGGTGTAGCGGAAGTATATCCGGCGCGTAACTGAAAGACCCTGGGTTTGACTCCCGGTGGCGGCCAGTGAGAATTTTTCCGTGACTCACTTACAAACGTGGAAAGAGGGAAGACCTTTGTTTGACGCCCCCAGAAAGAAATGTTAACAACTGTTACCATGGAAAACCTTTCAAATATTTGGAATTTCCAAGTTTAAAGAATAAGATTTTTAGAAGTGTTCCCCTGCATTATCTGTAGTTATGAAATAATTACTTTTGAAAAAAAGGAAGTAATATTCTTTCACAAAAGGAGCAGCAGTATACAAGGATTGTTCAATAAGAGTTGGGTGTATTTGCACTTCCTAATTTGGTGTTTGCACTTCGTAGTTTTATTGATCCCTCGTAGCAGATGCATACGTCTAAAGTTGCTCAACGTTCTATAATTCAATTTTTAAAAGCAGAGAACTCAAACCAGCGAAATTCGCAGACGAACGAAGGCGATGTATCGGTCTGCTTGTCTTCCATTCAGTACTCTAATGCGGTGCTGCCAGCTCCCTAGTGGTGGATGAACACAGACCAGCCACAATCAGCAGCACCACGTTGGGCTATTTCAGTGAAGCCAATTGCACGTGTGGATGCTGCAGTAAAAAAGAACTGAAGAGTCACTATCGGAGAACAGCCGAACAGTGCGGGTGTAAAAATTCCAACCAGCAATATGATCATGCATTCGCACCTTGAATTTCGTTAGGGCTTCGCCAGGTGGATATCAAAACACCTGTCCGATGAATAAATGACTCAACGAATGTACAGTGGTTACAACACTTTTTCCCTACCATAGAGATGGTGATTTCTTGCGACGCATTATCGCTGGAGACGAAAGCTCTTATCATCATTTCGAGCCATAGTTGAAATGTGAGAGCATGCAGTGGAAACATATGCATCATCGCCACCGGCGAGGTAATCACCGTCCACCATTTCCGCAAGAAAGGTGATGTTATAGCTGTTCTGTGACCATCAGGAATAATTGCTTTCTGAGTGGCTACCGAAAGATCAACCATGAATGCTAAACGATATTGTCAATTTTAATGAATATCCGATAAGCCATTAAAGCAAAAGACCTGGCAACCTCACTCAGGATATTGTACATCTGCATCATAACGCCTAGCCTCACACGGCAGTCATCACGCAAAGGATATTGCAGCGATTTTGCAGGAAAGTCCGTCAACTTCCGGTGTACAGTTCTGACCTATCACTCTACGATTTTTACATCTTTGGGCATACGAAAAAATCTCTCAAAGGCAAACGCTTTACTTTGTGTTATCAGATGCGTGAAGCTTTCGATAACTGGTTGCAGCAGAAGCCGCTTTCCTTCTATGCCGAAGGAGTCCAGAGACTCGTGCAACAATCGAATCGCTGTCTAAATACTTGCGGCGATTATTTTTAGGTATGTTACATTTTGACCCTTTAAGGCAGAACGCCTGACTAATATTGGACCAACTTTAAAGGTGGTTAGTCGTAGCACTGGAAGATACCCGAGGCTACCAAACCCAATTTTCAGAAGGGTCCTATGTATTGGGTATAGTAACACATTACTCCCGTCAACAACATTCATATTACCGGCGAGCTGCGTTACAGTAATATTTCATCTTTTGGCTTGCACCATAAGGGATAGCTTTCGCTCACTCCTATTATCGATGAGGCGTAGGTAGCAGCATCTTACAGACCGTTCGTGGTTTTTTCCCTCGTCGAAGAACGTTTTGAAGGTACTCATCAATGCTTACTATGATCACTTCACTGTACTTGACATCTTGACATCTCTGACACAGTCGTCTGTCTATCAAAATTTGGCCCTTCTCAAGCTTGCTTTATTTAAACAAGAAGAATAACACTAATTAAGATAGCTTAGTATCACGTGTCACTTATAGCTTTTCATGACTTTCGCAAGCGCCGCTGGTTTCCAGCATTTGCTGCAATTTGCATAGATGGTCACAATATTTTGGCTCTTCAGTGTACACTAATTGAACATCTGTCGTCATGCAGTTACGTACTTTTCAATTACAAAATCAGCAAAAAGTCAAAATTTTCATAAATTTTATTAGAATGCATATACATATTTCACCAGAAATCGAAATGAACGGCGTGAGCAACGAATATATTGAACACGAGAACCAGGCATCTGTTCATACGCCGAAATCTCAAGCCGTCTGGAGGAAAATAGGAGACAATTTCTGGACGAATTATTCAAGTTAGCTTTAACCGCCGTTAGTTTCAGGCATGTTCACCGCTGAATACGTTTCCAAACATTACGGTGATATTGGAAATTTGTGGTATATAAAATAATACATTATAATGGGACTTGCTCACGATGCTCCGTCCCCACGTTTCCTTGATTACATCTTTGCGAAGGAATACAGCTAAAAATTTAATAGTTTCGTTTACGGAGGTATGTTGAAAAGAGATACAAGTAAACAATAAAACGTAATACATAAGTGTAACTGTAAAATTATATAATAAATACAATTGTGTAAAATACAAAACTCAAACTTTGCAATAAACAAAAATTTGACTCTGAATTTTACGACGCAGTTATTTATTCGTTGATTTATCTCAATATTAATGTATTTAAAAAGAACAAAGACCGAAGGAAATATAATTGTGTTGCTTAGAAAATGTAACTTTTTGTTCAGTATGATAGAATTTCATGCTTAAGTGTCAAACATTACCTAGATATTTTGCAAAACCTCAAGATGTATGTATTGTAATTATTCGTAGATGCTACTGCACCAAGTGAGTTGCAAATCTTTTAACTTGAAAGCAATTTCAGTTCAGTTTTGCAAAAAAATCCCGTGCTGTCTGATACCATCAAATTGGAAATACATTTTATTCCACACATACCTCAAATCTCTGGTTTAAATGTATGATTGGATTTTTTTCTTAATCAGGATGAACACCTGGAGGTAAATATTTGGCACATAGCATCAATTTCACGTTCTCCGGTTTCCAAAATTCTAGTACTAATAAGTGTAAAATTAGAGGATTTTACGAAGGATGTTTCTGACTCACGCAAAATACTTCCTTTAGATTAGTCTATAAGTAATATGTTCCAAAATTAAAGCAGCTGGACCTGTAGGAATGCAGATTCAGAGCAGTGGGTCAAGCGGAGCACCGTGACTCAACTGGTAATCAAAATTGGGTCCACCTGAGAAAAATGACTGGCACACACAATTAGAACACCCGAAAACCTAGAACCATGACTTTCTTGAGAGAACGAGCCATTTTGTCGAACGAAAGCTGTGAACTGAATAATTACTGACTTGCAAATAAAAATTAAGGTTTGCACAACAATGCCACACGAATACAGAAAGTAAATAATATGCTTTTCATTAAATCTCGGAAACTGATACATGCATGGAGTGGTTATTCCGTTGTTTTGTAGGCCATATTACCGTTTAGAGACGGCGGCAATACGAGCTCTCAGAGTTTGGAAATCACAGTTGAGGTTACAAACCAGCTGTCTAGTACACAAGCCGATGCATGGAGCTATGGAATAAATCTTTCTTAAGTCGGATGCCTAGTGAAGGCGTATTCGAATTGAACCTGATGAACTAATACAAGAAAAACTTGTTAAAATATATGTTTTAAATTCCTTTTTTTTCAGATAAAACTGACAGCCTTAAAAATTTCCGTAGTCGCTTTTAAAGACTGCAAAAGTTTCGATAAGGCATCATTACGTTTCTCATATACGCATGTATACGCCTATTTTTAAGATTAAATTTTGAAACAAAATTATATGATTGGAGAAATACACTGGCGGAAAGGGAAAAAAGAACACCAAGAAGGAATTGGCGGACGATCATGAAATTTACATATGTTAATTGGGTCGAGATTACGTAGTTGTGATGTTAATGTTGGGACCAACAGGTGAGCGCTTACGCCACAGCACGGCATAATATGCAAGTTATCGTCGGTGGTATTTAAGGAGTACGGCGAAGTGAATGCAAGCAGTCGTCGGCGTACGGACACATGCGAAGTTCTTGAAGAAGCTGCAATGCCTGGACATGGAAGACGTGTACGATTTCAGCAGTTATCGGACTTTGAGCATGGTCGTCTAATCGGACTCCGCGAGGCCGGGTGATTGTATCGTCGTATTGCGGAGCGAATTGGACAAGAATGATCGGCGGTGGTACGATGGTGGCATAGATGGTCCGAGGAACATTCCCACACGAGAAGACGTGGAACCGGGAGTCACAGACGGACTGATGAGCGGACCAATCGACGCATAAGAAGAGCGGCGTTGTCAAGTAGAACATCCACTGCGACGCAAATCCGAGCTGCCGTTGCACCTGAGGTAACTGTGCGAACAATCTGCAACCGTCTACTGGATGCAGTACTACGTGCACGTGTGCCTCTGGCATGTGTACCTCTGACTTCAGCCCACCGTCAGGAACGGCTGTAGTGGTGTCGCCAACGTCTGCACTGGAGAACGCAATGGCGATCTGTCGTGTTCAGCGATTAAAGCAGCAGCTGCTTGGGAGCCTCCAATCAATAGCCGTATGCGTGTTCGCAGACGCACAGGGGAGCATCTCCACCCTCCTTGCATCCGCCAGCGACACACAGGGCTTACACCTGGTCTCCTGGTGCTGGGAGCGATCAGTTATCACTCCCGTACATAACTAGTGTTTGCACCGGGTACGTTAAACAGCACCTCCTACATCAACAACATCATTCAACCCGTTGTTGTGCCATTTGTAAGGTAGGTCCATCGTAGTGTTTTCCAGCAAGATAACGCACGCCCACACACGACACGTGCAACGCAACATGCACTTCATGATGTGAGACAACTTCCATGGCCACCGGATTTGTCCCCCATTTAGCACGTGTGGGATTTTATTTGACAACGACTTGTCCGGTTCTCGACGGCCAGCCACGACCATCCCCGATTTACGCGTCCAGGTTGAGGATGCTTGGAACTCAATACCCCAAACTTACATCCAACATCTGTACGACAGACTCCATGCCAGAATTGCACAGTGTGATGCAGTTCATGGCGGTTCAACCTCGTACTAACCATGTTACATGGAAGTGTTATTTTTCAGTTTACCAGCAAACACAGCTGTATTTTGCCATAATGTTTTGATCACGTTATCTTCTGTATTCCGTTACTATGCTGTATAAATTTCGTTGGCATCAGAAGTCTCCTTCTTGGTGTTTTTTTTTCACTTTCCATCAGTGTATATACCCGTGGAATAAAAACTTTATAAAATGCAAAGCAATCTGTGTTTGTTGGCTAATGTAAGAAGCTAACCGTAATATTTCCTTTCTATCAGGCAGCGCCATTGTGTGACGAAATTCGTGTGATTTGAGACAAGACGTTCAACACCAATTTACCGACAGGTGTTTAACCTGTTTACGGCGAAAGAGTCTAATTATACTGAAAGTTTCTGTTTTTTTTTTTTTTTTTTTTTTTTTATTTGAGGTTTAACGACCACCGTGAGCAACTCAATGGGCTATAAGCAGTCGCCCGTCCCTAATTTAGGGTCACTGGTACCAGGGAAGGGAGAGAGCCAGTGCCGTAAGACAAACACAACATCCATGCCTGACTGGATTCGAACCCGGACCCCTTACGGACGAATAATCAGAGACCAGCGCCTTGGACCACTGCGCCACCGGGGCGGCTGAAACGTTTCTTATTCAAACGTCTGGTAAAAATTATGCATAATAGTGTAAATTGTCATCTTTTATCCGTCCTAATATTCAAAAACAGTGTCATTATGAATTATATCCTCAAACATATATTGTCCTTATAATAAATTTAGAATCAAACTTAAGCGCGTCTTTTCTGCTGCCAGAGTTTTGCTGACTCCTGGAAGGAGACTTTTGTAATAGAATTATGATTTGCCTTCCTTGTGAAAGAAATGTAGGTCCTCAAATTGTCGCTAAGTACAGTCGGCGTCCGTCCGTAATCTTGGTACACCATATCTCTGTACATGCTACCGATTTAGAGAATTCTCTTCGCATGTGGGTGCCGGAAAAATGACAAAGTTGTTCCTTGCATATTGGTATTTTTTCAAACGCAATAATTACGCGTGTGGGCACAAATTTAATTACCGTTCAATCCAAAATATAATTTTTCCATTCTATAAATAATAAATACCGGATTTTAAAAAGTATTGCTCTCATTTGGCACGATCTGGAAAGAGTACCATTTAGGCACAATATATTTAAGAAATAATAGACAGTTTTTACTCTAAAGTGAGCTAAATTAACTTAGGGTTTTTAGATGATGCTTATGAAATTCGGATTTAGAAAAATAATCTTTTGTGTATAGATTCCGCGGTGAGAAGTATTTTACAAGTTCTATTTTTCCGTGCTGGGCAGATTTGTCTCTAAGAGGCGTAAATGTATAATTTCGTTTTCTATATTTCTTCAACGATATTTTCTGTCGTGAAGAATTCATGAAATTATTTTTTTCTGAAATTTAAGTGACAAGAACTCTTTAAACATACACTATCTGATGAAAAGTGACCAGACACTTGCCTTTTCACTATCTCTTTGTAACAGGAAAGCAATTAACATCACTTCTGCTGGGAAGTCTTTTCACTGGATTTGGTTCGTTGCTGCGAAAATGGCCGGCCATTTCTCCACGAAAATGCCATTTCTCCACGAAAATGTGTTAACGACTTCGGGATATTCCGTCTGGTTCACAGTCGCTGTTCCGATTTATGACAAAAAGGTGCCATCGGAGCTGTGTACAGGTTGCTAAAGATTTTACACACCCATCTCATGAAAGAAATTCCGCACAGTTCTTGCTTTAGGGACATTCTGTGGTTTCTTCAGGAAAGTTGTTTCATTGATTTGTTACTAAAATGTTTAAAACACGGAATTTTTATGAATATCTTCATGGGCAGCTGGGTTACTAATACCTGCGCTGGAACGAGGTGACCAGCCAAACCCATAAAAAAACAGCTCAAGAGCATGACGTGCATCGTGATGGAGAAATTGCACCACTGCGAATAAGAGACTTGGATTTGTTGAGCACCACGTGCCATTGATGTGAGAAGTGAACGTCGGCTTCAAAGGTGCGTGAGGGCCGATCGACACGCTACAGTGGAGCAACTCACTTGCAGAATGAACCAGGAAGCTAGCGGAAATGTGTCTAAAACGAAAATTCAGCGAACCCTGCTGCGTATGTGGCTCCGATGCAGGCTGGTGGTCACTGTACCGATGCAAACGAAGGTGCTTCGGCAGAAAAAAGCTTACATTTGCACGGCACTATCGGAATCGGACATCCCCTTATTAGCAAAGGATTGCCTTCTCCTATAAGTCACGGTATCTGCTTAATCGAACAAATGGACGTTGCCGAGCAAAATCTATTCCACTTTACTTCGGAGCAGGACATAAATGGATTGCAAAGTATTGTGCAGATTTTTGAAATCTGTATTTCAGTAGAGAAGCGTGTAGATTGGACAAAATGTGCGTGTGTGCGTGTGCGTGTGCGTGTGCGCGCGTGGGTGTGTTTTCTATAAAGAGAGGAATTAACAATTTATCTACGTACTTAGAAAGCCAAACTCTCCTTGCAACTTTTCAGCAAATATAAATGCCACCTTGTCTGTACTATTATTACTATTCGTTTAAATTTCGACGAACTTTCATATCACGTTTCGTTGTTTTGCTGTTGCAATATCGCTCATTAGTATTTCTTACATTTTGCTTAGAAAGAGTTATTTTCAATAAAGAGCACGGAGATGCGGTCCATCAAGTTATTAATATTTACTGCCGTCTGAAAAAGAAATTAACCCAAGAACTAACTCATAAGTGTCTGCTCACCGGCTTGCATTTTTTGCCGTTTAATTAGCGTTTCCCTTCCGACACAAATTTCTTGCTGCATAACTTTAATTCCTTTCTTTCCTATCAAAGAAATTATTTTTCTAATTTGTTCTTTGAATAGGAAAGCAACACTGTGTTTGTTTCTTTGGTGTGGTAGTATAAATGAATATAATTTCAAAAGTAAACTTTTGGTACCGAAATATCTCCCTAAAATCAAAGAGAGAAAGGGAAGAGATTGGTAAGTTACGTATTTTTTGTCTCTGAATAGAAAGGAACGAAATGAAATCACTTTGCATGGGCAATGGTAGAAATTATTGTACTTAAACAAGATGATGTCATTGCCCACAATCGCGCAATCGTAAAACAGCTACATATTGTTATACACTAACCACTATTTTAGTACGTATCCCAGAGAGTTGTATTTCACAATGATTATTTACGTAACCTAACTACTATAGTTTCAGTGGTAAGATAGTTCAACAGATTCCAGAGCTGCCATTTTTTTCGCTGATAAATTTAATAATATAAAGGTATTCAACGTATTTTGTCAAACATAAGTCATTATCGGTTATGTGAAGCGGTTAGGTTGAAGCGTGTGTTATCAGAAATGACCCAATTTATAGCAAAATCCGCCATTCAAAAATGATATGAACTTATTGTGAGCATATGAATCGCGTATCTCATTTGGCTAACAGCCAAATTGAACACTAAGCCCTTCCTGATAAGAATTGGTGCACTTTCACGTTTTTGGTCTTCTAGGGTTACGAATGTCATTTAAAGTTTAATTGCTAGCCCGACAGAACAAATGATCGGCATGCACGGATCTTTTAAAAACCGGACATGATTATGTCACCACTAAGTATGTCGATCAGAAAATTCCTTATCGTTGCAATTATTGCTGAAGCCTGAAAAACTTATTTTGCATTGCGTAATTGTAAACTATGGGAAAATGATATTTGTACTTTCTTGTAGCACAATGTTGCCGCTTGATGTTGAAACAATTCTTTTTCACCTACAATACCTCTTAAGAAAGTCATTGGCAAAATTTTCTTCCTCAAATAATGCGAAGTTTTCCCAGTGATGGGTGGAAATAAAAATGTAGCATTCTCCAAAATTTCTTATTCCAAATATCTAATATCAAATACGGTTATTACGTCTGTCTGATTACATTGAGAAGAACGTTTCTCGTATTATTTTAATTCCCCTAAATAGAGCTTTGGCGAAAGGGGCGTAAGTGCGAGTTCTCTTTCCCACATATCTGGCAAAATGCATTCCTATATAAGGAAATCGACTGAGGACACTCCGGTTTGACCTGAGCCCCTTATTTTGAAAAATAGTTTCCGCATATTTCCTTCTCATAACCATTCACAATTTCTCCTCCAGGTGGAGTAGAGGTATAACGATATTTTTAATTGTTATATTTCTGCTTCCAACTCAGTGAATTGCAAAATCTATTTTTCCTCAATCATGGTAAAAGATATTTTGCAATCAAAATTTATAATTTTCCTATTTTTCTCTTATTCCAACTGAAAACGCAAGACTATATTAACGTCTACAGTACATTTGCAGCTCGATATATTCTTCCGCTAAACATGTTCCATAATTCATATTCTGTCAATCGCTCTTAACTGTAAAAAAATGCATGTGTAATATAGCCTAAAACCCAGGTACTAAACTATTTACCCCTAAGGATGTGTAAATATGAAATATATTTTTGAAAAAGCAGTCCAAAGTGAACAAATTTTCAGCATCTAGTAACAGTTTTTTATCGAAAACTTGACAGATACTTTATATTATTAGAGTGAAAAGCTGAGGCTACGTGCCTTAAGTTTTTTTCTTCTTGTCTTTTTCTTGCCGTTTATGAAAATGCATCTAAATATGGTATAGAATGTCATATTTTCTCCGGAATGTCATTCATCATTATGACAAAAATATTAGGCGAATTTCAGCTATATATACTAAGTGATCAATGAATTATGGGCACAAACCTAATACTTCCTAAGTCCTCCTTTCGCCCTCATTACACCAGCTGTCCGCGTCGCATCAATTCAGAAAAATGCCGGAAGCAGTTGGTAGGTATGGCTATCTACGTTGGGTGTAATGCGACCTTCAATGCAGGTACTGGTGAATCGAGACGCCTGAAATTTCATTTGACAGTGCCCTACAAGTCCTTTATGGGGTTAATATCGGGGGAAGTCGAAAAGCAATCGATATGCCGGAAGTCTCAGATGTGCTCATCAAACCATTCCTGCACATCATTGGACCTGTATCTCTGCGCATTTTCATCTTGCAAACACCTCGCCATTCTGGTAGATGTATAACATTGCTGGGTGTAAAGAAGTCACCAAAGAACTCTCAATAGTGGGCACAGGACCTGCGTTGTTCTACATGCATCAGGCGTCCAAGTTCCTGCATGGTAAACATGCCCTACCCCATACAACTGCAACCATCGTCTATTACTGTGGAGAAAATGCAGGATGGAACCAGTGCTTCATGTGGCTTGAAATACATAAATACGTACGCGACCATTGACGGAGTGCAGTAAATATCGTGACTGGTCAGACCAGCACACTTTTTTACAGTCATCTCACGTTCTACTTCCATTATTTGTGCACCAGACGAATGTTTTGTGTCGTTGAACCCTGGTCAAGAGAGGAATACGCTAGGGTCGTTTTCTGCTATAGCACATACGTGCGAGCGAGCGACGTATGGTCATGACAGGTACTGTTACATGTTGCCTTGTTGCATTAGGCAGTCAACTGTTGAACAGTGATATGCCTGTTGGGTCTACGGCTCGTCGGACCTGGCGTTCACCTCTTTTATCAACCTTTCCCTCTCGTTCTCAGTTTTTCCAACAGGTTGTTGGTTGACATTTTTCACGCCAGTCCTGATAAATTTTAACTATAGCGGTTCGCAAACAACCCTCCAGCTCATCCGTTTGAGAAAACGATGCACTCGTTCTCCCAGTTTCCGCATCTGTCCTTTCTCCGATAAATCCTTCCTTTTACACATCACTCCACCGAAATTTACTACATGCCGCTGCACTCTCACATTATATATGCTACGTCGGCCAACAAATGAGGCGATCTCAGAAATCACGTGGTCAACGGGACGCATCCACCTTTTACAGGGCTGGTGATAATTCAGGGATCAATCGCTGTTTATTAAACCCTATTTCCCTCTAGCGGTGCTTTGTTGCTTCAAAAACTCCACCGTTGCATAGTTTACGCAATAGAAACACATTCCACATTTTCATATATCGCAGTTCTCGCTCCAGGGAGGGTTTCTTGCCGTGATAATATACTATCGCCAAATCCCGCATAAAAGACAAGTCTTGGCAATATATCTTTCACTGTTAATAATTCCATTTTCTTCACTTTATCCTCGAAATAATGCAGATATTTTCCGATGGGAGGAGTAAAGTTGCGTCATATGTTATTATTATAAACGTTAGATTTTGAAGAATCATTCATCTATGTTATCTTATTCAACGACGTACATTTTTTTTAGTTCTGTGCTTGCGTATAGCTAATTCTTCCGCCAGTGTTCACAGACAGCTATACCTATTTGCTGATGTTTTCGTTTTCTGAAAATCTAACGTGATTTTCTTTTTTTTTTTTTTTTGCATGGGGAAGATTTTCAAAATATGTGCTTACAGCACTCGACGATTTAGCTTCTTTTTTACGATCTTACGTTAATATGAAATAGTTCTATTCAAGAAAAACAATACCAACTCTTAAATTGTTTCACAAGAAGGATTTACAAATTTTGACGATGTTACCCTCAATGGTCTTCCTTCTGAAAATAAAGGATATGGACTTCCTTCTGAAAATAAAGGATACGGATAACCTTAGTTTCAAGACATGACAACTAAAACATTGCTCACGAATGTGCTTCTTTAGATTATTGTTTCCGTGAACTTCATAGAAATATACAATTTTTCACTAAAAATGTTGGATATGTTTGCACCGCAGTTTCATTTCGAAGATTCTCATTCACTTATCTGGGAGAATAAATTAACAAAATATCTTCAAGGGTTTCCAGTTGCAAGAAAGAAAATGTAATTTTTCGTGATAGGGTGCTGGGAAGTACCTGAAAGTTTCACATCGAAATACAGAACAATACATCTGTGAATAACTGGTTTGTGGCAGCTTATTATTGTTAAAATCTCTGATTGAAGTTATGTAATTTAGCCTCAATTGCATAAGCATGAAGAAACTTTCAAATTCTATGCGCCTTCGTCTTGGCTTTCGTATTTAAAAACATTTCCGACTTCGACTAAAGGATTTTCAGTTATCGGTACATTTATGTATTTGTTACTTTTAGTATCTGTTCCATTTTCTAACGAGTACAAGAAGAGACATCGATCCTTTGGGAGTATGAGCACATATGCACACGTCGCCCAAATAAGACTGTCTTATATTACTGAATAACTTATTTCAGTAATCTTATGCTGTGCTAGGTGACAGCACCTGTCTTTTTAACACAGAAATATCGTCGTAGAAGTTATCTATTGAACTATGTATTCGGTATGGTTACATGTACCATATTTACTTTGTTCTAGATGTTTTCATGATCTTAAAGTCCACAATGTGTCCAGTTAATGTACATAAGGATGTCTATTTATTTTGACGTAAATAATTTTGAAATCCGTTCAAGAGGTTACCACCTTTTACACTTAAAGATCTTAAAGGGTTATAGCGAGAAGTGGTCTTCCACATATCAAGTTCATAGACAAATCTTTACACATGGGAAAGAAGTTTTTAAAGCATCTCTTTTTCTTATTTTTTAAGAAGGTTGTTTTGTTCTCAACGTATGGAAATCTTAAAATAACGGAAATATTGTGTTTCACTTTACTGCGCCTTCCCTAGTATACAAGTGGTACTAGAAGAACGTCTGTCGACATAAAAACCAAATAATAGCTTTAATTTGGATTCATGTCGTGACGGCTTTCCAGATAACATATACAATGTAGTCTGATTGGACGGAACATAGAATGAGATCCGACAACATCACTTCGCAGAAGAGGAGTGATGTGCCTTCCCTGTAATGTATCGCAGGTCAAAATTAGGTTCACTACAGCTTTACATTTCCAAAAAAGGAAACGTATACCTCTCATAAAGAAGGAGCTTATATGCAAAGGTAATGGAAGCAGAACTCGGGTTTAAATTTGACTAAATTTCTTTTTATTTGGAATTTCATCGAACATTGTTATTTTAAAGTTTACATAACATTCCTTAGAGAATTTTTAAAGCAGCAGACAGAACAGCCATTTTCTCGCTTACTTTGAACGTGTAACTTCAGCATCAGAAATTTACCAATTTGTTGCAGTTTAGAATCCGGCTCCAGTGGGGTGTAATTTTCCAGTTTTCTGATGTCGTTGTTACATGTTGAACGGTAAGCAACATAAGAGCTGTTCTGTTTGCCGCTTTTAAAACCTTATTGTACTTCCATGTATTTGTGAAGAATATGCCTTCTATGGATGTAAGGTCAGGTGATGCGTAACATCACAGCCTCTCCTTGACAAATGTCAACCCCGCCTTCTCGTGGTGCATCCTGTTCCCACTAAAGGGGCTCTGACGACCGCCAATAGCGGTATAACTATAATATCGGGATCAGAGGAAATGCTATCCCACACTCACCAACCCGCTTGGCCAGCGTGGTGAGTTATGGCCAAACACCTCCAAAATGACTCTACAACTTAAATCTTGGCCCTCAGTCTCCGGCAGCTGGAATGTACCTGGCCAAGGCAGCGGCCAATGCGACATGAAGGCAGAGGGTGCTAAGAATCCCCGGAGGACCGGACTAGGCTGCCATTTGATGCTGACCTTGGCTACCTATAACGGACGCTCCCTATCTTCTGATTCAAGGCTTCTTGAATTGGAAGAGGAACTACAAAGGATCAAGTGGGACATCGTCGGGCTAAGTGAGGTAAGGAGAAAAGGAGAAGATCTCATTGAACTGAAAAGTGGACATCTCTTCTATTATCGTGGGACAGATACTGGCAGAACTAGTGGTGTTGGATTTATAATAAACAAGAAACTGAAGGATAAAATGGCAGAAGTTGAAAGTTCCTCTGACAGAGCTGCACGACTCGTTATCCAACTATCGAGTACATACCAGGCTCAGATTATTCAAACTTATGCACCCACCACAAGTCATCCTGAAGAAGAAATTGAAGAATTTTATGAGGAAATTCGTCATCTAAATAATAAAGGTAAGCAGCACTTGAAGATAATTATGGGAGATTTCAATGCAAAAATAGGGCAACGGCAACAGAATGAAACTTCAGTAGGTAAATTCGGTCACGGCAACAGAAACCAGCGTGGAAATACTCTCGTTGAGTTTGCAGAGGCAGAAGGATTTTTCATCTTGAACTCCTTTTTCAAGAAAAAGCCACACAGGAAATGGACATGGAGACATCCAATTGGGACGACAAGTGAAATTGATTTTATTATGTGTAACAAAAAATTCATCATCGAAGACTGCAGTGTGCTAAACAAGTTCAACACAGGTAGTGACCATAGATTGGTGAGATGTAAGATGCACCTCAACACTAAACTGGAACGTGGCAAGCTCATAAGACAAACAAAATGTATTGACATAACCAACCTTAAAAAACACCATAATACTTTCAAGTTGGAACTGAAGAACAGATTCTCTGCTTTAGAAGGCCTAACATCGGAAGAAGTGGATATTTCGGAAGTTAACAGAAAAGTAACCAAAGCTCTAATGGAAAACAGCAACAAAATTAGCTGGGTCTAAGAACAAGTTGCATGTGAACAAATTATCAGGAAAAACCAAAATGTTGATGCAAAAAAGAAGAGAGATGAGGACAACTAAAGTAGATGTGACTTCCAAAGTGGAATATATAGAGCTATGCAAGACAACACGAAAAAGTATCACTGAAGACGTAAGGAAATTCAACTGTGAGCTAGTGAGGAAAGCAATTGAAAACAACCAAAGCCTTAAGATAGCAAAGGGACATCTCAGTAAGGGAAGAAAACAGATTATGGCTCTGAGAAAAGAAGATGGTTCTATAACAAGAAATAGAGGCGAAATTTTGACAAGAGTGAAAGATTTCTACTCCAAATTATATGAAAGGGATGATACATGTACTCCAGATATCATGAAAGGTACCAGAGTTCTTCCAGTCCTCCCAGCAGAAGTTGCTCATGCAATCAAGAACATGAAGCGAGGGAAAGCTCCAGGAGAAGATGGAATTACTATAGACATCATACAAGAAGCAAGTGGAGAAATTGAAACAGTACTCGCCCAAATTTTCACTCGATGCCTTAATGAAGGGAAGATTCCTGAGGATTGGAACAATGCTACAATGATCCTGCTACATAAAAAAGGTGACATTGAGGATCTTAGGAACTACAGACCTATCAGCCTCCTATCAGTGGTTTATAAAATCTTCACTAAAGTTCTTTCACACCGCTTGAAGGTAACACTGGACATGGCTCAACCGAGAGAACAAGCTGGATTCAGGAGTGGCTACAGCACAATAGATCATATCCACGTACTGAGAGAACTGATTGAAAGAGCGAGGGAATATGAACTTCCATTGTGCATGGCTTTTATCGATTATGAAAAAGCCTTTGATTCGGTGAAACCATCAGCAGTTACCACGGCTCTGAAATCCTGCGGTATTGAAGATGCATACATTAATATTATTAATAACATCTATGAAAATGCAAGTGCAAAGATTCGGCTGTTTGAAAATACAACACACATAAAAATTGGAAAGGGAGTGAGACAAGGTGACACCATATCTCCGAAGCTCTTTAATGCCACATTGGAAAATGTCTTTCAATCACTGAACTGGGAAAACAAAGGGATAAAGATTAATGGAGATTATCTAACCCACCTTCGTTTTGCTGATGACGTAGTCATTTTTGCAACTACCCCATCAGAGCTGCAGAGTATGATCCAGGAACTTGCTGACAAGAGTAAAGAAGTGGGATTAAAAATGAACTTTCAGAAGACAAAAGTGATGTTCAATGCTTTTACAAGAAATGAAGATTTATCGATTGATGGAGAAAAACTGGAGATAACAGATACGTATGTTTATCTTGGACAGCAGATATCAAGTGAGGGTCACATTGATGAAGAAATTAATCGGCGTACAAAACTTGCCTGGAGAGCTTTTGGAAGAAACAGCATAATTTTCAAGAGCAATATGCCATTATGTCTTAAAAGAAAAGTGTTTGATCAATGCATCCTTTCAGTGCTTACGTATGGTGCAGAGACGTGGACCTTAACTAAAAGAGACATACAAAAGCTGCAGACAACTCAAACAAGCATGGAGAGGTGCATGCTTGGTATAACCAGGAGAGATAAGAAGAGGAACTCGTGGATCCGAAAAATGACGAGAGTGGAAGACATCATGATCAGAGTTAAATCCCTGAAATGGCAATGGGCTGGACATACTGCCAGAAGGACAGACCATAGATGGACAGCCGAAATTTTAGATTGGATTCCAAGGGACAGGAAAAGACCCAGAAAAAGACCACATGGGAGATGGGTGGATGAAATTCGTAAATATGCGGGAGTGACATGGAGGAGACTGGCACAAGACAGACCGTTGTGGAGGAAACTTGGGGAGACCTTCGTCCAGCAGTGGATTGATAATGGTTGACAATGATGAATGATGATGCCTTCTATAATCTCAACAATACCTTCTATTTCCTTTATGGAGCATTTCTGTCTTACTTATTAAAAACATTTTTCGGCAACGCTGGATAGTAGAAGATGGCAACAAAAAACATCGTTTCAGTTGAAAAAAGAATTCTCATGAGGTGATTCCTCATGTTTGTTTTTCAGAGGCAAATTCACAATCAGTGTACGGGTAAAGTGAATCACTTCATTTGATTTTCAAATAAAATTTCACATAAAGTCTTTCGTGAAAGCAACAGGATAGTGTGAGGCGGCCTAAACGATGATGTAATAATCTTAATTGTTTCCCAATTAAAGAATATTACATTAAATGCTAACAAATTTTTTAAAATGAACAAGGTACATTATTTTTTATTTTTTTGATTGGAGGTTTGACGACCACCGTGAGCAACTCAATGAGCTAGAAGCAGTCACCCGTGCCTAATTTAGGGCAACTGGTTCCAGGGAAGGGAGAGAGCCAGTGCCGTTACACAAACACAACATCCATGCCTCACCGGGATTCGAACCCGATCCCCTTTCGGACGAATTATCAGAAACCATCGCTTAGACCACTGTGCCACCGGGTCGGGCAAGATATATTCCTTCATTTCAGTGATATGCTTGGGTATTTCCTCAAAATTTTAGAACAATATTATTTATAGGAAATTCCTCAAGCTTTGTTTTGGTGTTAAACGAAGATAAATTAATTTTAATAATTTAAAAATGCGGTGCTATGTATGAAAATAAAGACACAAACAAAAGGAAGTCCCATGATTGTCTCTAATAAAGAGACAAATATGGAGCTTCCTTGGAATTTCTGATTTTTTTTTTTTTTAACAAGATATACTTTACTTCGAATTTCTTCCTTTTCTTCAATGTGAATATTTTAATAGTCATAACAGGCGATTTTTACAAAGGTGGATTAGACACAAACCAACCATAAACCTTTTCTGTCCTCTTTTCACAAATACTTCTTACTTTCAAATTCTTTACATCTGGATTGCAGCATTATGCCATCCGTCCTTTCCGTTCCTACAATGATTAAAGTTAAATTTATCATTAGAGCCTGGAAATGTGTAGGTATGATGTTTCAAGTCAAAAAACCGTATAACTGCCATAAAGATAAACCAAAGAGTGAACGGAGTTTTAGGCAGTTATAAAAGGAATGTTGATCATCAGTGTTGTGTATTTATGTGCCTTTCTTTAAAGGTAAACGGTAGATCTTTATCTAGAAAAAAAAAAGCTCTCATATAAATAAAATCAGTCTTCCATAAAAAAAATATGCTGTGCCTCAGTTTTTAATATATGATATTATTATCCGTAGTTTGATTCATTTTACATGAAACGCTTCTTAGTAGCTGTCGTACTGTGCCTAATAGCTCAACGGATAAGGAAATCAAACATATTCAGCCATTTTACATGACATGCCACTGTGAATGTGTCCCTTTTAGACATTTAAAGAATATTAGGAGCTTATTTACTTTGAACATAAATTAAGGTGTAGTTTTTTGAGATGGATGGGCAAAGAAAAATTTTTGAATTAACTTGGAAATGCTTACTACAACGGTATAAAAAATTATTACTGCGAACAGTAAATATAATTGATACACAGTTTAACTTAGTGCGGATTTTAGTCTACACATGCTGAATTCATACTATCAATTAAACACTTGTAGTTGTCCACAAACTGGAAATGATTTTTTCGGTTGGTTTTCACCTAAATAGTGGAAATCAATTTCCGGGAGTTCATCATGAAACTCCGAAATTACTCTTCCTACTTTTTTGTGTCGCATCTCTTGGGGATGTGCTATTGAAATGCTGTTTGATCGCTGCATAGTGTTATTGTTTTCGCTCCAAATGAAAGGTAAATAAAAGAAGTTCCATCAGCTAGTGTAGGTAATTCACAAAGCATTATTTTGAAGAAAAATATGAAACTACCGATTTAGAGTTTTTTCTGATGGTACAAATGATTAATGGTAAAATTTCAGTCAGAAACTTGCTTTTAATATAATGTATTTTAAAAAATATTGTACTGTTAGCTAAGTGACAAAAAAAACGATAAATCGTTATATCAAGCCTATATCAAATTTCGGATTAAATAAGTTCATGAGACCACAGATGAAATACGCACTTTTATGACTGCATAATATTAGATCTGACACCCAAAATATTATACTTAGGAGTAATGTCATGTAAAATACTGTTAAAAGTTTTTAAAATTTATCTTCTGAGCCCAGTGTCGCTGAAAATTTAAGGCATCCTTTTGCACCAATAGAAGAAAATTGCTCATATACGGAAAAATAAATTACACTTTAAGCGTCATCACAAATTCAATGTAAAACAATTAAAAACAGACACATGATGTTCGACTTAGAGCGAGGAGTCTTTAATTAAATTTGAACGATTAGTCTTTAATTAAATTTGAACGAGGAGCCTTTAATTAAATTTGAACGAGGGGTTTTTAATTAAATTGGAACAAGGAGTCTTTAATTAAATTTGACCGAGGAGTCTTTAATTAAATTTGAACTATGATTCTTTAATTAAATTTGAACGAGGAGTCTATTTATTTGCACGAGAAGCCATTTTTGACTGTCATGCTCTCTTAGAAGCTCTGCAAGTGATAAATACATAGATAATATAAACTCGTCTTTTCTCTGGAACAATTCGCCTGATTTCTGTTATGTATTTCAAAGCAAACTTTTTGATTTGCCAATTAACATTTTGTTTTGATGAATTTGATGTCATAAACGCCCTACACATATTTATCTTGGTAACTTACATTCTAACAATGAGTGTGATAGAGTTTGATAAATAACTATTCTGCACGATTTGTGAAATAAGGATTTTAATTGCATAAATGATATATCTGCATGATATTTAAAGTTACTTTCATTTATTTGGTATTACTTCTGCCAAGTAAATATTTTCTGTACTGTTCAATATTTTACGATTTAAAATTAATTGTTTCACATCACTCACGGAAATTATTAAACACTATTTCAAGTGATTCATTGGGTATATAACCACTTTCTGAAGCATGTTTAATTATAAAATTTAATTGATTTTTATTCTGAGAAAAAAGACATGAGTTCAGGAAATTTTTTCTTTGCTAAATTACAAACCATAGCTACCCGCCAAAAACAGCGAGAAAAAAGTAAAATGCTAAGAAGCAAAGGTAATGGATCATGATAAACATTAGGGAGAAGTCAATATAGACTGGATGGTTATTCCATGGGACACTATTCACACAATATTCGATTCGATGTTTCAGAGCGTACAGCAGTTGATACCAACCAGAGGTGGCCACACCAATTATTACCTACATCGATGCACGATGTACGTATGCCACCGAGCTTCTAATTATTTGTTGTGCATTGCCTAATGAACGTATCCTGTGGAAATCAAAGCATTAGTTCGACTTTCAGGTGTTCTCTTTTTTACGGACACGAGTGTATGCAGTCTCTTTCTTGATTTCTACAATTGTTGTCAAATATATTTATCTCCATTATTCATTCAAGATTGTTGTTTTTATAGAACTTGCTCTAAATCTAGAATCTGTTCTCGATTTTCACCATTAAAGTGTGTATCTCCCAATTTGATATTTTATCGTTTTTTAGTAAAGAAATAATTGTAACGAAATAATCGCCGGAATAGAATTTTCAATTCCGTATTCTCTGCCCCCCACCGTTAAGAAATGCGTATTCACAGCAGTGTCGGCACTAAATTTAGCAGAAGGATTTTTTAAACGAGATGTGTCTAGGAGAAGCATTAAGAAATCCGAAGTTGTTTCCCTAAAACCCATTATGCTAAGTTAAATTACGAGCCTAATAACAAGCTGTCAAATTTGTAAATTGACATGACTGGCGAAAAATGGCAATTGCATTTCTAAACGACCTTCAAAATTGTAATTGGCTTAAGAGAACTTTCGCAATCCAGCAAAGTTAAACTTAGAGAATATAATTATTGTGTTGCATTTTTTGTACTAAAATCATTATCGAACATTTCATACCTAGTATATTTATGACTGAAGCTCGTCATTTCCGAAACAATACATTTGTAACATTGTAAACATATTACATATGTCGTGAAATATTAAGGAAGAGCAAAATTTACTGGGAAATTTGGAATATAAAGAAAAATAATCACTCAGAAGCCTTTTGAAGATTAAACAATTTCAGCTGTCAGCAGAGCCTGCCCACAATTGCAATTCTGTTTGATTGACGGAACATGGTGAAAATTGAAGCAATGAAGTCTTTTCTGCAGTAAACCGAGTGCAGCCAACCGGTGGAAAATCGCAATTGTGCCGTTGTTGATCGTAGTTCGTGCTGCACGCAAACAGCACCATCACCCACAGCTGTCAGTATTGAATTGAGAGTGTTATGAAGTTGTAATATACTTGTATAATATATTTAATTTTATTGATATCTCTTGTCCCATTGCGACTTTTTACATTAGTTTTAGTTTCTTATAATTGTTGTGTCGGCGTTCTAAATTACAAAGATGACATCAGCGAAAAAAGGGAATGTGGACATTGAATTTTGGGTATTTCAGATGAAGTGGACTGATTATTACTTTTGTCATCTAGAAGAAGAACTATTTTTGCTCGTTAGATTAGTTTGGAAATTATTTTCGTTGTGAAGGAATACAACCAAAACAGGCATTATAAAACTAAGCACGCATATTACAGGAATTTCAACAATCAGCTAAAAAAAGATAAAATACAAAATTTGAAAAAGAACATATCTGGTAAAAAGATTATTTTCCACAAACGGAATAATGAAGCGGACAAAATTATTTGGGAAAACTTTATTGTCACTGAAAAAACTGCAAAGCACTCAATGCTATATTCCGAAAGAAACATTTTCAAAGAATGTCTCAGTGCTATCATTGGAGTATTGTGCACTGAAAAAGCAAGTACATTACATAAATAAGTCTTTCGATCGGACTGGGACAAGACGTTTCGGCTGAATTGACGATGACATTAAATTTAGCCTCAAAGAACTTAAGTCACAATTTGAATGGTTTTTAATTGCTCTGGAAGAGAGCACAGACGCCACCGGCACAGATCTATTGCCTATATCTGCCCGGGTGGGACGACGATATTTTCAACTGTACAGAAGAACTGCTCTTCAACCAATCAAAGACACAGCAAGATGAGAAGACATTTTTCAGGAAGTAAAAAATGTTTTTAATAAATTCGCCGTACGTGTGAGAAGCTAAACAGGATATCAACCGATAGGGTTCAGCAATAATTGGGTGAAACTAAGGGATTCTTGCAAAATTCATTTCAAGATATTATAATATAAGCATCAATAAAAGAGCTTTTGTGTGCTTCACTGCATTTTGCATAAAAAAACGTGTGCGTAAATCAATCAAACTCGTCCATATCATTAACACAGTAGTTTACAGCATGAATTTCATGAAATGGAGAACACTAAAACACCGCCAGATTCATGACTTTCTAGAAGATGTTCAATCGGCGCATGAAGACCACTTTTTCTGTGAAGTGATTTTGATATGTGACAGGAAAATGCTGAAGCGCTTTTATGATTTGAAAGATCAGGTACTGCTTCCATCGACATAAAAGAGAAACCTGAGGGGGACTTTGAAAATAAAAGCTGCTGTGTAATCTGGCATTTCTTGTAGACGTTACAACTCATTCTAACGAGCTCAATACTAAGTTACAAACTCAAATACAGTTGGTTCACGAGTTGTATGGACACGTTCAGTCACTTCAGAATAAACTTCGACTATGGGAAAGTCGACTATAGATAGAGAATATTTATTATTCTCTACACTTGCGAACCACAGCAAAGATTTTGATCGCGATTAATTTGCAGAAGAGTTGAAGTCTGAATAAAACATTAAATATAAGTTTGTTGATTTTCGAGCATAAGAAGCAAATTAAAAGAATCTATTCTCGACTTAATGTTGACGTGGAACAAACTCCACCTTCTTTGCGAAAGGAACAAATTGAACTGCAAGGGTTATTGCAACTTCAGTTATTTGACAGAACACTGACCGTATTGTGAGCGACGTGAAATCCGAAACGTCCCATTGAATGCATATCATCTGTATTAAGCTTAACTTAATTTTTTTCTTAAAGTGAACTTTAAAAAATTATTTATGTTCATTAAAATAAATATTAAATAATAAAATAGCTGAATAAATCTCTCATGAAATGCATATTTTACTGTTAATCTACTAGTGCATTTTTTATAGTAATGGCATAAATTAAATCAAACAAGAAGTTAAAAAAAATTCTTGTCAGACAAGTACTAATATTCTTCAATTTTAAAATATAATTTGGAATACCAGCAGTAACTTTTAAACTTTGCTATCCGACCGACCCTATTGATGAAGGTACACATGCTGTTTGTAAAGGATCGACTTGGTTAAAGTTATATATATATATATATATATATATATATATATATATATATATATATATATATATATATATGGAGAGGTGCATGCTTGGTATAACCAGGAGAGATAAGAAGAGGAACTCGTGGATCCGAAAAATGACGAGAGTGGAAGACATCATGATCAGAGTTAAATCCCTGAAATGGCAATGGGCTGGACATACTGCCAGAAGGACAGACCATAGATGGACAGCCGAAATTTTAGATTGGATTCCATGGGACAGGAAAAGACCCAGAAAAAGACCACATGGGAGATGGGTGGATGAAATTCGTAAATATCCGGGAGTGACATGGAGGAGACTGGCACAAGGCAGACCGTTGTGGAGGAAACTTGGGGAGACCTTCGTCCAGCAGTGGATTGATAATGGTTGACAATGATGATGATGATGATATTCTATAAAGAAGATACCTAAGCAAAAAAATACATATATAATTTTGACTCACACCTAGTACAACATAGAAAAGGTTATGTATCAACCTGTGTGAGCAAAAGGAAAAAAGATAAAAAAATAAAATAAAACAACTGAATGTAGAAGGTGTCGAGAATACTGAGCCTTGGCTTTATCAAGGACCAGCAAAAACTCTGCATTTTCTCACTTCCACAAAGACCTAGTTGGAAATGGGTTTCTGCAAGGCCATAGATGCAAGTAACATTCCCACCTAAAATAGTTTAAAAAATATATATATAAGTCATGTCCTCCTTAGAGTTGCATGACCTAGCACTAGTTAACAATTTTGCTTGCATCCATTAACCTTCCTGGCCCGACCCATACTCTTCATCTGTTACTATTAAACAGAAAGAAGAAGATTAAAGAGAACTCAAGCTGTGAGAGTGACATAATAATTAGAAATGATTTTCAGCCATAACGAAATTCCAAGTTCGTTTGAGAGAGAATTTAAACCTGAAAAACAATGCAAAAGAAATCCAAATTTTACATTGCAATTAAAAAAGGAAATGTTAATTTATAACGAACAGATTTTTGAAAGAAAACTTGACGAACTTGGAATTTCGTTATGGCTGAAAATCATTTCTAATTATTATGTCACTCTCACAGCTTGAGTTCTCTTTAATCTTCTTCTCTCTGTTTAATAGAAACAGATGAAGAGTATGGGTCGGGCCAGGAAGGTTAATGGATGCAAGCGAAATTGTTAACTAGTGCTAGGTCATGCAACTCTAAGGAGGACATGACTTATATATATATTTTTTAAACTATTTTAGGTGGGAATGTTACTTGCATCTATGGCCTTGCAGAAACCCATTTCCAACTAGGTCTTTGTGGAAGTGAGAAAATGCAGAGTTTTTGCTGGTCCTTGATAAAGCCAAGGCTCAGTATTCTCGACACCTTCTACATTCAGTTGTTTTATTTTATTTTTTTATCTTTTTTCCTTTTGCTCACACAGGTAGATACATAACCTTTTCTATGTTGTACTAGGTGTGAGTCAAAATTATATATGTATTTTTTTGCTTAGGTATCTTCTTTATAGAATATATATATATATATATATATATATATATATTCTTTGAAAATACAACACACATAAAAATTGGAAAAGGAGTGAGACAAGGTGACACCATATCTCCAAAGCTCTTTAATGCCACATTGGAGGGTGTTTTTCAGTCACTGAGCTGGGAAAACAAGGGGATAAAGATTAATGGAGATTATCTAACCCACCTTCGTTTTGCTGATGACGTAGTCATTTTTGCAACTACCCCATCAGAGCTGCAGAGTATGATCCAGGAACTTGCTGACAAGAGTAAAGAAGTGGGATTAAAAATGAACTTTCAGAAGACAAAAGTGATGTTCAATGCTTTTACAAGAAATGAAGATTTATCGATTGATGGAGAAAAGCTGGAGATAACAGACACGTACGTTTATCTCGGACAGCAGATATCAAGTGAGGGTCACATTGATGAAGAAATTAATCGGCGGACAAAACTTGCCTG
Organism: Macrothele yani; assembly: GCA_039090855.1. Classification (NCBI taxonomy): domain Eukaryota; kingdom Metazoa; phylum Arthropoda; class Arachnida; order Araneae; family Macrothelidae; genus Macrothele; species Macrothele yani. Next base: position 38,721,626 of record CM077034.1, read on the forward strand.
GAGAGCTTTTGGAAGAAACAGCATAATTTTCAAGAGCAATATGCCATTATGTCTTAAAAGAAAAGTGTTTGATCAATGCATCCTTCCAGTGCTTACGTATGGTGCGGAGACGTGGACCTTAACTAAAAGAGACATACAAAGGCTGCAGACAACTCAAAGAAGCATGGAGAGGTGCATGCTTGGTGTAACCAGGAGAGATAAGAAGAGGAACTCGTGGATCCGAAAAATGACGAGAGTGGAAGACATCATGATCAGAATTAAATCCCTGAAATGGCAATGGGCTGGACATACTGCCAGAAGGACAGATCATCGATGGACAGCCGAAATTTTAGATTGGATTCCAAGGGACAGGAAAAGACCCAGAAGAAGACCACATGGGAGATGGGTGGATGAAATTCGAAAGTATGCAGGGGTGACATGGAGGAGACTGGCACAAGACAGACCGTTGTGGAGGAAACTTGGGGAGACCTTCGTCCAGCAGTGGATTGATAATGGTTGACAATGATGATGATGATGATGATATATTCTATTAAGAAGAGACCTAAGCAAAAAAATACATATATAATTTTGACTCACACCAAGTACAACATAGAAAAGGTTATGTATCTACCGGTGTGAGTAAAAAGGAGAAAAGATAAAAAAATAATAAAGAGAGTGATTTTTATAATATCTATCCTAGCTCTCTTAACTTATGTAAAACCAACCACAGTAATCAGGAACTTGAGTTCCTAGAATTAAGCATTAAGCTCAACAGAGGTAACCCATCTATTAGCCTTTTTGATAAAAGAGTTAATTTTCCTTTCAAAGTAATTAAATATCTACACTGGAATAATAACATATCAACCAAAGTAATTGAGAATGTACTAATTTCTCAGGTCCTAAGAATTTCAAGAATTTGCAGCAACAATTTGGACTTCAATTACCACATTAATATACTATTAGATAGTTTTCTAGAGAACGAAATTCCTTCTTCTTTCATCAAAAGAACTTTAAGAAAAATTATTCTGAATAATAGAGTAAGGTTGGCAGATCTGCTTTAATTTTCTACACAGTTAATAATATGATTCTGACCAATCAAAGCCGTAAGGAAGTTGGCTAGAGGATGCCTATTAACTACTAAAAGGAACCTTAGTGCTATGGATATGAAGGTCCTATTAAAACAAAAAATTAAATAATATAAAACAAAATCACAAAAAAAAGCTTAAAAATCTGTTTATAAAAGAAAATAAAAACAAATAAAAAAGAAAACTAGTTATTCATCACTAGGATAGCTATACTAAAAATAGTAAAACCAACATTAAAATTAATAAGATTCTGATTAATCTATAGAAGCTCACTAAGGTGATTTAATACATGCAAAGATTATTAAATACACTACTCGTGTATTTTATAATATTTCTCATGTATTCTGGAGAGTTAATTCTGCTCTTTCTGATCATACAGATCCACAGTCTTAAGTTTATATATATTTTTTTCTATGGTTAAAATCTCCGCGAGTTGGTTTCTTTCTGTATGAGGAGGCCATCAGCCCCACCCACACTGCCCCCCAGCGACTAGGGAATGGCAGAAGTGTCAGGGAAGAGGTCAGCCATGTTTTACTCTTGTGAGGAGAAAGTTTAGTTGCACAAGAGGTAAGCTCTCTTCCTTGTATTTGGGAGTTAGGTTTTATAAGTTCAATATTTGTTCTTCATTTACTTTTTTTCTCTGTTGATTTTTTGCTTTTCAGCTTTTAGGTACTGGCTTGTCTGTTAACATTTTTGCGGGTTTTAACTCTTTCTTTTCTTGGTAACTTTGCGCGTCTTTTGGGGTACTAAGGCACAGCAGATGGCTAAGCATTGTTCCTTTTCTTTGCGCTGTATTTTCAAAGTAGTTAAGTTCTTAATAACTACTTAATTATGCACTTAAAGCACTGATGAAATACTTTGTACATATTGCAACTAACTGTTTAAGTCATATAACTTTCACAAAGTTTTCTTTAGTTAATTATTGTGTTTAACTTATTCTCGTTTTCGTGTTGTCATAAGTTGTAGAGTAGGGGGTTTTAGACTCAAGTTTTCTTTCAAAAATCTGTTTATTAAAAATTAATATTTCCTTTTTTAATTGCAAAGTATAAATTTGGATTTCTTTTGCATTGTTTTTCAGGTTTAAATTCTCTCTCAGACGAACTTGGCATTTCGTTATAGCTGAAAATTATTTCTAATTATTATGTCACTCTCACAGCATGAGTTCTCTTTAATCTTCTTCTCTCTGTTTAATAGTAACAGATGAAGTGCATGGGTCGGGCCAGGAAGGTTAATGGATGCAAGCAAAATTGTTAACTAGTGCTAGGTCATACAACTCTGCGGAGGACATGACATATATATATTTTTTAAAACAATTTTAGGCGGGCATGTTACTTGCATCTATGGCCTTGCAGAAACCCATTTCCAACTAGGTCTTTGTGGAAGTGAGAAAATGCAGAGTTTTTGCTGGTCCTTGATAAAGCCAAGGCTCAGTATTCTCGACACCTTCTACATTCAGTTGGTTTTTTTATTATTTTTTTATCTTTTTCTCCTTTTACTCACACCGGTAGATACATAACCTTTTCTATGTTGTACTTGGTGTGAGTCAAAATTATATATGTATTTTTTTGCTTAGGTCTCTTCTTAATAGAATGTGAATTCTGAATTTTTCAAAACTGCTGCGTTGCGCGTTTCGATCTTCAGGTTATTTTGCAACTTTTGTTTTAAATTCTAAAGTTTTTCCTTAGTTTTCAGTTTTGCTCTTCAGTATATATATATATATATATATATATTCTGGGATGTAAGGTCAGGTGATGCGTAACATCACAGCCTCTCCTTGACAAATGTCAACCCCGCCTTCTCGTGGTGCATCCTGTTCCCACTAAAGGGGCTCTGACGACCGCCCATAGCGGTATAACTATACCATCGAAATCAGAGGAAATGCTATCCCACACTCACCAACCAGCTTGGCCAGCGTGGTGAGTTATGGCCAAACCCCTCCAAAATGATTCCACAACTTAAATCTTGGCCCTCAGTCTCCGACAGCTGGAATGTACCTGGCCAAGGCAGCGGCCAGTGCGACATGAAGGCAGAGGGTGCTAAGAATCCCCGGAGGACCGGACTAGGCTGCCATCTGATGCTGACCTTGGCTACTTACAATGGACGCTCCCTATCTTCTGATTCAAGGCTTCTTGAATTGGAAGAGGAACTACAAAGGATCATGTGGGACATCGTGGGGCTAAGTGAGGTAAGGAGAAAAGGAGAAGATCTCATCGAACTGAAAAGTGGACATCTCTTCTACTATCGTGGGACAGATACTGGCAGAACTAGTGGTGTTGGATTTATAATAAACAAGAAACTGAAGGATAAAGTTGTAGAAGTTGAAAGTTACTCTGACAGAGCTGCACGACTTGTTATCCAACTCTCGAAAAGATACCAGGCTCAGATTATTCAAACTTATGCACCCACCACAAGTCATCCTGAAGAAGAAATTGAAGAATTTTATGAGGAAATTTGTCATCTAAATAATAAAGGTAAGCAGCACTTGAAAATAATTATGGGAGATTTCAATGCACAAATAGGGCAACGGCAACAGAATGAAACTTCGGTAGGTAAATTCGGTCATGGCAACAGAAACCAGCGTGGAAATACTCTCGTTGAGTTTGCAGAAGCAGAAGGGTTTTTCATCTTGAACTCCTTCTTCAAGAAAAAGCCACACAGGAAATGGACATGGAGACATCCAAATGGGACGACAAGTGAAATTGATTTTATTATGTGTAACAAAAAATTCGTCATAGAAGACTGCAGTGTGCTAAACAAGTTCAACACAGGTAGTGACCATAGATTGGTGAGATGTAAGATGCACCTCAACACTAAACTTGAACGTGTCAAGCTCATAGGACAAACAAAATCTATTGACATAACCAACCTTAAAAAACACCATAATACCTTCAAGTTAGAACTGAAGAACAGGTTCTCTGCTTTAGAAAACCTAACATCGGAAGAAGTGGACATCTCTGAAGTTAACAGAAAAGTAACCAAAGCTCTTATGGAAACAGCAACAAAATTAGCTGGGTCTAAGAACAAGTTGCATGTGAACAAATTATCAGGAAAAACCAAAATGTTGATGCAAAAAAGAAGAGAGATGAGGACAACTAAAGAAGATGTGACTTCCAAAGTGGAATATATAGAGCTATGCAAGACAGTAAGAAAAAGTATCACTGAAGACGTAAGGAAATTCAACTGTGAACTAGTGAGGAAAGCAATTGAAAACAACCAAAGCCTAAAGATAGCAAAGGGACATCTCAGTAAGGGAAGAAAACAGATTATGGCACTGAGAAAAGAAGATGGTTCTGTAACAAGAAATAGAGGCGAAATTTTGACAAGAGTGAAAGATTTCTACTCCAAATTATATGAAAGGGATGATATATGCACTCCAGACATCATGAAAGATACCAGTACCAGAGTTCCTCCAGTCCTTCCAGCAGAAGTTGCACATGCAATCAAGAACATGAAGCGAGGAAAAGCTCCAGGAGAAGATGGAATTACTGTAGACATCATACAAGAAGCAAGTGGAGAAATCGAAACAGTACTCGCCCAAATTTTCACTCGATGCCTCAATGAAGGAAAGATTCCTGAGGATTGGAACACCGCTACAATGATCCTGCTACATAAGAAAGGTGACATTGAGGATCTCGGAAACTACAGACCTATCAGCCTCCTATCAGTAGTTTATAAAATCTTCACTAAAGTTCTTTCACACCGCTTGAAGGTAACACTGGACATGGCTCAACCGAGAGAAGAAGCTGGATTTAGGAGTGGCTACAGCACAATAGATCATATCCACGTACTGAGAGAACTAATTGAAAGAGCGAGGGAATATGAACTTCCATTGTGCATGGCTTTTATCGATTATGAAAAAGCCTTTGATTCGGTGAAACCATCAGCAGTTACAATGGCTCTGAAAACCTGCGGTATTGAAGATGCATACATTAATATTATTAATAACATCTATGAAAATGCAAGTGCAAAGATTAGGCTGTTTGAAAATACAACACACGTAAAAATTGGAAAGGGAGTGAGACAAGGTGACACCATATCTCCGAAGCTCTTTAATGCCACATTGGAGGGTGTTTTTCAGTCACTGAGCTGGGAAAACAAGGGGATAAAGATTAATGGAGATTATCTAACCCACCTTCGTTTTGCTGATGACGTAGTCATTTTTGCAACTACCCCATCAGAGCTGCAGAGTATGATCCAGGAACTTGCTGACAAGAGTAAAAGAAGTGGGATTAAAAATGAACTTTCAGAAGACAAAAGTGATGTTCAATGCTTTTACAAGAAATGAAGATTTATCGATTGATGGAGAAAAGCTGGAGATAACAGACACGTACGTTTATCTTGGACAGCAGATATCAAGTGAGGGTCACATTGATGAAGAAATTAATCGGCGTACAAAACTTGCCTGGAGAGCTTTTGGAAGAAACAGCATAATTTTCAAGAGCAATATGCCATTATGTCTTAAAAGAAAAGTGTTTGATCAATGCATCCTTCCAGTGCTTACGTATGGTGCGGAGACGTGGACCTTAACTAAAAGAGACATACAAATGCTGCAGACAACTCAAAGAAGCATGGAGAGGAGCATGCTTGGTGTAACCAGGAGAGATAAGAAGAGGAACTCGTGGATCCGAAAAATGACAAGAGTGGAAGACATCATGATCAGAGTTAAATCCCTGAAATGGCAATGGGCTGGACATACTGCCAGAAGGACAGATCATCGATGGACAGCTGAAATTTTAGATTGGATTCCAAGGGACAGGAAAAGACCCAGAAGAAGACCACATGGGAGATGGGTGGATGAAATTCGAAAGTATGCAGGGGTGACATGGAGGAGACTGGCACAAGACAGACCGTTGTGGAGGAAACTTGGGGAGACCTTCGTCCAGCAGTGGATTGATAATGGTTGACAATGATGATGATATATATTCTATTAAGAAGAGACCTAAGCAAAAATATTTTTGACTCATACCAAGTACAACATAGAAAAGGTTATGTATCTACCGGTGTGAGTAAAAAGAGAAAATAAAAATAAAATAAAACAACTGAATGTGGAAAGTGTCGAAAATACTGAGCCTTGGCTTTATCAAGGACCCGCAAAAACTCTGCATTTTCTCACTTCCACAAAGACCTAGTTGGAAATGGGTTTCTGCAAAGCCATAGATGCAAGTAATTAGCTCACCAAAAATTTTTAAAAATATATATATATAAGTCATGCCCTCCGCAGAGTTGTTTGACCTAGCTCTAGTTTACAATTTAGCTTGCATCCATAACTTTTCTGGCCCGACCCATGCTCTTCATCTGTTACGATTAAACAGAAAGAAGAAGATTAAAGAAAACTCAAGTTGTGAGAGTGACATAATAATTAGAAATAATGTTCAGCAATAACGAAATGCCAAGTTCGCCTGAGAGAGAATTTAAACCTGAATAGCAATGCAAAAGTTTTCCAAATTCTTACATTGCAATTAAAAAAGGAAATATTAATTATTTGAAACTCAGTCAGATTCTTGAAAGAAAACTTGATTGTAAAACCCCCTACTCCACAACTTCTGACAACACAAAAACGAGAATAAATTAAAGACACTAATTAACTAAAGAAATGCTTTGTGAAGGTTATATGACATAAACAATTAGTTGCAATATGTACAAAGTATTTCAGAAGTGCTTTAAGTGCATAATTAAGTAGTTATTAAGAACCTAACTACTTTGAAAACACAGCGCAAAGTACAAGAACTATGAAAGGCCAGCTGCTTGGCCTAAGTTTCCTAAAAAACGCGCAAAGTTACCAAGAAAAGAAAGAGTTAAAATCCGCAAAAAAGTGAACAGACTTGTCAGTGCCTAAATGCTAAAAAGCAAAATATAACAGAGAAAAATACTAGAAGTACAAACATTGAACTTGGAAAACCTAAATCCCAAAGACAATGAAGAGAGCTTACCTCTTATGCAGCTGAACTTTCTCCACACAAGAGGAAAATGGCCGTCCTTTACCCCAAAATTCCAACAAACCTCTGCCACTTCCTAGACGCTGGGGGGCAGTGTGGGTGGGGCTGAGGGCCACCACACACTGAAAGAATCCAACTCGCGGAGATTTTAACCAGAGAAAAAAAAAACTTAAGACTGTGGACCTGTACGATCAGAAAGAGCAGAATTAACTCTCCAGAATACATGAGAAATATTATGAAATACACCGGTAGTGTATTTAATAATCTTTGCATGTATTTAATCACCTTAGTAAGCTTCTATAAATTATTCAGAATCCTATTAATTTTAATGTTAGTTTTACTATTTTTAGTATAGCTATTCTAGTGAGTGAATAACTAGTTTTCTTTTTTATTTGTTTTTATTTCCTTTTATAAACAGATTTTTAAGCTTTTTTTGTGATTTTGTCTATATTATTTAATTTTTTGTTTTAATAGGACCTTCATATCCATAGCACTAAGGTTCCTTTTAGTAGTTAATAGGCATCATCTAGCCAACTTCCAAACGGCTTTCATTGGTCAGAATCATGTTATTAACTGTGTAGAAAATTAAAGCAGATCCGCCAACCTTACTCTATTATTCAGAATAATTTTTCTTAAAGTTTTTTTGATGAAAGAAGAAGGAATTTCGTTCTCTAGAAAACTTTCTAATAGTATATTAATGTGCCAATTGAAGTCCAAATTGTTGCTGCAAATTCTTGAAATTCTTAGGACCTGAGAAATTAGTACATTCTCAATTACTTTGGTTGATATGTGATTATTCCAGTGTAGATATTTAATTACTTTGAAAGGAAAATTGACTCTTTTATCAAAGAGGCTAATAGATGGGTTACCTCTGTTAAGCTTAATGTTTAAGTCTAGGAACTCAAGTTCCTGATTACTGTGGTTGGTTTTACATAAGTTAAGAGAGCTAGGATAGATATTATCAAAATCACTCTCTATAACTTCTGAATTATTGATACACAACAGATCATCAATATATCTAAATGTGTAAAGGTAGTTATCGGAGCAGGTGGAGTGATTTTGAATGAATTTATATTCCTTAAAGAACAGGAATAGATTTGCTATACTCGTGGAGGTTGATGTTCCCATTGGTATACCGTTCACTTGCTTATAGAGATCATTATTAAATAAGATATGGTTTTTTTTTATGCAGCAATTGAGATAAGAGTTCCAGGCTCCTACATTAACAAATTGGTTAAGTTTATATTCTGCATACAGCTCTTTAAAGGTAGTGATTATATCTGATAGAGGCAGATTAGTATATAGGTTCTCAAAATCATAACTATTAATATATAAGAGGTTTACTTTGAGTATAGTGGAAATTACATCTTAAATTGCGACGTCATTTATTTATATAAAATATATGTTTTTCAGAAAATAGTAAAAGCTGCTTTTGAAGTTTTTGAATTTTTGTTTCAATACATTTGGATTTCAACTTAAGGTAAGAAATATAAATGAAAATTCCTTGTTAAAATCGTTGGAAAAAAGAGTTCAGAGATCAAGTAAACCTCGTTTTTTGAAAAATACACTTGATTATTACGATATCTTTAATTACATCTGAATTTCCTTACCTCGGCGATTTGAATAAGTGTGATCTTCCGCCTTGTGAAGTATTATTTGCGCAGTCAGTTCTCTTCAAAATCTCTGAGCAAACTTCCATTTTGAACATGAGAAACTTCAGAAGTTAAAATGTAGAAGTTTCTTATGACAAATTGATGTTTGTGAACTATGGAAAGATAAATAATTTGTTCCCTTTGACAAGTACGAATGGTGAGAGCCCAGCTATGAAACTTAAGAGAAACTTGCCTAGGACTTTCGCAGGATCTTCAAGGTATAAAAAGTATATCGTCTCCGCGAAGTGTGATTAGTATGCTCATTGAGCGAGAATACGGCTCTGTTCGCCAACTTTCATATCGAAGTTCTGAGCGGTCTTACACACGGTATTGCCAAAATCTTTAACAACCAGGATGACATCGACTAATCATCCAAAGGCGGGGGAACATCTTCCTGTGAGAAAGTCAGCGACTGTTAATCAGTATTAAAACACCTTAGTATTTGCCACTGCTTCATAATTCTAACCATCCGTTGGTAAAAAGATATTCTGTGACCAAAATAATTTAATGATAGGATCCACGATAATCGCAGAACACTGAACCGCTACCGACATTAGGTGGCATTCTCTTTGAACTACATTTGATAAATCAGTTGCCCCACTTTTTGGGTGTAGTAGCAATGGCTCTCCTGCAAAGAAACCAGCAGTAGCATATATTACCTTAAAGATGTTCTTATTATCCACAAGCATAGAAAATCTCGCCTATCATAACCTTGAGTATTTAATCGGACGCAGTTTCTCTCCTCCTTCCAATCCATTTTCGATATTTACTAAGGATTACTGGTCAGTCTTATCCTGGCAGATGATTAAAATATTCGTTATATGTCACAAAATGTATCCTAAATTCAAAAGGAAACATAATGTTTTTCATGAAAATTGTTTTATTTTACACACACACATACAGCGTTCTTTAATGGCCATAATTAAACAAGGAAGGTATCTGTTTTATGAATATCTAAACGTAAATCCTATAGTGTTTACGTCATCTCATGGCGATGTTGTATAGCCATTTCATTTTTGATGTTTTACGTCATGATTTGGGTCACCATTTTGGTCAATTCACGATCTTATCTGATAAGAAATAAGGCAACTCTCAACAGCCATCGTCATATAAGGGATGTTTCAGAGGTATAGGCTATGCCCTTCCTTCAGTGTTGTCATCTCGATATATTTTAAGAGGACAATTATTGTTCACATGTGGCCCAGAATCCCCAACAGCCCTTCCATGCCGGCAGATAACACTTCTTCCCGGGCATGCACCTTTGACTGATATGTCTCCGATAGATCTGTCTGGGACATGGTGGCTAAGCGACTGGCCAAGATAGCGCATCTGCCAGTCTCACCAAATATAGTCTGGTTTTTGTATAGAAGTAACCTGGCAGGCTATTCTTCAGGACTGTATTTTCTTTTTCTGACTGTATTTTCGTTTTTGTATAGAAGTAACCTCTTTAGGACTGTATTTTCTTCCATTCATTTTCACGCCGTGTACAGGTTGTTATCTTTTCTCGAGGTGGATTCACACGATACTGAGTTTTTAATCAGATAACTCTTCTACAGCTTTACAATTGTTATAAGTTATTTCATGTAATATGAATAATCTGGGATACAAATCTCATTTGAATAACGCGATACTTCCTTGGTATTGCAATGTTCCCAAACAATAGTGCGTTGTACCACTTGAAATGTCAAATGTAATATATTCTGAAAATTAAAATTACTAAACATTTTCATTTCATTTTTTATGACACTTATTTCCTACATCATTTAGAATTTGTAAGTGTAATACGTTTACCACTTGAAATCATTTGCTGTGATCCCTCCCTTTACAATTAGCTTTTGGTTTATTATCAATGGAAATGGTTAACTAAAAGAAATATCTAGTGTAAAAGTAGTCATTCCAAGTACGAAAATATTAAGTAGAATACATTTTATTAGGCTTTCCTAAAAAACACCTTAGAAACCCTGTAGCTATATCTATAACCGCTAAATCCAACTTATAAAGGGTTAAATTTCCTTACATGGTTGGTATTCAGTAATGCTCGTGACGCCATGATCGATTGAACTGTTGATATAATGTAAAAGATATTTATTTCCCCATGGTACATACAATTCTACTTACAATCATTTTATTTTGTTTAGGTGTTAGGCTTTTTCCGAATGCTGCTGCTATTAAAAGATATGCCTTGCAATGTGTTTATCTATCTGGTGAGTTTACTATGAAAATACACACATTCGTTCAAATTTGAAATGCACCGAAAAGAAATTTTGCTTATATTTCAACCTTATCTTTGCAACTAGGGATTCAAAAAACCCTTGAATATATCTTTTATAAGTTAAAATGTGGATCCGCTTTTGTTGAACAGTTAAAAGGAGAACATTCTCATGACCTTAAAAAACATTACGCTCATAATATTTCCAGTAAAATGTGCATGTACAGTGGAGCACTTGCGCAGCACGGTAGATATCATATCACCGTAAAATGTAATCTTCACACTTTGAGCAACACCAGGAAGTATAAGGAGCCGCCCATCCATATTTTAGATCCGAAGTCTTAGGAGCAAAACGGCGTACAATCAGTCAGGCTCACAATAATTGCCTCATCAAATGAGCAGAGGCCAGCTCCAACGAATATTTAGACAACGAGGCAAAGAATAACTTCATTCGTCCTTTATTTATTAGAAGAAACACTATGACATTATAGGACAGTTTATATCAGCAAGTTAGTTTAGTAACCCTGTATTCCCCACTATGAGCGAATAGATAACCCGTTTCATTTTAGCCTGTCCCAATTTCCGAAATGAAATTGGAAAATGTATATTCTTCGCCCTTTAAATGCTGTAGTTCGTTCAGCATCCAGAGAAGGTGGAAAAAACATTATGAGAGTATATGCGTTTTTTCCTAAAGGAATGTTACTACACGAAATTTGTCAAGTTCATGAGAAGTTTTACCTTAATGAAGGAGACGATAAATTTTACAGTTAAATCAGTGTTTTACTGGACATAATAATTTGCACTTAATAAAGACATTTGCCACAGAACACTTTTATAGAAGGTATGAATGTTTAATACAGCCAAGAATATCTTCTGCTCCCTAAAATAGTGGGAACCATAGAGTGATATGTTGGCGACACTGCAGGTAGAAAATTTGCACCTTCGATCTTCATGAAATTCTGTCAGGTTTGTTTTCTTACCAATGACTCGTTACATTTTTTGCTTTTACTTGCAAACCTTTTATTTTGCCTAACCTCACACACATCACAACGATAAATGTCATGCAACGCAGAAAGGAATTCTGTTCACCCTTTTCCATCCCATTCAACAACTGAATTTCACACCAGTTTCTAATCAAGAAAACTCCAAATGTCCATTGAATTGCATAGTTAAAACCACATCGAATCTCTGTAACTCAGAATGATCCGTTTCCTAACAACACAAGAAAGTTGTCTTCAACTATTTGTTGTAAGTAAAATTCCGAAATTCGGGGTTTCCCTGCTAATTAAGTAGTACTAACCAAATTCTACTTTTTGCGTTTGGGATATTTCTTTGACACTTACGTTTCTTAAATAAAAAATATTAGCAGTTGTGATATGGTTATATGCAGCCCTAGGTTGAGGAGTTCTGTGAAATTTTTTTGAAGAAAAAGGGCGTCACCAACTTGTAAGAGTCAGACGTACGAAGATGTAAACAACAATTTTAAGCCAGATTAGTAGTAAGAGTTTGCCTTTTGAGTTGAAGGAGGTATATTTTTAAGTTCTACCTAAAATGTTCAACTCAGTCATTGCAAAGACTGCAGTTTGAAACAGCACTATGAAACGTTTCCCAAAATACATTCATCTGATCAACCACCTAAATACAAAATACAAAAAATGCAAGCTGACTTTGCTAAACAATGTCAGTAAATATTCAGCAGTTACTTGTGACAATTTTCAGTAAGGAAGCCGATAAAAATTCTAAAGATGGTTCTGTTATATCATTGAATATTGCTTGTGATAAAGGCACATATTCTGAAGGCGAATTTGTCAAGCAAATCATTACTGGCATTTTTTGATCTATTATTTACGAATAACACAAAAACTCAGAGATTAATAGCATTATTACAGATTATGAAAAAACGTGTCACCGAGATCAGTGCTGATGTGGAAGGAAAATGATTTAAAGATTTTCCTTGCATTCAGCTTAACTATTGATGAATATAGAAACATTAAATCGAAATCACAAGTAGCGGTATTTGTTCGTCGTGTTTCCACTAATGTAATTCGGAAAATAAGCTTATTGGACTTAGTGACACATTGAGAAATAGCTCGTGCTGTTGGCATTGAAAATACCCGCCATCGGAGCCTTAATAAATGCTATTCCAGATGATAAACATATAAATGCTATTCCAGTTAAAAAACACAGCTTCACTCCAAGTTATAGAAAAACGTATCTACCAGGTGTGTCTTGCAACACATGTGTCTTGCAAAACATGGATCCTCTCAAACGATGGAACAAAATGCAAGAATGATTGCATATACGAAAAGTTATCCCAGTTTTGCCGAATTTCTCTATTTTGATTGTATCAGTCCCAGCGAACAATTGTCAGCCAGTTAACCCAAATATCAAGATGTTATGAAATCATTCCTTGAAATTTTCAATTTCATATTCTTAAATGTGAAAGACACATCGAAAGTTCAAAAACTTTATTGGATATCTGGACCTAGAACACAAGCTCTGTAATGTTTCTACTGTATTGTGAGAATGATGTTAACCAGCAATTTCCTGAGTTGGTTTATTAATATGTTGGAGCTTGTTATTCCTTTTCTTGAAGAAAAGAAAAGATTGTATCTTCAATTGGAAAATGATGAATGGGTGCAATATTCATCTGTATATTTTTTCTGATCTTACGCAAACAATTTTTATCTTTCATGAATAATACATATAAATTAAAAGTACTGCTCGATAATTCCTTGACTGGTTTGAGTACTTGCACAAGCTGAAGCCCTGCATCGCTTTTCTTGTAAATCCTTTCATGAGGGTTGCCCAATTCTTGAATCTGTGGTTACAGAATCATCTGCTGCAGAAATAGGAATTACAACTGCTTAATGATTCCTAGACAGGTTTGAGAATTTACAGAAGCTGAAGCCCTTCATCGCCTTTCATCTAAATACATCTTTCTTCTAATAAATGTTCCTAGAGAGGTTTAGGAATATACAGAAGCTGAAGCACTCCAACGTCTTTCTTCTAAATAAATATATTCATGGTATATGCAATCAGCGATGGTTGTCCAATTATCTGTCCTCTGGTTACGGAGTTATTCCATGTGGAAATCGTTCTAACAAATTACAGATCTGGGCGGTGTACCATAAATCCCAGTCTCCAATTGTGTTCTGGAGGCAAGTTCCTGAAATAAATAATACTGAACTGATGAAAACTATTCTGATACTCATCTCAAGTTTCAGAATATCGCTTTGCTGTGAATTCCTATACTCCATAATGAATTTAGTGAAGTCGAAGCGTCATGCAATCCTTATAAATCAACAATTGATGGATCAAATTCATACTGCCTTAACAATATATTAGCCAGATTTTCAACGACTCACAACTGAAATGGAGACTCACTAAGGCTCTGCTTTCACTAAATACATAGATAACTGTAGAAATGCTTGTTTATGTAAAATTATTACGGTAAGACAATAGTCTTGTAAATGGTTATCTGATTACAATACCTTACATTTTATTGGTTTACGTATGTTCCTTAATGCCTTGATCTGATATTTACTAAGGTAAATAAATATCATAAAAATATGTTGCTTTACCGCGCTCATTTGTATTTTTACTAGTCTCACTTAATGTGAATGAAATGCAAGTTTACTCATTTTCTCAGATGTGTCAGTAGTTCATTACCGTATTAAATACGCTCGATTCAGCAGAAAAAATAATTAATCAGGTTTCAAAAACTTTTGGTTCATATATCTGTGCATTTTGTGATTTTTAAAACCAATACTAACTAACAGTTTAGAAACAGCATACAAGAATAAGTACGGTTACGCATTTCTGTACATTTTTTAAATATATTTGTATAAAAAAGTGCATGGAAGAATAAAAACGAGCCTGTAATATTTGTTCGTTTCCTGTGGTTCTTCAATATCCGAAGTTTATCGCACGTGGTTCTTTAATTAAGCGCGCTTGGGCACCCCTAATATGCATTATGCTTTCTTCCTTTAAATGTTTTCTTTAGCATTTTACAAATTACAACGGAAACATTTTAGTCATAATGTCATCAAGAGGAAATACCAAAATAAGAGTTTTGATATTTATTCTACAAAATAGAACATAACCTGCAAGCAAATATACCGGAAATGCTGATAAACGGAACATAACGCACCGATAAAATGGTATATAATATTGGTATGTTATGTTGATCATATGAAGATGTGCGATATTAAGTAATTTCTGAAATAAGCCATTCATAACCCTAAACCAACATCAAAGTTGCAACATGTGAAAAAAAATCGGTGCGAAACGCTGGAAACGTAGCGGCATTTCCTAATTAAAGTATCATGCAAAAGGATGTTGAGGAACGCTGAGTGTTAGAAACAGAGTACATTGCCAAGGGTAAATGAAACATCAGGCAGCTCATGGGTAAAATTTGCGTCCTCCGAGTAGCGAAACCGAGTTGAATAATTGCGCAAGAGCAAAATCTAGGACGTTTTATCTATTAATAAAATATAGACATGTAGCTTCGGAAGACAGACGACGACTTCTTTTTTAGCCTTTATGAAACCCTAACGAGTCCATAAGCAACTTTTTTGGTAAAAACACGTAACAGACAAATTGTTGCAGGGTAAATAAAAAAGCACACGCTATGTGTGAAAAGGATGCTCAAAAGATACGAGCGATATAAGCTTCAGCGATTTAAACAGCTTGTTCTTTAGAATTTCTGAACTTTTGCATTTTGCCGATGTCCATGAGAGTAAGTTCTGTTCTGTTTTCTTGTGATATAAGTTAAAAATGAAAGTGCTGCTCATGAATATTTCCCAAGCAGTTTTATTTGGCCGTCTGACATAGTATCTGTAAGGTAATAATATGTAGTGATAAATTTGATGTTTTAGTGAATAAGAGTTTACATGCATGTGTCAAAAAGTAAAAATATTTTAAATATTATACAGTAAAGGGAAACTGTAAAATTACTTTGATCACGGGAATTAAGAGTCAGATGGACGTCGTAGGTAAAACGTCGTATTATGTATATTAGTGAGTGGTTTTTCATATTGCATTTAAGAAGATTATGTGAAGTTTAGAGCAACAATGACCTTGGATTTAAATCAAACTTTTGTTGTCAAATCGTCATTAGCGTTTTATCAGGTTGCAAAGAAAGTTTCAGGCAGAATTCGTATGTGCCGTGGGTAATGCAACATACTGCAGCCCTGCGGTGACGTTAGCATCTCAGAGTGCTGAGCGCGAAAGAATAGATTCTAAGGATTGCACGTATCCGTTGTGGTGAATATTAGTTACACGTAACGAAAATGCGATGGATAAATCGTAGGAAGTTGTGCGTGCAACATTGCTCAATGAATGTTTGAATAGCGTTAAAATATCAAGCACTTGGAAAATAGCAAAACGCGTTTGTTAACGATATTATCTGATAGAGCACTTGCTTTATCTGGTACAGGAAATTAGACACTGGTGTATGGGAGGTGTCTGATGCACCCAAAATTGGCAGACCCAGTAAGGTTGAAGATGATACATTGGACTACGTCCTATCGACCAAGTCTGATGCTACTCTACAGGAAAGGCAGAGGAAATGAAGACTTTCCATACGACCAAACAACATCCGACTTCAGAATTTGGGATAATTGTGTAAACTGTGCAAATAAGTAACACACGCTTTGTCTGAGCAGAATCGGATGCAACGCTATTCCATACTGTTGTTCAGCGTGAAAGAGAAAAACTGGAGGGCGAAACACGTGTTACATTACGTAAGTGCTACTTGACAAAGAACATGAAACAAACAGGGACAACACCCACATAATGAAGCTAAGCCACCATTCCACTGACGGAATGTGATGTTGAGTTGCTGGTCAGATTGTCACGGCGTGATTCACTTTGAACCCTTACCGCGGAGCAATACAGTCACTGTGGATGCTTACATTTAACAGTTGGACCGTCTGCATGGAAAAGCGCCCAGCGTTCATTAATCGCCATAGAGTTGTGCTTCATTAGAATAACACTCTTCCTCATGTCGCTTCAGGGACTCAGCAAAAATTGCAGGAGCTAGCATGAAAAATATTGTCGCACCCTTCCTATTCCCTGGGCAAAATTCATCACTTCCGGCCTCTGTCGAATTTTCCCGCTGAGTAATAAAAGTCTGGCTAGGTGCATTGTGATAAAAGTCTGGCGAGGTGCATTGTGATAAAAGTCTGGCGAGGAGCATTGTGATAAAAGTTTGGCGAGGTGCAGTGGCTCCTTCAACTGCACCTCGCCAGACTTTTATCACAATGGGATATTTCGACTCCTAGATCGGTGGAACAATGTCATCGGTTCAATGGGGACTACCTGAACGATTAGGGGAAGTATTTTGTACGATTTCGTATTCTTAAAATAAATACTTCTCTCTTTTCCGGATACTTTTTTTACAGCCTGATAATAAGCTCACTAAAGAGGACTCAGATCTTATTTCATATGTAACAGATCTCATTTCAACTTTTGTAATTGGAATATGATAACTCTGCTAGAAAGTTGAACTATGTCTTTCTGTTTTGGAAAAAAATGGCTGCACCTACCAGATGTAATATAAACACGCCGCAACGTTCCTGAGTGCTGTACTGAGCAGCTTACACAAAGTTATTGTAGGTCTTATTAAAATCACTTGTAATCTTAAAATACCCTAAAACGCGCCTTATACAAATTTCTTATTAGGCGTTTGGCATCACATTCATATTATCTAACTTCGTATCTAGGTTTCATAGTAATTTTAGCTATTTATCCAGAGCCTTTAATTTATTATTTATTCATATAATCAAATTTAGAAAAAAATATAACTAAAATTATTCCTAAAATATATTAAATAAATATATATAAAACTGTATTCGCTTCAACTGACGTGAATGTTTCCTAAGAGATAAAATGCCCTAAATTCGGCATATCACATTCAAAATAATATATACTCAAAGTCCTTGGAGGAAAACAGACTGGCAAATACCTAGCTACTTCCTTCAGTTTTTGAAAACCGGGTGTTCCGTGATTAGCGGGGAGTGAAAGCTTGTTTCTTAGCATGTGCTGGTTGCGTGCGTGTTGTAAATCATGCTTTAAATCGTTCTCTTAAAAAATAAATAATGTTAGATTTGGGTCAGCTCCTGTGTTAGACATTGATATAATACATATAACGGCCGACATAAAAAACATGTATTATCACAAATAAAATTAATGTTTTGCTCGTTGTTGTTTATAATGTTTTTGGGTATGATTGAATAGGTTATGTTTTTTACCAGTATGAAGTAATATATGTTTTAAGTATGAACGAATATATGGACATTACGTTATACGCAAAATACAATGGCGGAAAGTGAAAAAGAACACCAAGAAGGAGACGTCTGATACCAACGAAATTTATTCAGCATAATAACGGAATACAGAGGATAACGTGATCAAAACATTATGGCAAAATACAGCTGTATTTGCTGGTAAACTGAAAAATAACATTTCCATGTAACATGGTTAGTACGAGGTTGAACCGCCATGAACTGCGTCACACTGTGCAATTCTGGCATGGAGTCTGTCGTACAAATGTTGGATGTAAGTTTGGGGTATGAGTTCCGAGCATCTTCAACCTGGACTCGTAAATCTGGGATGGTCGTGGCTGGCCGTGCAGACCGGATAAGTCGCTGTCCCATAAAATCCCACACGTGCTCTATGGGGGACAAATCTGGTGAACGTGCAGGCCATAGAAGTTTTCTCACACCCTGAAGTGCATGTTGAGTTACACGTGCCGTATGTCGGCGTGTGTTATCTTGCTGGAAAACACTACGATGGACCGACCTTACAAATGGCACAACAACAGGCTTAATGATGTTGTTGATGTAGGAGGTGCTGTTTAACGTACCCGGCACAAACACTAGTTGTGTACGGGAGTAATAACTTATCGCTCCCCACACCAGGAGACCAGGTGTAGGCCCTGTCTGTCGCTGGCAGATGCAAGAAGGGTGGAGACGCTCCCTTTCGTGTCAGCAAACACGCATACGGTCTTCGGAGGCTCTCAAGCCGAATCTGCTTTCATCGCTGAACCCGACAGATCGCCATTGCGTTCTCCAGTGCAGACGTTGACGACACCACTGCAGCCGTTCTTGACGGTGGGCTGGAGTCGGAGATCAACATGCCAGATACACACGTGCACGTAGTCCTGCATACAGTAGACGGTTGTGGATTGTTCGCACAGTCACCTCAGGTGCAATGGCAGCTCGGATTTGCGTCGGAGTGGATGTTCTGTTTGACAACGCCGCTCTTCTTATGCGTCGATCGGTCCGCTCATTAGTCCGTCTGTGACTCCCGGTTCCACGTCTTCTCGTGTGGGAATGTTCCTCGGACCATCTACGCCACCATCGTACCAACAACGATACTTCCGGTCCAATTCCCTCTGCAATACGACGATACGACCACCCGGCCTCGCGGAGTCCGATTAGACGACCTCGCTCAAAGTCCGATAACTTCTGAAATCGTACACGTCTTCCATGTCCAGGCATTGCAGCTTCTTCAGGGTCTTCGCACGTGTCCGCACGCCGACGACTGATTACATTCACTTCGCCGTACTCCTTAAATACCACCGACGATAATTTTCACATTATGCCGTGCTGTGGCGTAAGCGCTCACCGGTTGGTCTCGAAACTAACATCACACCTACGTAGACTCGACCCCATTAGCATATGTACATTTCATGATCGTCCGCCAAATCCTTCTTGGTGTTTTTTTTCACTTCCCGCCAGTGTATAATATTTATCTGTAGAAAAATGTTTTTTCCGTAAATATAGGGCAGTTAACAATTTTGGAGCACCGTATCATGTTCAGTTCAATTTTTATTTTCCATATTCAAGAAATCAAACCTCGAAACACATGTTCGACCTCCAAATTGTCATATTTGGGGCCTAAGGATTGTTTGCAATTAAGGTTTTCGAACATGGGATACTGGAAAATATCAAAACTGTGTGTTTCGAGACATCGGAATTTCTAAATTTTGCTTGGGAGCACTAAAAATGCAAATGCACTTCCTCGACAATCACCCCTGTAAAAAGCGACATCCTGTCCTTCCACTGCGGAAAGATGAAATATATTTATTGCCTCACATTCTTTTTAATTTGCTGAAAGCACCAGTTGGAAATACTTTTCTCCTATGAATTTAAATGTGTAATAAGATTTTTTTAATAACATTGCCCAAAACGGGATGAAAAGCCTCCAAGGCTCTCTGGGTAAACAGCTATGTATGTATCATCCTATCTTGTGGAAAGATAAAATATTTGTATTGCCTCACATTTCTTCAAATTTGCTGAAAAACACCAGTCGGAAACTATTTCCTCCTATGAATTTAAATTTCTAATCATTTTTTTAATAAGATTTCCCAAAACATGATGAAAAGCTTCCAAGCCTCTCTGCGTAAACATCTTTTGTACGCTGCAGCTCTTTTGGAATCATTATATAAATTATTATTTTACTGTTTTTTTAATTTGGTGAAACACACCAGTTGGAAACTGATATGTATTATGGATTTAAAAATTATAATCATATTTTGAATTAAATTGCCAGAAACATGGCGAAACACATGCGGAAACCTTCTCCGCTTCTCTGTACAGTTTATAAACAACCTTCATCGAATATTTCTAAAGTTCGTTCCCCCTGGGAAGCTAGAAATGCACAGCATTTGTTTTTTTGTTTTTTTGATTGGAGGTTTAACGTCCACCGTGAGCAACTCAACTGGCTATAAGCAGTCACCCGTCCCTAATTTAGGGTCACTGGTTCCAGGGAAGGGAGAGAGCCAGTGCCGTAAGACAAACACAACATCCGTGCCTCACCGGGATTCGAATCCGGACCCCTTACGGACGAATGATCAGAGGCCATCGCTTAGACCACTGCGCCACCGGGGCAGCGCACAGCATTTGAGACCCCTAAAAGCTAATTCTGTTTCTTTAATTTATACCTCATGTCCGACACTTACAAAAGACCGACGCATGAGGGACTGTTGAAGAATTGTTTAGGATACTATGAGTCTCTTACCTGATTAATTTTCATTTAAAAAAAAATCCTCTTACTCTTTTAGTGTACTTAATTTTGGATAGACATTTCTCATCAAACAACTAAGAGGGTGGGAGCCTGCACAGGAGTTTCCGCTTGTAACAGGTAGTATACAATTTATTTAGGGATACTTTTCAGGGTACTCTACGCATACTTAGTAAGAGGTCCATATAAAAGTATTTCTTGAAAAAAATGTAAACACAACTGTTAATTCCAGAGAAACAGGAAAAACATATACTAGAGAACCACGCAAATGGATCAAAATTGTATGTCTTTTACAAATAATAACACTGTGTCATTTCTTAATAAACATTTAAGCCATGTTTCTCCCCAAACCGTCTTCAGTAAATAATTAAAAACGTTTTAAAATAAGAAAAAAAACAAACTTATAAAAATGTTTCTAGAATTAATATATATACTTTATTTTTCCAACTAAAAGTTAAAACAAAAACGATTCGCAAATTATCTTAATTTGTATTTAAAACGTTGTAATATGCCAAATAAAATATAACAATGATGAATTATCTACTAATATTTAGGTTTTCAAAATATTATTCCATAATTTTATTTACACCTTATTTCCTTTCTTATACAGTACTGGAGCCAGTGATTGCCATTTTTTAAATGTTGTTAAAAAACCATATATCTGGATAATTTAATTTGTTCTGTATTTTCAGCTTTCTGTTCAAAAGATAAAGCATTTCTTTTTTCCAAATATTATATTTAGAAATTGCCAAAAGATCTTGAATTGCAATGTTTTTATACACTGAGCAATTTCAGGGTACATGGTACAAAATGTGATATGGGGTAAATTTCGCACTATAAATTAAATAATTTTGAAGCCATTCCTAAATATATTTTACAAAAGTACAATCAACAAACAAATGCTCACATGTTTCATCCAATTTACAATAGCTACAATTGGGGTCATATATTAAATTTATTCTGAACAACAATTTTCTTTCTCAGTACAATATTATGAGATATTTTCTACAATAAATCTCTGAGTTCCTGTTTTTATTTAGGATTTTTCTAGCAAAATACTGCTCAATAGAGTAAATTACAACTTTGTTTTGAATTTTGTAGGGTTTCTTTCAAGGTCTGTAATTTTTCATCCTGAACACTAATTTTAAGAACAGAGGTATCACTTATTAATTTCCATAATTCTCCCATTTCGCGATACTTTCCACCCGTAAAATAAGCAAATGGTTTTTCTATTGAGAATGAACTGTAACACAAATCTCGAGCAACCTGAAAATTTAGCAACTAGCATTTGACTAAATCATAATTTCAGGAATAAAAACAAAGCTTCATTGCCACTATTTCAAGGATTATCCTGTGATATGTTCTCCTTTTTGATCTTTTACAAGATAATTTGAAAAATGTTTGTATAGTCTACTTTTCTTAGCAAACAAACAAAAAAAAAAAAAAAAAACCAGACAGTTTACACAGGTCGGTAGTCAAAGAAATAATTAAGGTAAGATATGGTTTTTTGTATGCATGTATGAAGTATTAATGTTCAACACAGTATAAATACTGCATGTTCTTATTAATTGTTCATTTGCTTCATTAGAATATGCAGTGCTTATTGAGCATTAGAAGTGCTTGTTTAGAAAATTAGTTGAGATAAAGTGCGTTGTTATTCTTTCAAATTATATGTAGCAGTAGCTTTAAAAAATAGTTTATTGAGTGTGAATATGGCACTGCAATTAATAATAGATATAACTGACTCCGCATGTCTGAAGGAAAGCCGTGATAGTTTTGCAAACACGATATCTGTAGACGTACTTTTTTATTTTATGTGGTATTTATTTTGCATGAGCTCATGTGTTAGAAATATGTTTCAATAAAACAATCTGAGGAACAAAATCGGGGCGATTAAAGATAATATGAAGGAACAAAAATCCGGTATATTTAAGTTCGGATTGCTGCAACTTTAAGTATCAGGTATTCGTTATATGTAGCTGCGTATTTTTTATTTTACAGCTGATTTTCATCGAAATTGAGAACTTACTAATTAAATATTGATCCTGAAATTTGTTGGTTTGTATTCGCACCAGAATATTCCTCCTGCGCTATTTATGCGATATATTATGCGTTGAATCAAATATTGTATGTACCTTTCCAATAATTTCCCATCAACTCCTCGGTCTTACAGAAGGCGGTGCTATCTGTATTACTGCTCCTTGCCTCCTAAGGGCTTGCATTGCGTTTGCAGCCTATTTTATCCAAGGTCTTTTCATATTCTCTTCAAATTATCCGTATTTCAATGTTTTAAATTATTAGAAGTTAGCACACCTTTAAGCGGGTTTCTTTAAATTAAAAGCAGGACTCGTATGATAGTAAATGCTTCTGTACTACCCTATGTGAAATCAGGATTCCCACTGTCACCAGTCAGTGAAGCTACCACAGGATATCGGAGAAGTCAGGAATCAGTTTAATCCTTTACTGCTAAACTACAGTAATGGTCAATATAGTATTTCCTGCAACTATTTACGTAGCATTGCTGTGAATATCATGCCACTTCTAGTTATTTACTGCTAAAGGCAAAATGACCAGGAAATTAGTATGAAAGGAATTCATTCTTGATATCAAGATATTCTGAAGTGCTGTGTGCTTCCCTGCTATGATTTTGTACCCAATGACTATATCTTTGATATAAGGTAATTATTCTTGGCTCCCATTCCAAGCGCAGTTAATACAACCACAATTATAATCTCTGCTTTACAGGAAGATAATTCTTCAGAGCCAGATTGACAGAAATTTCATTTATGTGATGTCTTTGTTTTGAAACAAGGTTCAGCCTACTGAACGACAAATTCCCCTATGTAACCGAAACTTCATGTCACTTGAAAGAAAGCTTCCTCTTTGCGATGGTTTCAGAGAAAAGCATGACGGGTATTGTGCTTTATAATCACATTATTTTCGACTTGGCTTGTGAAGTTTCTAATATGACAGCTGGTGCAATGTAAGCACAATAAGTTGGACTACTCCAGATTTTTTTTTCGTTATAGCATTTTTTCAGTCGTTCCTAATTCTTTCAAGAACGACATCAGCTAAAGGTGATTATTGCCAGTGTATTTGACCTTATTACAGTTGATATGGGTCAGGTGTTCTCATTCTCTCTTAAGAAGATATTCGTGATTAAAGTTATATTATGTCCATTTGGTTAATTGTTTTATGTAGTTAGAGATTAAATCCATTATTTGCATTTTTTATGTTTTCTAGTAACTTAGTGGAACAGCCGTTATTACTCCTTTGTCATGAGCTAGCAAAACAGTCAGCTTTGCCACAAATTCCTTAAGTAGTTTTTGCGGAACGTGCTTTCCATTTATTATTCTTTGAAGGTTTCATAAATCTTGAAAAACATCTAACGGTAACCCAAGACACGTCGCGCGATGTAGCAGTTAAGAATTCAATACTAATGTTTACTTCAGGCTTTAGGGATTCACTGGCACACAGATACATTGATCACCCATTTTGAATTCTTAAGTACAAATCGTTGAAATTTTGGATGCTTTGACGTGATTTCTCTAAATTTCTTTTTTTAACGCTGATAGTTTATATTATCATTCCAATTTGATAACGTTGTGAAGAAAAGAAATATCGCTGAGCGCATTAACATAGTTTCTTCCCTCGAAATGAAATAAAATTTTTACACACGAAATTCCCGCAATTATTCATAATTTTTTAAACATTTTTGCGTGATTTCAAAATGCTCTTAATGGTACTGCAGCGAGTTTTACAATCTACCAACAAGAGAAGTCTATCGAAGTATGCTAGAGTTAACATACATAGTTTACACAGTCTATAATTTCTCAAAGGCTTACACGAAGGTACCAAAAATTCCTAAAAACTCCTTCACTGCAAGGAGGAAATAGCATTTCGTTATTAAATGCGGCAGATAACTAGTCAGGCAAGGTAACCTGTTCAATATGCGAAAATGAAAACTCTTAAAACTCAGTTCCAACACTTCACAAAGAGAGACCTAAAAAAAAAAAAAAAAAAAACGGAATGGGCATCTTCTTTCAGTGCGTTTTTGCGTTTTGAACCCGTTCCTGAAATAGAATTTTTGTTTTGATGACTGCGTTCCGAATGAGAAATTTTTGTTTTGCAGTTGTCGCACTGAAAAATATAACTTATATTCGATGCTCCTAAAGAATACCACTATGATTTACTAGTGCTTTGATACTCCATATTTCAGACTTCCAATTGTTATTTTGCTTTTCATTGCATTAGGATTATACTTTCATGTAGATCGTCAAACAATGTTTTTGTCCTGTGTGAGCTTAAGTTATACTTTCATTTGGCATTGAATCTCAGATTGAAGCATTCAGATTTGACAAATATTTCGTGAATAATTCTAGAAAATGTTTTACCTGTTCTTTACGTGTCCCACATTTCTGGTGTACAAGCGTTCGTCAACATGACGTTGAGCTACTTTTACCAGGGTTTCGAAATATTATACTTCAAAGCTTTTTTTCCGATATAAACCAAAGCTACAGTTGATCAAACTGCTGTTTCAAAACAAAGTTTTTAAATTTAACAGCTGTGATCGCTTACTCGTATTTGCATTCAAAAGTTTAGCAATTTTAACAAATGTATCTTTTCTAAAATTCCTCTTCAACTGTTTTCTTGAAACAACGACAAACATGGACATTTACGTTTTTCTTTTCTATTAGAACAATGATTTTGCGAAGTTAATATTTAATAAAATTTTAGTATTCGTTATTTCGGTGTATCACTAACAGATATAAGGAATGCAATAATATAAATTCAAAAAATATTATCACACGCATACATAAAATTTTCAAACTCTGAGTTGGCAACATTTTGATATGATGTTACAAACACACACTAGAATTGTGTCATTTGTTTGTCTGCGATCAGTTCAATGTAAGAATGAATAATTCACTATATTTGTGTTCTGTTATTTTGTTTTTAACATACGTAATTTTTTGTAAAACGTAATTTAATTTCTACCTTTAAAACTTAGATATCTAATAATCATGAATATTTCAGTTTTTATTTTAAGGTAGACACGCAATACATAGTGTCTAAATAATTATGTTGTATTTAAAATATAGCAAATTTAAACATTCATTCTGTTCAATATCCTCAATCTGGTATGTCTTTGTAGTGTAAGAATACAAATTTGCAGTAATGTATCCCTAAAATAAACTATTTATAATTTATTATTTTTCTTTCTGTGCTTGTATTACTTTTATTTTGTGGATATGATTTCGCCTTTGAATAGGCGTGTATAATATAACTTGGAACTCTGTAGCAGTGAGCTCTCATAAGGAAGAAAATGAAAGCTTATCCTAACCAGAGAGCCTTCCGTTTCAATAAATAGCATTGGTTTTCACGTTTATTAACAAGTTTTTAAAAATGCTTCTCCTAATGAAAGGATTACGACCCATTTTCTATAACGAAGTTCGATGGTAGTTCGGTTTTCCACAAAACAGAAAGCGCAATCTCTTGGTTAGAGATTGATGGTTTCGGCATGCGTTCTCCTCTCCAAGGAGAGGCTTTTCGGATTGTTTTTCTTCCAATCGTGTTTTAAGATACCTTTATACTTAATCAAATCTGCTATAAACATAAAAATGTGTTAGGCAGGCACGTGCGGAATGCGTCATTTTATTGCAGATGAGTAGGCAAAGTGTTTTGACGTGCAACTATACTCGATCCATATATATGATTGTACAGATACTTTAGAGTTGCGTTACTAGATTCAAAACTGTGCTTTAATAGAACCTCGCAAGGACAGAGCAGTAAAATACGTAAAAACTAGGCCTGTGGCTGTCATTTTATTACGGAAAATGAAACAGGATTTCGAAGAGACCTTGTTTTTGGACGTCAACCCTGGCACAGGACGGAAGCCAGTCCACGTGCCTGTAGTGGAGTATGAGACCACAAGTTAGGAAGGAGAAAGTACGTCAGATCTAATGGGAAACAATTCTATACACCGTAGTGTTTAGTCTTTCGCTAAGCTCTTAATCAAGGTCCCCAGCGTTCTACGAGGAACAATAAGTTTATATTTTTACAAGTTTCCACATTTAAATTCTTGCTTCCACCTACCCCGAATGCACGAGAAACATTCGCATAGATGTTTCCGCTCGGGTTAAACTGGACAAAGAATGGCTTTGGCAGACATTTTGGATGGGCGAAGCCGATTTCTATCTGCATAGTACTGTTAATAAGCACAGTTGCAGTCTTTTCGGAACAGAAAATCTGCACAACGTGCGAGCGGAGCTATTCCATTAAACGCAATTCACCGTATGATGTTATTATGCAGCTCTATTAATTATTGAGCCTTTTTTTTCTAGAAGCATTTTGCTCCGGGGAATTCCTATGTGCTCCCTAAATAACGAGTAATACGGATTTCTTTTGGTGAACCGAGTGATTCCTGAATATCAAAGTCGTGTGACCTTTGATTCCATAAAATATATGTTTGTTTAAAAGAAAAGTGTTTGATCAATGCATCCTTGAAGTGCTTACGTATGGTGCAGGGACGTGGACCTTAACTAAAAGAGACATACAAAGGCTGCAGACAACTCAAAGAATCATGGAGAGGAGCATGCTTGGTTTAACCAGGAGAGATAAGAAGAGGAACTCGTGGATATGAAAAATGACAAGAGTGGAAGACATTATGATCAGAGTTAAATCCCTGAAATGGCAATGGGCTGGACATACTGCCAGAAGGACAGACCATCGATGGAGAGCCGAAATTTTAGATCAGATTCCAAGGGACAGGAAAAGACCTAGAATAAACCACATGGGAGATGGGTGGATGAAATTCGAAAGTATGCGAGAGTGATATGGAGGAGACTGACACTAGACAGACCGTTGTAGAGGAAACTTGGGGAAACCTTCCTCCAGCATTGCATTGATAATGTTTGACAATGATATATATTTTATACAAACATAAAAAATCAGAAATACACACTTGAAAATCATATGAAAAAGGTGGTTAGGAGAACGGGCCACAAAAACTTTACGGGGCCGTATAAAAATTGCGTTTTGACCCATTTGTTGCCACGACCCCAGACGTTGGTTATCTGGATCACATAAAGTTTCTGTAATTCCGTGTTTTCAAATGGGCGATATTTAATGTAATTCTTTATAAAAAAAAATTTACACTGCTGGCCACCAAGAAGGAAGCATACGATTGGCCTGAAATTCGCAGCATGCGTGGTCAGCGAGA
Source organism: Macrothele yani (assembly GCA_039090855.1). Taxonomy (NCBI): domain Eukaryota; kingdom Metazoa; phylum Arthropoda; class Arachnida; order Araneae; family Macrothelidae; genus Macrothele; species Macrothele yani. The sequence continues at coordinate 38,749,741 of CM077034.1, forward strand.
GGACATGCAAATGATTAGCATTGCAGGGCACAACAAAAACAAACAACAGAATTCCAGTTATGAATTCAAAAATAGAAGTTTGCTATAGATATTACACAACGTGCGTGTCACATTCCAGATGTGTGATTAAGGGCGCGCGTATTAATGTGCGTGCGCCATACATGTGGGAGGTCCACTGATGTTTCCATGTTGAATATCCCATGACTGGAAACGATTTCTATAGTTTCTTTGGGGAGGGTGGCTCTGGCGGTTGCGTATCGTGCGAATTTCTTTATTTGTCCCCACAGAGGTGTTGCAGAGTTGTTGGCGACTTCACGTCGGCATGACCAAGAGGTCTCTGAGACTAAGACTACAGGTATATCAAAATGATGTCAAATGATCACTTCTCACTACGGCACTAGAGCGTGAAGTCGCCAACAACTCTGCGACACCTCTGTGGGGACAAATAAAGGAAGTCGCACAATACACAACCGCCAGAGCCACTTTCTTCACAGAAACTATAGAAATCCTATCCAGTCACGGGATATGCAACGAGGAAACATCATTGCACCTCCCACATGTATGGCGCACACTCATTAATACGTGCTCTCTTATTCACACATCTGGAATATGACGCACACGTTCTCTAATATCTATAGCAAACTTCTATTTTTGAATCGTAACCGGAACTCTGTTGTTGTTTTTTTTTGTTGTTTTCTTTTTGCATTTGAAAAATAGTTCTGCTTGAAGAAGTCACCCGTGGTGGTGAAAGCTGACGTTCTGTACTTGTGTTTCTAATATTACACCAATAAAACGGATTTCAGCGTTTTATTAGCATAAAAATTGTTCTCGATAAGGTGGCTAACATAGTGAATAATATCAAGTACCAAGGTCCTAGGAGGAGGTTATTTTTAATATGTTATGAAATGGGGAGTGACCACAAAAAGTTGACATTTGCGCAGCTGTTTTGCAGCATCTAAAATTAAACAAGAGATATTGTGCAACATTTAGAAGGTTGAAATTATTATTCTATAGAAATAAATCTTCACACTATAGAATCAATAAATTACAGCAGGCCGCCTCTGTGCTGAGAAAAATTTGAAAATTTTGAAATGCCATTCCTAAGTGCTATGAAAGCACAGTCAACGTCACAGGGGATACCGGGGTTTAGCTTTGAGAATGTAATGATATTTTGATGTAGCAGCGTAGAAAGACGATTTGCATCTGTTGAAACACAGTTACGGTAATACTTAATAGCTCTGAGTATATCGCCACTTCTACAAAGGACTGAAGCATTAAATATCTGGAGAGCGAATATATTTTCTATTACAACACGATGTGTTTTAATATTTAAAGTAGTTGTAATTTCATTTACTAATTCAAATAAGAAAAGTTCAAAAAACAACTTTCATTTTTGATGTATCTGTGTTCGAAATTAAAACTCATATTAACGAAGGCAACAAATTAGGTTACTGGAATTTTTCCGGAATATTAAGCCAATTCGCTGTTTTTGAGTGGTCATATAGGCAATCCGATCCAGATAGTCTCCATGATAATCTCTTTTAATTTAATTAACCAATCAAAAATAAAATGCAATTTAATCTTTCTCATTCAAATTGAGCTGCAATTTCTTCCAAAAAGGAAGCCAAGATAAATCGCAATTGTATTTCCATTTAATAATGCACAAATTGGTAACACATGACATTTTCAGACCTTCTACGTACGCTTGGGAACCAGATCATAAGAGCAGAACCAATACATTTTTGCGATGATAATCACTTTGTGCATATTTTTATTATTTCTCATTCTGGGGCATTAAATTCTAAACATTGAACATTGATGCAGTATAGAATTTTCAAAACTAATGAATTAAGGTATGGAAACATAAAATTGAAAAAAAAATTACTTATGAAGGAAGATCAGCTGGGTATTAAAGGAGTTTTCTTAAAAAAAGTAAAATTACGTTAATTCATTAATGAAACATGCATCACGTATTTCTTATATTTTTTGCTGACAAAAAGCGTCATTTTCAACTTATAATTCTCGTTTCACAAAATACTTGTGACAATGCACTCACTTAATTTAACATTTTCAACGACTGTTCTTTTGAAAGAAAAGTTTTTGTGCTGTGACTGAATGAACCACGCAGAATAAACCGCTGGAACTCTAACATAACATTTGAATTAAGAAAGATGACACCTAATTTTCGGTGTAATGAGCAGGTCTTTTGAATTCATTCTGACGCAAACTAAATTTATCAAAGCTGTTCAAAGTCAGTGGAGCTGTATCTGACCGAAGTAAGTAGATTTTAATCGGGATTTTAATCGTGCTGTAAACGTAATCGTAATGTTACGTCCTCTGGTGGCATACTTGTGCTTTAAGAAAAATTTCAAATAACACGAGAAACATTTCGCAGCAGAAACGCTCTGCAACAATCATAGAATTTCTCAAATCTGACTATTAGAAGCAGATATATAGAAAAACAAAAGATATGCATCTACGTCCATTGGCGGCGAGCACATGCATTGTTTTAAGGCGAAAGTACTCTCAAAATATTTTTCGATGCGAGGGGTAATGATCCAGGAATCAATTTTCTCAGTCGAGTTTTCAGGAGCTCAGATTTTCCTGCAAATACATCACAAGAAGAAATAAACTCTTGTGACCCTGGTGGCAAACCATTCTTCACCAAATATCAGAATTTATTAGATATATGGAAAGCAATTCCCATCAGGAGCTATATGTTATACAGGAAGAATTTTTCAAATCGGAGTTTTATATGCAGAAATATCGGGGGAAAGTAATTCACCTTAACGCCCTTAGCGGAAAGTCTCTCAGTTACTTGAACATTTTAAAATTATATGATAAACATTCCTCACCGGAAACGCTCTCTAACAAAGAAGGAATTGTTCAAATCGTACTCTTAGAAGCAGATATATTGACAAAAATATTTTACACATCTACACACGCTAGCGAAGAAATCATGCATTTTTTTAAGAATAAAATGTTCCGAAAGGATTGTCAACGTGAGTAGTACGGTCCACAAAAGAATATTTTTCAGTCGAGATTTTAGAAGCTCAGATTTTGCGACAAATACGTCAGAAGCAGAAATTAACTGTTACGCTCACTGTTGGCCAAATCATTTTTTACCAAAAGTTAGAAATTATATGGAAAACATTTCCTATCCGGAGCTATATCAGCTGCAGCAAGAGTGTTTCAAATCAGAGTTTGAGAAACAGATGTATCGGGGGAAATGCAATTTACCTTTTACACCCACTTGCAGGAAAGTTTATGAATCATTTTACCTTTTTTACGCCCACTTGCGGAAAGTCTGTGAATCATTTTGAAATTTTGAAACTGTGTGAAAAACAGATCGCATCTGAAACTCTATCTAATAAAGAAGGAATTTTCAAATCGGACCTCTATCTAATAAAATGGAGGAAATTTTCAAATAGAGATATTGTCAAAAATAAGATGCACATCTACGCCCCTGACGGAGAATCCATGCAATATTTTAAGAAGAAAATATTCCCAAAAGGTTTATCAATATCAGTGGCATCGCTCCCCGAAGATGTTTTCCGTTGAAATTTTAGAAGCTCGCATTTTATGGCAGATACATCTGAAGAAAGTAACTCATACGCCCCTTGTGGCCAAACCAATTTTTACTAAAAATTATAAATATATGCACAAGATTTTCCACCAGGAGGTGCATCCTCTGAAGAAAATATTTTTCAAATCGGAGTTTTTGAAGTACATATATCGAGGAAAATGCAATTTATTTTTACGCCCGCTCGTGGAAAATGTAGGCGTAACTTGAAAAAGTGACTGTACCTAAAATACTCTTCGACATCAATCGAGTTGATAGGTAAAATAGTTTTTTAATCGGATGTTTAGAAACAAATATATGGAATAAAATGTATTTTGAATTTGATGCCATTTGCGTTTACGCCGTCTTTCAGCGAAATATTACACCATAAAAAAAACGAAATGAAGGATCATCATTTGCATATTTCCAGCTTCCCAATGCAAAAGAAAAAAAATTCAAATCGAACTAATAGTTGCAGATATATTGTGTCTATTAACCGACGGACAGAAGGACAAACCGATAACATAAGAACGATCTATTTTTACAAAAGACGTGCTAAAAAGTCAAGTTGTTAGTAATTGATGGAAATTCAAAGTTGTATTTACAAGTTGAAAAATTTCGGATTGTTAATTAAAATATAGAATTTATGACATATCACTTCCTCTCATATCTTTCCTGGCTTTCTGACTATACCAACTCATGTCTTTGGATGTGCGTTCTCGTCGTTTTAATATTTCCGGTAATGTGATTATGAAGCATAGCCCTCCCCCCTTTTTTCTCAAAATAATTACTTTGCAGTATTAGTTAGACTGTGACCATCTACTTCCGTTGAACCCTGTTTAGCTGTGGTATCTTTAGTCCCAAAACCTCTGCCCCACCGATTTTCAGTCTCAAATCCTCTGAGTCATGTATTCCGAGTCTCAATTCTTATGCCGTAGGTATCTTGATTCTCAATACGTCCGTCTCAGGTATCTTGTGACAGTGTGGAGCCCATGGTAAGCACTGGACGACGCATTGTTCCTGGAGAACTCACTGTTCTAATGGCAATCTCAGATCTATTGCGGTCATCGCATCGTATTGAATTGTAGTTGCGACTAAAATGCATCTCCCACAAACCCCGTGGCACAAGTTGATGTCATGATGGAATCTTCCAAATATTTTAGGACTAAGAATTGTATTTCATTGCATTGCATTTAGATGCACAGTATTTAGTTGCCGGAGAACTGAGATGCAGAAATAGTAATGAGGCCAGATATAAAGATGTGCGTAGCACCTAATTCCTGCAGATGATCGCAAAAAGAACCATCTTTTTTGCAGAATAGTGTATTTTGCTTGGCAAACTTGGGTGCACCATTTTTATCTTAGTAGAAAACTATCTTTTTGTTGTCACACATTTTTTCTCCTGAAAGTGGCCATTTCAAGGAAGCAATGCGTAATACGAAACTTTATTCCAAGAATTTGAAATGTGTACATAAATCAGTATAATACATACTCTTACCTCACACACCTCAAATGTTGGGAATAAATCATCAAAACTTTTATGAGAATTTTTTAATATCTGCCACCGAAATATAAAAAATGCATGATATATGTATGTGTTATGATCATTAAAAAGTTTTACGAATTACATATTTTCCGTTAAAGTATGTATTACATTACCATCTGTCGCACACGGCAATTAATTAAAATGTATATTTTGACCTCTTTCCTATCAAATAGTGAGTTTCTCGAATTATGTTGTGTAGCCTGAGCAGAAAAAGGATCCTTTGTTCCTAATGCAGCGATATACAGCATTTTGTCCTGTTTTACAGCTCAAATAAACTCTTTTCCACTGTTTCTTTCATAATTTTGTGCTGTCTTACCTTGGTATCAGCAACTTGATTATTCCTATTTTCAAACGATAGAGGCTTACGTTGTCATATCAATTGCTATTTGAAAAATCCATCAGTGGGCTTGATATCAGGTGTCCAAACATTTTAGGAATGTAAATTATATCCCCTCCTTTCTCTCTCATCTTCTTAAATAAAACATTTCTGATTAGCACAAGTGATTGCTTTACAGCCAAAAATGGTAAGCAACTAAAAGCACCATACTTTTGGAAATTTATTTTTCAAAGTTTTTTATTACATTAGGAAATTTTGTTAATCTATTTGTAGTTTGTACAATTATCTTGTAATTTTTTTCCTAATGTAAATTATATCCTCTCCTTTCTCTCTCTTCTGCTTAAATAAAACATTTCTGAGGAGTACAAGTGATTGCTTTACAGCCAAAAATGGTAAGCAACTAAAAGCACCATACTTTTGGAAATTGATTTTTCAAAGTTTTTTATTACATTAGGAAATTAATTTTGTTAATCTATTTGTAGTTTGTACAATTATCTTGTAATTTTTTTCCTATTATTTGAAAAAGTGTAATGCGGCACCTTCCGTTTAATTTCTATTTATAATATTGTTTTGTTCTTCTCTAGTAAAAGTCCTCTCAACTTCCAAGCCCTTGTTCCTGTAATTCATTTTGAGGACTATCCGTTTTGTACAATTGCTTTGCATGCCTACGAATTTAAGTAGACAAGCAAATTTTAATGGACACCTTAGGGACGAGGTTTCCATCTGGGTACACATCTGCGTTATGTTTGAAACAAATAAATGAAAAAAAAATATCTCTAACCTCGTAACTTAGTTATTTGTAATTAAAGTATGTTTGTGAAAAATGTTGAGAATATTGAAAATAGATATAAATAGGAATAAACCGGTTTTTACATTTTTGTGCAGACTTTTCGAAATACAAAATTTCCGACATCAAGAGATGATATGTTATTAAGCGGTGTGTATTATTTAGTAGCTGAATTAAACAGACTTACACCATTTCCTCACCAACATACACACTGAATTGAAGAGAATTTCAAATATTGAGAACTTGATCAATATCCGCATTTCTTTTTGTATAACAATGACACAGTGAAATTTGAATTTCGTTGGCCCTTTGTTCCAGGATAATGGCGCAGACTGGTTTGCGTCTCTTTGAATAGTATAAAAGGGAAAAAACTTTCTGAAACTTATTGAAATTATCGAAAGATAAGTGGATATTTGAGAAACATATTACGGCTATTGTTCCATTATGGACGGAATCTTGTTCGGAAACACTGAGGTGAATGCCTTCTGGAGGACTGCATTTCGGAACGTCATGTAGTCCTGCCTCGAAGCATGTGCTTTGTAGTGCTGTTGGATTTCGTTCACGTTTCCGCCTCATACGCATTTCCGGAACCTGAACAGCCTGCAGTACGTCCAGAAAATTTTGTTTTCTAAACATAAGCCCTACATTATTTCCAAACGGTGTCTATCTCCAATTTGCATACAAATCAACGCCCGGCCACATGCGGTGCAAAATGTATAAAATCTCCTGGATTACAAATTACTGTCATATCTTTCTTGACCTGCACTGTCGCCAGATATTTGGACATGCATGTTAGGTGGTCTCCTTTGGACATGCTTGAGATGGGGTCTCCCAACAAATATTCCGTCATTCCGAGCCATCATCTACACAGTGTACCCTGTTGGTCAAAACAGGCGCAGCTTGGCAGGATATTTCTTAAAAAGGCTCTAAAGATCCTTAAGGACCACTTCATAGCCACCATACGAACGCGACGTTGTCGTGGCTAGACATGGTTACACAATACACTAAATATTGTGCCTTCCTATTCAGCCATGGCATTACACTACTGAATCTTCATGCCTTGTATTCAGATAAACTTCCAAATAAATTCCATTTCTGTATCGCATGCGTATTCATAACACTCAAGCGAATTCGGCCTCAATAATTTAAAATAGTATTCAATGTCTCCCAAGTCCTTGTACTTTCACTCCTTCAATTACTGCAGCGGCTTACTCTCTACATTTTGCAGCGCATATGCAAAAGCATACGTTTTCCTAAGAATATTAGTACAAATGAATACAAATCTCTATCAAGATTTCCTTGATTAAACGCTGAACGAATATCAAAGACATTTCTTAAAATATTAATATTATACTTTAAAAAAGCATGTTTGAAAAAGCAATATAAACAATAAAATTATGGGTGAAACAATGGGGAACTTTTACCTTTTAAAATCGATGTCACTAATTGTATGCAAACAAACGAGGTTATATGAAATGTTGAAATTTTCTAATTCCTACCCCGAAGAAAGAAACGATGAAATAATTGTGTTTCTCTTCTTTCAGTGACAGATTCAAATAAAAACATCCGCACAGCACCTCACATTTCGTATCGTAAGTATTTAGAACATGACTCACTTTGTTTAGGTCTTACATCGCGAAATGGATAAAACTGTTTTCGCGCAACGGAAGTTTTGCTTTTCTCCACCTACAACTAATATCATTCAAAATATATTTCAAAATAAAACTTACATATGTACAACTTAAATGACAGTAACACATAATATTTATATATGCCTCAACTGTTGGTAATATATTTTGTTTACTGTCATCACTTAAATACTATTATCAATGGAAAATTTTATTTCATTGAATGGTATTATCAAACTTCATCACCTTGAAATTATAAGATTCTGCTTCTCATTCTACAATTACATCGGTTGGATATTATTTTCATTTAAATCATCAATAAATGCAAATGTGATTACTTTAAACGTTTCCGGATGCCTTACATTAATTAACCTCCTATGGTGTGGTGTGTTTCGAAGCGCCTTCAGAGAAGCCCTCACGAATGCGTCCGAGTTGAAATTCCCGTTGAAGCATTGAAACAGTGCTTCTCCTACGGTACTGACTAGGTCCCTTCGCTGGAAATACTGACGCTGAATGCGGGACGTAAATTTATATGTGACTCAGATATTCACAATTGTCTTTAAATAACCAAATCAAACACCGAAGTACATTGATTTTAGTTCATTGTTTGTAAAATTTATATACATACTGATACTTGAAATTTCAATGTGTTCTTTCTACATAACCTCAAAATCTACATTCTGAAATCGCCGAAACGGCGTGCTTAGCTTAACATAGGTTAACCGTGAGTGCAATTTTTCTTGATTTAGAGTTCCGCATGAAATCTCGCAGTGTTTCTTATTTAAGGTAAATTGATCTTTCGGTGAACAAAGGGAACTTTTCGATGAACCACTTGTCGTGCCAGTTTAAAACAATTATTTCGTATTCTAACATAAAGAAATATTTACATTTAATTAAAAATTCATCGAATTCCTCTTGTCTATAGCTACACTTCTATCTGTTGAAAAGTGGATATATTGAAGATAGGTTTATAAGAAACATTACTTATAATACAAAATGCAAGTGATCAGCAGTGCAGATTGAAAAGTGATATGGAACAAACAATAGGTATTATCTTTGGACCCAACAGGGACGGAGATCACGGTTTGTACACGGCGTGGAAGATATTCAGAATGCGATAAAGCGGAAGGTCATATCATGCGGTTGCAGTTTATAACCAAAGTTCGTCTTGATGTAATAAAATATACCTCTAAAATTCTTAACAGATACTTATTCACAATAAATGAAACGCACCTTGTTTAAAAATGTTAACAGTTCTGTTTTTTTTAAAGAATATGAGCTTGAGGACTTTTGCTTGGGAGTTCGACGACCAACATGAGCATCTCCATGGGATATGCGAGCTCGATTCTTCCTAATTGAGACACTGATGCCTGAGAATAGGGAGATCTAGTGCTGTAAGAAAAACAGGAAATCCATGTCCCACCCCTTCCGAACACGAGCACGTCTCAGACGAATGCTTAGCACCCAGTACTTAGACCATTTCTTCACTGGGGACGCCCTTCCAACTCTGCAATATTAAATGAAGAAAGAAATGAAAAAACGACTGATATGATATAGTGAAATCTATGTATAATTCTGGGAAAATGATGCCCAATTTTTTTAATGAATATGTCTGTCACAAGCAATTATTACCCATTTTAAAAGTAGACGATCATATAACTATGGACTCTTTATAATTTATGTCTTGATGGCGAGAAATCTGTGAACAAATATTAAACGTAACATCATTTTCAACTATTACTCACAAGTTTAAAAATATTCATTTGAGAGAACACGTGTGCGCGATACTTGAAAAAAAGTATATTGATTCTAAAATAGTAATGAAATCTTCTGAACTAATAACCTAAAATTCTAGATCAGAATTACTGTCCCTCCATCATATTATACATAAAAAGTCGTAGTCCTCAACGGCGTCATTTACGCGAAGCTCTGAAGAGGCGTCTTAAAGGATATGAATCAACCATTTAGTAAAGGTGCTTTTTTTCCGTTTTCCGCTTTTGTTTCGTACGCTTTAAGGTGCTTACGTGCTATTTTTTTATTAATTTATTTGTTTATTTTGTTATAAAGTACCTGGTTTAAAGCTTGTTTTGAAAATTCAGCTGTGCGGATATTTTGGGCTTTGAATCGCTTAGGTGTGAATTATTTCGTATTTTTGATTCAGAGCACTACGTACAATGGGTGTACAGATTAGAAAACCAATCCTGAACAAAAGGGAGGAATGGGGGCAATTTAAGACTGGTGAAAATAGTATCATGATGAAATTGCAAGTATATCGTAAATGGTATAGGCTACATGGCAGCTTTTTCTAGTACTAAACCACCAAAAATGAAGAAAAATGGATTCTATTGTGACTGAAAATGAAGAATTTTAAAGTACTATTTTTTGTGAAAATGATGAGCTAACTTTCGTTTCGTTTTATAACTCACTCTAATTTTTCCCGTAAAGTGTCGGTAGACAAAACCTATAGTAAATGCATTTGCAAGGAATCTTAAAGAGGGCAGCTCATTTTGTGCCTCTTGATAACATACATGTGATGCCTCCTTGTTGTTGCATTTCATAAATACTTGACGTCTTTCAAAATGTCTAAATATAATAGTTGTTAATGCATAACAAAATAGTTTGACCGTTAGAATGTCCTAATTCCTGAGCAAAAATTTCTAATAATTCGACAGTTTCGTTCCAGGGGTCTGAGAGAGATTTCAAGACTTCTGCGTAACTTCGATCTGATTATACTTTGCTTCTTCTGAGGTTTTTAAATATTTTAACAACACGCACTGAACTGAATTCCCAGAGAATGAGCATACAGGACAGTCTCGGTGAGATAAATATTTTGCTCATGATTTTCATATTAGGATCTCACTTTGTCGTTATTCTTACTATCGTAGTACTGTATTGAAAAGTGCTAAAATTTGATCTCCGCATATAATAGTACAATGGAAATGGTTTCATTTTATGACTCATAATTTTTAATGGTAAATATTGATTCAATCTGCCTTGTCCCTTGACCTTTCCACGTTTGAATTCTGAAATCAGCATTTTTCTGCATTTGGCACTATGGTGGTTTCATTCATTTTTAGTGTTCTTCTCATGAAAGAGAAATTTATTGAATTGCATTGAATTTAATCAATGTGCATTTTCGTATTGAATTTACACCTGAATTTTAGGAAGCTATCTTGAATTAATATACTTTTCGTATTTGTGGTTTTAATGATCTGGTAAAAAAATAATGAAACGTAAGGAAGATTTGTCGTCTTAACAGAAATTAATTTTATATTTCTATTTGAAATGGCACATATTGTTTAATCTATGCCAGCAACCTATGAATATTTTCACCCTGACATTCATTGAAAACAGGAAAAGACTTTTTTTGAAAATATAATCTGTTTGTTTTTCAGTGTCGAAGGGAGAGATATCAATTAGTAATTTAAAAAAAATTAAAACAAAAGCGTTATCGTTAATTTGCTTAATGTTATAACGCATAAAAGGTTATTTTTATATAAACTTAGAAAAAAAATATGTCTACGTGTGAGTTATAATTTTTTTCCCGGACCTCTGTTCTTTATTAAAATGTTTTGCTCCTTTACGGTATTTATCAGTTTTAGCAGAGGGCAACTAAAAACTCTCACAGCTATTAATGATACATATTTTGGGATTGCAAACCGCCTGAAAGAATCGCATTTCTATGTGTGATTTTACGTCAGAAATACTTGCAAAGTCCTGTATTACCTAAAGGATTGTATTTTATGCGCCTATTTTGACTAGTCAAATATACACACGGATTACTGTAAATTATATAATTTATTTCGAACTTCGGCTAAACAATGGGGAATCCAGAATTAAATAACAGGCTGTTCCACTAAAATCTAACTTATCACTTCACTTTAGTACTTTACCTAAAGATTATTGGTTCAATAACTGGAAATAATATTAATGGTTTACAAACAAGGCATCTTGCTTTTGATTTGTCTTGCACTAAAAAGTTCGGAAAAGTAAATTTAAGGAATAAATTATTTAAGACATTTCATACTTACCTGGCACTGGAGATTCGACGCTCACAAATATCGATCTCCCAGACAGAGGCTTCCCATTGCACCTTGGGTTGCTGACGTCTGCCACATCCGCCAAATGCGGTTGATTGGGGTGCACAATTTTTGGTAGTGGGGATTGCGCTGTGCGCGACCCCTAAATAAAAATATGATATTGAAGAATTCTCTTTTTCCCATGGCTACATTTGTAATTAATTCATCGCATTACAAATTATGATATAGAGTTTTCTGGTTTCAGTGCTTTAATTACTAAATGTTTATTGAGTATTTGACGAACGCATGCCATACCGCATTTCACCATTCACATATATCTCATCCAAAGTGATGGGTAACATTTCCGGGATATTTTCAAGTGTGGTAAGTTATTGCGCAGTGCAATAGTTCTGCAAAACCAATATCATGCTAACAGTTAAGTACGGATTTCACAGCACAATCAGATGGATAAAAGGTCCAAGTATGAGAGAGAGGAGGATTAGTCTAACTGAATCGCGCATGAGCAATAAAGGAATTCAATTCTTAAGTTATTCTCCGGGTAGTTAAGGTGGCAACCTTAGACCATTTAGCAATGGTACCTTCGCATTATTTTAGTCAATGTCAGATTGATGATTATTCGGGACTTCTCCAGGAAATAGTTTTCGTCCGCATACTAACTTGCTTTAGATTTCAAAAATTCATTTCAGCTGGAAATGTTTTAATTTCTAAGCAATTATTTTTCGAATAGCTAATTCAAGTGTATCGTGATAGGTGTTAATTTTCTTAGTATTTTTCATTGGAAGTTCAAGCGAAGATAAGAACAAGAGTTTGAAGGGTTTCAACAACAGTGAATTCTTTGAGAATATATCTCGGACAACATAATTTTTCGGCCTCGTTAAATGAAGGAGGTATATTTATTTGTGGGTGCAGTTATAATGTTGAAGGAATGGAAGGGTGAAAATGAGTGGGAAAGGTGTGTAACACGTTGGCATGTATCGCCCGTTTTTCAGCGTGTTCTGCATAAATGAGAGCCTCAGATTCTTTTAGAAGTGAATCATCATACATTGCTCATTAGAAAATCAGTTTTCGTCAGCTTTGATTTAGGTTTAAATTCTATGATTTTTTTTTAATTTTCCGCTGACAAAAAATAATTATTAATTTGTTACTTAGTAATTCTGACATCAAACAAATTTGAGATTGCCCAAGTGGAAGAAGCAGTTCATTTATACATATTAAATACCCTATGAATTACAATCTCTAATCTCTAAATTTGCAGCGTGGAAATCAGTTATTTATATGTAATACTCTAAATAAAAAATGCTTCTAATCATATTGTATTGTAAAGACGATTCATTTTATGACATAATGAAGATCTACAATATTATTAATACCTAACTCCCATTATTAACAATATGAGGTGTGGTCAATCAGATTAATTAATTGAATTATCAATTTTTTTGCCGGCACTGATTAGGTTAGACAAGTAAAGGAAAACAGTATCTAGTAATCAGAATTTACCAAACAGATACGCTGTATCAGCTCTACGACAGCGAAAACAGGTATCTTAAATGTAACCTCATCCGTTGCGAGATGGTCACTTTTTCTTTTTCTAAAGTAAAAGCATATCGATTATTATAAGGTCTTGAAATATTGGATCCGAGTCGCACCATTAGAAGACAGGGTGTGGTGAAAGATGGCAGAAAGAGCCAGTAACGTTCGTAATTGAGACGGGGAAAATGGAATCTACAGTGTACCGCTCTCACTAATGAACCCTGTAGATACAAAATGTGTGTACATCGGATCTACTTCACGAAGATTACTAACTAGACTTTTAGAACATAAATACGATGTTAAAATTGGCTCTCAATCAAACAGCATTATCACGTTTGAACTCAGAAGGTAAATATTACCCAGCATGGGATAGGATTCCTATCTTGGTTACCCCCACATCTAAATCATCGTTACTGTCTACTGAGACCATTTGCATTCATAGCCTCACAGGTATATGCTGTAATGACGAACTTCCCACCTCTGTGTTCGACACCTGCAAGAGATCATTTTCAGAAAACGCCACTGGGCACTCGAGTAATATAGCCCACCCGGTATATAGCACTGGGCACCCGGTATATAACCCTAGGCACCCGAGTAATATTAGTACAACGATCTACACCGCAGGTAATTTATTGTAGAATGTGCATTTGATACTTGTGGTAAATACAGAATGGCAACGGACTTGATATATAACTTTTTGTCGAACTTGCTCAAGTTTCTTTACATCTAAGGATGATCTTATAGTGCGGTTGTAAGATCTAGCATGGTGTATTGTGGTTTAAACTTCATGTATTTTAATAAAATATTTTAATTTCATATCAATTGGTTTTAACTCACCTTTATCGTGCAAGAACCAGTTTCATGTTTCATGCACTGCATTCCAGCGAGAGTAATTTACGTTATGTGTGAGGTCAGTATTTATATGGGACTTCAGTTGTGGGCTTGTGTGTGTTCGGATACAAAAAATGTAACAAAAAAACAAACAAACATGTGTAAACTGGAAAAACTGGCAAATTTCATCCTTTTTTTTTTTTTGATTGGAGGTTTAACGACCACCGTGAGCAACTCAATGGGCTATAAGCAGTCGCCCGTCCCTAATTTAGGGTCACTGGTTCCAGGGAAGGGAGAGAGCCGGTGCCGTAAGACAAACACAACATCGATGCCTCGCCGGTATTCGAACCCGGACCCTTTTCGGACGAATGATCAGAGGCCATCGCTTAGACCACTGCGCCACCGGGACGGCAATTTCATCCTTAGCAGTTGCTAGTGTGAAACCGTAGAAACGAGATGTACCTGGGCTATCTCCTAAAGAAACAAGAGAGAATGTTTGACTTGCACAGGGCGAACTTCTAAGCAACACGAGGACCGCCACTGAAACAGTCAAAGGTGGGAGTCACTTGCCGAGAACAATCCAAGAAACGTTCTCGGAATATTCAATTTAAGAAGAAAAGCAGAAGCGCCCGCAGAAGTAATGGGTTAGACAAGAAAGGGAAAACAGCATCTAGTTAATCAGAATTTACCAAGCAGATACGTTGTATCTGCGCTACGACCGCGAGCAGCTCGCAACATTTCAAGCAGCTCGCGGTCAAGGTGGAGTCAAGTAAGTAAATATCTTAAAATAATGAGAAATCGGTCATTTCCCTGTGTCCAGCTTTGCCAGGTGTGGGTGTTCATGTGTATGGTAATGGCACAAGCAGCTGTCAAAAACCCGAGTATTTAACCCTTTGCCGGCATGCAAATTCGACTGCCAACCATATTCCTCGTGCGCATTGTTTGGAAGTGTGAAAAAAAAAAGAGCAAGCCTGGAAAGTAAGTCTCTCTCCAGGAGTGTCTGCTAGCCTTAAGAAGATATTGGATAAATATGCTGTCAAGGACATCACTCCGTAAGCACAGTTGATTTGGTTGTCTTCTTTTCCATTTCTCGAGAGAGCACTAACAAATCAGAGCGATAACAATGTCCAAGTAATAATTTTATAGAACATTTGATTGACTTAACGGAATTGGTCATTGAATAATTGGTCTTCTTGAAATTTCTGTGTTGGTTCTAGTGACCAATTGTCGTTCAAATACTTATGTATGCCATTCATATTCTTCCTGCGAACATCACTGCTTTAAAATAAATGGGAGAACCAATTTAGCTAAAAAGTAATCACTGTTTCCTATTTAGTGTGCTTGTAGATATTATATATATAAGCGCAAGCCCTATCACTACATACAGTTTTTGTGATGGAATCACCCAGATCTGATTAGTTCAAGACCTGAGAGTTTCCTGCTGCCAGCGGCGTAGCATAGTATGAGACGAAAACCATTACCCATTGATTATATATTTCGCGAATCCTCTTCAGGAACTGGACCGAAAGTTAGTACAGTGGAAACCGGTTAATGTCATCGAATCTCGAAAACCCAAACGAACGACACACAACCATGGTAAAATCACCGGTTATTGTTATCAAAGCGCCGCTTAATGTTATAAAAAAAATGACTCGTACGCTTATACCATACGAATCTCGTGTTCCTTGTCAAAACTTGACTTACAAGCTACGTTTGTGAAACAAGAATGCTTTTGCATAGGGCACTCAGCGGACAGCATGTTTATAGAAAATCAACTATGATAAGCGTGAAGACCCCCTCCCCCACCGCCACACACACACACAGTGGATCGGGCATTTCTGGAACAAAAAGGTTCGAAGCGTGTGCAAGTGATTTCAGAAATTACCCTCCTCTGACCTTCCCCGGTCTCCAAATTGAGATGGGTTTGCCACCCGAGGGAGTAGGGAGGGGGGGGCAGTTCAGAGAGTGCAGCAGTGCGGCAGTGTCCTGCCTGCATTCACCTGTGTTCACTCTGCTCTATTTGCTGCAATAAAATACGCTGGCACTTAAATTGTTAAGGCACAATTTTTTTGTCTTCGACATGTGCTGCAAGTCTTAGGAATATGAGACTAATACATTGAATATGTTGGAAAATATCGCAAATGCCATTCTGTTGAAAGCAATAAATCATGCCATTTTCATTGGAATCTAGCATGTAACAATTCAAAATATGAACCAAATGTCAAATTATGAACACATTATCTTCCCTTTCGCTCATCATGTGTTGAAAAATATATTTCCCAAATTCAGTGAAGTGGTCTGATGTTATTTCTTTTCATAGGTTAAAAACATCAGTTGATTAGATGCTAATTACAGGAATATCAATTTCCTTTGAACACAAAAGTTGATCCTATGCCCTTTGTCCTATTATTTCCTTATTTTCTGCATGCGCGTGTGTGTGAATTATAAATTATATTTTAATGTCTTCTAATAAATATACTTTCGTTATTCTCACCAAAACTAAGAAAAATTATGCTTCACTTTAAAAAATGACTCATTGACCGAAATACCAAAACACCTGAGTGCCACGATCGATAATTTCTAATGTTTTCTCATTTCAGGAGTTAGGAGGAAGATATAAATTTACAAGTTAAACAAAAATAACTTTCAATGTTTTTGCAAATATATGTGCTTAGTGAGAGCGAGATAGACATGTTTCTTGAATACAATTCATATTTCTTCTTATATTTAAATGAAAAAGAAAATATTTTCTTCCTTGATTTTTTCAAGGAAGAATTGAAGGTCTAAGAAGTTTACGTATTGGAATGTGACATTGATGTTACTTATTATCAGTAAATTGTGATTACATTAAAATAAATTCATAATTTCCAGTGCAATCAATCTGCACTAATGATTATCAAAAGTTAAAAAATGAAAACCAAAAAAAAATTTGAATCTGCTAACTTCAGCTTTTGGAAAAAAATTCACGCTTTCAAAATATGTAAAAAATCTGTAAATACTGTTAGGATTCTGCTAGTTGCCTAAATTTGTGCGTCCAGTTCACACTTTACAGTATTTTCTGATATACACTGGTGGAAAGTGAAAAACGAACACCAAGAAGGAGACGTCTGATACCAACGAAATTTATACAGCATAATAACGGAATACAGAGGATAACGTGATCAAACTATTCTGACAAAATACAGCTGTATTTGCTGGTAAACTGAAAAATAACATTTTCATGTAACATGGTTAGTACGAGGTTGAACCGCCATGAACTGCGTCACACTGTGCAATTCTGGCATGGAGTCTGTCGTACAGATGTTGGATGTAAGTTTGGGGTAGAGTTCCAAGCATCCTCATTCTGGACGCGTAAATCGGGATGGTCGTGGCTGGCCGTGGAGACCGGATAAATCGTTGACCCATAAAATCCCACACGTGCTCAATGGGGAAAAATCCAGTGAACGTGCTGGCCATGGAAGGTGTCTCACACCCTGAAGTGCATGTTGCGTTGCACGCGTCGTGTGTGGGCGTGCGTTATCTTGCTGGAAAACACCACGATGAACCGACCTTACAAATGGCAAAACAACGGGCTGAATGATGATGTTGATGTAGGAGGTGCTGTTTAACGTACCGGGTACAAAAACTAGCTGTGTACGTGAGTGATAGCTGATCGCTCCCCAAACTAGGAGACCAGGTGTAGGCCCTGTGTGTCACTGGCGGATGCAAGAAAGGTGGAGACGCTCTCCTGTGCGTCTGCGAACACGCATACGGCCATCGGAGGCTCCCAAGCAGAATCTGCTTTCATCGCTGAACACGACTGATCGCCATTGCCTTCTCCAGCGCAGACGTTGGCGACACCACTGCAGCCGTTCTTAAGGGTGGGCTGGAGTCAGAGGTATACATGCCAGAGGCATACATGCACGTAGTCCTGCAACCAATACACGGTTGCAGATTGCTCGCACAGTAACTTCAGTTGCAACGGCAGCTCGGTTATGCGGCGCAGTGGATGTTCTGCTTGACAACGCAGCTTTTCTTATGTGTCGATCGGTCCGCTCATCAGTCCGTCTGTGACTCCCGGTTCCACGTCTTCTCGTGTAGGAATGTTCCGCAGACCATTCACGCCACCATTGTACCACCACCGATACTTCCCGTCCAATTCGCTCCACAATACGACGATACGACCACTCGGCCTTGCGGAGTCCGACTAGACAACCTCGTTCAAAGTCCGCTAACTGCTGAAATCTTACACGTCTTCCATGTCCAGGCATTGCAGCTTCTTCAGGGTCTTTGCACGTGTCCGTACGCCGACGACTGATTACATTCCCTTCGCCGTACTCCTTAAATATCACCGATGATAATTTGCATATTATGCCTTGATGTGGCGTAGGCGCTTAACGGTTGGTCCATAAATTAACATCCCACCTACGCAAACTCGACCCCATTAACATATGTAAATTTCATGATCGTCAACCAATTCCTTCTTGGTGTTCTTTTTCACTTTCCGGCCGTGTATACACTCTTACTATAGCAGAACGAAACGATGCACTAAAAAAATTAACAAATAATATATAGCAATGGATCAATTTCACTATGTTTTTGTTTGATTTCCACATTCGTGCAAATATTGCATTACTAATGTTCTACATATTAATCACCTCGAAAACACCGTGTTGTTTACACTAATTTATTCTAAAGCTGTGTGCTTACTAAATAAATCATACACTGACGGAAAAAATTCCCAACACCAAGAAGGGGTTGTGTTAGATAAACGACAGTTGGTAGGCGGTGAGAGTACATCTGTAAGATGACGTCTATGCAAATTTCGCGCTTGGCGCATACGTGTGGCGCAAGTAGCGCCCCTCGGAACATGCAAAGTAGGTTTGCTGTAAATAGGCGCTGTAACGTTCGTGAGCATTTGTTATCGTTGAGATTCGATGAAGGGTGTTGATGTTAGTCAAGAATGCTTTTAAGAAGACAAAGAAGCCATTATCAACAGCTCACAGAGTTTGAAGGAGGTCGTGTAATAGGACTACGAGAAGGTGGATTTTCTTTCCGCAATATTGCAGAACGACTTGGCAGGAATGTAGCCACTGTGCATGTTTGTTGGCAGCGGTGGTCAAGGGAAGGTACTGCCTCAAGAAGACCAGGTTCCGGCCGGACACGTGGCACTACTGAGAGGGAAGACCGCCGTGTACGGCGTATGGCCGTGGCGCATCATACTGCGTCTGCGGCAGCAATTCGAGCTGCAGTTTGCACCACAGTGACACAACGAACTGTTACAAATCACTTACTTGAAGGACAGCTCCGAGCCAGACGCCCTGTAGCGTGCATTCCACTTACTCCAAACCACTGACGTTTGCGACGTCAGTGGTGTCAAGCTAGAGCTCATTGGAGGACGGAGTGGAGATCTGCTGTGTTTTCTGATGAAAGCCAGTTCTGCCTTGGTGCCAGGCGATGACCGTGTGTTGGTTAGAAGGAAGCCAGGTGAGCGCCTGCGACCAACCTGTCTGCGGCCGAGACACACTGGACCTAAACCTGGAGTTATGTTCTGGGGAGCAATTTCCTATGACAGCAGGAGCACTCTCGTGGTTATCCCACCCACCCTGACGTCACAGTTGTACGTCGGTCTGATGATTCAACCTGTTGTGCTGCCATTCTATGAACAGCATTCCAGGGGGTGTTTTCCAACAGGATAACGCTCGCCTCCATACCGCTGTTGTAACCCAACGTGCTCTACAGAGTTTCGACATGTTGCCGTGGCCTGCTAGATCACCAGATCTTTCACCAATCGAGCACGTATGGGACATCATTGGACGACAACTCCAGCGTCACCCCCAACCAGCATTAACCGCCCCTGTATTGACCGACCAACTGCAACAGGCATGGAACTCCATCCCACAAACTGGCATCCAGCACCTGAACGACACAATGCATGAACGCTTGCGTGCTTGCATTCAACATTCTGGCGGTTACACCGGTTATTAATATACCAGCATTTCACATTTAAAATGCCTCTTTTTGCGTTTACAATAAGCTGTGATCTTGAAACCTTAATCGATTAAATATGTTACCTATATAAATGTATTGTCGCCATTTCATTCCTCTACAACTATTTTTTCGTGGTTTTGGGATTTTTTTCCGTCAGTGTACATAAACACTTTTAAGAAATATATTCGCAAAGGGAAGATTATTTTGGTTCGGTAATAACACATTCTATCTTCCAGATGTGCTCTGCCGAGTCAGAGTAATCGAACTGCTGGCCTTTTGTCAATTTTTCTGAGTTGGCCATGGTTTGAGAACCTGATATGCCATGGAGGGTCCATGCAAGTGGTATGAAATATTCTTGATATCGCACTGCCTATATTATATGACTTTCTTGAGACAATTAAGACTAAATTTTGTACGGGTGACTGTTTGAAGAGATAAGAATTGCTTACGGTGGTCGTTAAACTCTGAAACACGAAACTTTTCCTGCGATAATGCACAATCCATTAACGGGAATAATCTCGTAATATTACAAGCAGCCGAAGGAAGGAAAACTACCTGCAATAGTCTCAGAAACTCCTGATGGATATGTAAATTTGCCACAAAATGAGGCTGAATGATCCCACTCGCGTTTCTTCCTTTCTTCCTTTTTTTCCTTTTTCGAAAAAAATTAAGTCTGCAGTTGTTGAGATGGAGCGGAGGTAAAAGGAATGCATTTAAACATTGTAAATGTTATTCTGAATAATAAATCATTCAGCAAAGGTACGGAACAGGACAGTAACCAATTATTTCATGAAGCGTGTCAGAGGCTGAAAAATACTCCTAGAATAAACAGAAGTTATCTTATTTTATATATCATGGACAGCTTTGAAAAAGTTGAACATGTGGGATTAATAAAAAAATTGTTAAGAATTTATTTTTTCAACATTTTAACAAACCATTTGCACCCTTGCACACTATTAAGGTACAATTTATTCGTTACCGCCTTAACCTGTTTTACACTGATAAGATTAGATTTTTGTTTTCTTTAATTCGAGGATTAACGACCACCGTGAGCAATTCAATGGGCTATAAGCAGTCGCAGTCCCTAATTTAGAGCCACCGGCTTCAAGGAAGGGCGAGAGCCAGCGCCGTAATACAAACGCAACATCCATGTCTCACTATGATTCGAACCCGGACCCATCTCGGACGAATGATCATAATCCATCGCTTAGAATACTGCGCCACTGCGGCTGCTAAGCCAAGTTTAAACCCCTTTTTGAGGAAGTTATTCCTCTTCAAGAAACTTGTTACTCACTGTATTTCAATAAACTTTTAATGTAAGAATTTATTAATCACGATCAATTTTCCAATACATTATTCAAACCTAATTTCCGCAGGTTATGGGGAACATGTTTGATTTCTGCAGAGAAAGTTCAAAAATTATGTTATTCGTTTCCGAACATTTTTATGTACAACAATACAACGTTTCCTCTTTCGAGAAAGAGATATTACTATATGAGTGACGGTTACGAGTAGAGATCAAATATAATAATTTTTCTATGTGGCTTCACGTGCCTCTCTCACATGCAAAGATTCACCGAATCTGACGGATCTACACAAGATACCAGATAGTATAAAAGCTGACTTTGCATGCACAACATGATGCTGAAAACAGAATGCATATGTCGCATTCATTGTTTCCCCTTTGTATTGAACACTGCCTGACATTAGCAGGTTGCTTTGGTCCATACAAGTGGTATAAAATATTCTCGCTCGATTTTTTAATAATACATTTTTTTATTCTTGCTGTCCCATTTAAGATTTATGAGTTTACATCAATATTTTGTATTATAGAGAACAGTAAGGATGAATCAGGGAGAAAGCTACCGAGAATCCTGACAAAAGCTTTGATTTTCCAAATATATAGGCAAGCAAGCACAGGTTCGTCAAGCACTGCAATAATGTTAAGTGTTAGTTATATTATAAATACATATTTTTTTATTAAACTTAGCAAGTATGTTTTTAATTTATATTTGACTCAATTTAGGTTATTTATTACAGTCAACTCGACACGCAGTTCAATCCAAAATTCAGGAACAACTTAATTTAAGCTCCGTTTCATCATAAGAGTTTTTGAATGTATAGGATTTAATAATGTTTTTTTTTTCAATTTAGTATTTAAAAGTATGAAAATTCAATACAGTGATATCTGTACATAAATTGCCTTTATTCTTGGGAACATTAGTTTACCGATTTTGAAGTCAATAGTTGTTTAAGAGATGAAATTCCATTATGATTGGGGTTAACATGAATATGGTGAGAAGTGAAAATATGAAAATTGGTATCAGAAGAAGAATTTTATTCTGTAATATTTATATTTATTGATATTAGTTTTAGTGGTTTTTCCCCCATGATGAAAAGCAATAATTAATATGTGCTTGTATGAGTGCATAGTATAAAAGTTTGAGAGTTATAGTAGTTAGACTTGATAAAAAAATTTCTTACAATCCCAATACTTTTAGAAATTTGATTTGCAATTGAATCAATATGGTTAATCAATTTTTGTACCATACATATACTTTAGAATATGAATTAGGTATTTGGACGTTCTTTATTATTTTGATTTCTATAATTTGATGCAAGCTACTCTTTTTTTTCTACAGTTAAAACCATGTTAGAAAAATCTAGTTAAAAACGTTTAACGTTATTCTGGCATATATAATTTCTTTCACGAGCTAACCTCTGAATCTCAGTGAAAAGCTTAATGATATGTATATATGTAGCAAAATCTAAGTGAAAGCGTTTAACATTAATCAGGCAGAAATACTTTCCTTTAGGAGCTAACCTCTGAATCTCAGAGAACAGCTTAATGTATGTAGAACCATGTTGGACACGTACTACTTGGCAAGTTATTTCCCAGGACGATATCGAAAACCTCTTTCATTCAATGCTACGCCGATTCGAATCTGTTGTTTTTGTACGAAGTTGTTTCACGCGATACTGAGTTTCCCAGTGAAAATTTCTTTGCATAGCTTCACAAATGTAGTCAGTTATCTACTGCAGAATTGATAATATGTGATACAAATTTCACTTAAATGGCGCGGTTTTTTGTTGGTGTTGTAATTTTCGAAGGGAGTAGTGTATGTCATAGAATTCAGTATGTATTTTCTTGAACATTCACATCCTCGAATATTCGTAAAACTTTTCCTCCTTACCAGTTTATTCCGTTTCTGCAATTTTTCTATACTTATTTACATTTTTATCCAGTTATGAATGAGTCCTAACGAATTATCAGGTATATAATACAAAAGGACTTGTCCATTCAGTATAAAGATTAATAACAAGGAATTGTAGACCAACTATAAGTAAAATAGTATGACTGTACTGGTAATCCGAATTTATCGGCGTAGAATAAAATCAAAGTTACGAAGCTTCCGAATACGTGGTGTTTTCAAAGAAGATAGACAGCAACGTGAAATCTGATGTCTGCGTTTCTTTAAAAAGCCACCTGGTTGATATGCGAATGTTTGGAAACTTTGATTTCTATTCTTACACCAATAAATTCGGATTAATTGACCAGTTATACTATTTGAAGCATTCAATATACACCTTTTCAAGTCATATGTGCCATTATATGCTATGAGTTAGGAATCCTTTAATACATCCCTTCATGAGCGAAAATTATTATCTACTAGTTGTGAAATATTTTACTGGTAAGAACTCCAAAATGATGTAGAAAACACGAATAGTATTTCAAATTAGAAGTGGAATACAACGCACTTTTGAAACTAAACGAAGATTTAAATCTGGTCGGATATGAAGTACGTATATTTTGGTTATTTTTAAAATGGTTGAAAGACTCAGGTGTTTTCTATTCCCGTGTGTGCGTTTTTAATTACTCCCACATCCTTTTATCCTACTATGGATTTGATTCTGTATTATATTTTGTGCTAGAGCAATGAAATGAGAACTTTGGAAGTTTTAAACCTATATTTTTCTTTTTTCTTTCATAAAATCACCTCAAACTTTAACGACGTTCCGTGCTGAGGATTCCGTCTTAACAATAACTTGAAGTTACACCAACAACTGATGAAATCATCAGACACGATTACTGGACGCATAACTATAATGTACTAACTAGGGATGCATGGAAGGGATAATAGCAATTCGTAAGTGCAGACCAGATTGAGGTTATTAAGGTTTGACTCAAAACATTGATATACAGCGAATAATTTTTAAAATCACTAGAACAATTACTTTGAAAGGGAAAAACTTAAGGAAAGCGGCTGAATATTGGTATTTAAAAAAATATGTATGTAACACATTTCTTCAGTATACGAAGCAGTTTCTTTAAATATTGTAATTCTTTTTAACCAGAAGTGTTATACGACCACTGTTGTTGCTATCACTTTATTTCTCTTCTTGAAAGCAAAATTGATCTGTTTTTATTACTGAAATGTGTGAATTGCAAAACTAATAAAGATGATTTTTAAAAGCGCACTGCAAAGAGCTTTGTTTAGCTCGAGATGGCTGAAATGTGTATTTATATAAAGTTTGGCTGACCAAGGTCGTCAAATTTGACAGTGTGGAAAGAAAGCATGTTTAATGTATTAAATTTTAAAATCTGATGATTCTAGTTATTTTCTGTTGTCCTTTTATGTGTTACTTTAGAAAAATATTAAGTAAATTTCCAATAAACAAGCAAAATGGAGTTATTGATGCTGTCTCAAGGGCATTCCGTATATTTAATATTTGATTACTTCAGGATGCCAATCGAAGATTATCTTCTGTTTAAAGCCCGGATAGTGTTTTTTTGCTGTATCATCTTGAAAATAAAGTAATACATAAAATTGGGAGATCACATAGCACTAGGGTTTCGGTAATTTTTAAGTTCCACATTTTATTATTATCTGAGCTCCTTTAGAACCTCAGGGTACAGGACTAATCTTGAAGTATGAAAGTTTACTTATTTAGATTTATATAAATGGCCTCGTGTAATAGCCTGAGAAACAACATTTTATTAAGTTCTGTTCAAGGTAATTAAACAGGCTACGGCGTTTTAATGTCTTGTTGAAACTTTTTATACTTGGTAGCAGGAACACATTTCTGAAATCACATTTCTCCTTAATTGAGTAGGTCAGGAAGGAAAAATCCTGCTCGAACGAAGGGACTGTAAGTTATAAACAAGGACATCTTCAACACATGATTCCATGTGTTCCAGCCTGGTGAAAAGCAAACCTCCAGTTGTCAATGAGGACTGTGTAACAAACGAAAACCTTGTAAATTACAGTAGATCATATTATTTCCTATTTGAATTACTCAGAACGGTAAACATCAAAAAACTTATAATTTCATTTAATTGAGATTTGTTAAAACCTATGATAGGCGGAAGGTGTCAATTCTTAGGTGGTAATGTCCATTATTTTTGTTACCCCAAGCGTATGTTCAAATTGCGCCGAAGGTAAATCCCTGGCAACACTAAGAAAACAACCATTAGATCATTTGAGTTTACAAAATTAACATGCAAATTAGAACGTATACTATTGCAAACATTTAACATTTTAAATTCCATTCTTAACAGCAGAAAACACCAAGATCTATTTAAACTTTTTAAATTTATGAAGACAATTTTTGTACGTTGTCCGCTTTCGTGTAACATTCAATTGTGAAATCCTTTTCAAACTTAATACGGGGCTGTACCCTTCTCTTTGACTTTTCTGCTCCACAGACTCGCGGTTTTCTTTCCCCGTCATATAAAAAATAAATATCTTGATATTCTCAATTAAGAGCTAAATTGTTATACCTCTACAATTGCTATGAACAATTTATGTACAGTAAAATTTCAGAATAAAATTATTATAGTCAGATTAATTTTGTGAACCTTTTTAATCAGGGAGATTTCGAACATTAAAGCTTTCTCTGTTCTCATTAAAGTACAGTCTGGAATATGGCGTGATTGCATGAACTTATGCTGTTATATGTTTATCTGGCCGTTTTGATATCCCTGATTTAGTTTGTTCTTATTTGTTTGATTCATGTTTGACTTCACTCTGGGTTCTTTACTGTCCTGTTATTAAACTTTAGCGGTATCTACTGTAATTGGAAAAACATTTTTTGACGCTTTGCCACGTAAACGTTTCAGTTTTTTTAACTTTCACTTATTTAGTAAGTAGAAATTATATGTCATTTGAACCGCATTGATTTTGAATATCTTTTCTGTTGTTACTCTGATTTTTCAGTTTCTTGCTCTTCTGATTGGATTTCCAAATATTGTAACTCCTGCGCTATAACCTTGTGCTCTTTATTTTCAATATTTCGTGCTTTATTCTTCGGCATATGTCAAACATTACCGAGAGAGGAGAAAATATTTACCTCCTAATTGTGCCTTTTTTTATTTAGCCTTTTCCTTGAATGTTGCCTGTTCTCCACCAGTATTGTTGCTGACAGGCAAACTGTTTGAAAAAAATAAAATTACAAACAGCAAATTAAAAAGGATTGTTACAAACGATCTCCACATTCCAAAGGATAGTACCTCTATTTTTGAGACATAATCTATATTACAGGTTTTCGATTTAGCCATCCTTCTTGTTTTTAGGGTTGCTTTCAGGTTTTAAACAAGAGCCATTGGAACACGAAATGGAATGAACTATTTTTTTAATTTGTATGATTTATCGTTTCCTATACCGGCAGTACAGGTAACATTAAATTTCATTCGATTAAAGGTTTTCTTTAAAATCTGTACCCCTGAGATTCAGAGATCTCCAAGTTCAACGTTGAAAATTTTCAGCTTTACCTCAAAACACCGCTGATGGGAAAACTTACTTAACTCAGCACAGAGGAAAAGCTCTAAATTTTGCAGTAAATATATAAAAGTTTTTCCACTTTCTGCATGATTTTTTTTATTAATTTTCCTTTCTGATTCATTTAACTGTTTTTGTATCTGGAAAAATTATTTGAAGGTCAGATTAACAATCCGTCTTTGTCAACGAGGAAAAAAAAAACTTTTACAATTTGTACTAGCACTTCTCCTTGTTTTCCTCCATTTGTGTAAAACATTTAAAGGGTGCTATTTTTGTCTCTTGGTTGACAAATTAGGAGAAATAAAAAAGAGTATTGTTCTATACTACTCTTTAATTCCAAACAATGTTTACGCCTTCTTGTGATCTCTTCGAAAATTATTGGAACAGTAAGCGGGATGTACTGCAGAAAGAGTACTCGGCAAGATTCAGTGAATTCTTTTCTGATGTTTCGAAATGATAAATACCTACGGGTACGACGTAGGTACTTATTGCTTCAGCAGGAATTTTTATTGGCTTTTATGTATGTTCAGTGAAAAAAAAATTGTTGAACCCTGACTTAGAGAGTTCCTCAACACTATCCCAAAGAGAAGGGAAACCCAAACTGTTTTCGCAGAATATACAGGGTATCCACATAGAGCGGTTATGAGTTTAAAAATTTATTAGAAATACAATTGGGGCTATAATTTGTTCATATTGGTAACTAAGTCATTATCAAATTTTTTATTGGCATTGCATTTGTCTAATCGAAGGAAATCCGTTAATGTGACAGTTTTTGTTAAGTTATATGAATGGCTTCTCCTCAAGAAAAAGCGGAATGCGTAGCCTGGTTTATTCGAATAAAACAGGATACACAGACACACCGAAATTATAGAAACTAGTTGTGGAACAGAACTACCTTCACTACCGTCGATTCGCAAGTGGGAGAAACAGTTTGTAGAGACAGGGTCAGAACACGCCTTGAAATAATCGATCGTATGTGTGAATAATTTGGTCGAAGTTCGAAGAAGTCCATCCAAACTGCTACCACACATTTAAAATTATCACCTTTGGTAGGGCACAAAGTCCTACACAAGCATTTGGAAGGCGACTGTACGGGTATTCGAACAGCACCCATGATGAGACAAAGCGAACAAACTTTACGATTCTCATGCTGGAACTAATTTCTGAAGATGCAAATTTCCCCACCCGTGCTCTTTTTGCAGATGAGGTAACCTCTAATGTACCAGACAAGCGCAATAAACATAATATGAGAATGTGTGGATCAGAAAACCCCTATGAAACTTGGGAGGTTCAACGAGATAGTCAAAAGGTGTTGTGATTTGTAGGATAATGTTCAGTAGAATCACTGGGAATGTTTCGTCGTAGAAAAAAACATTTCTGCAGATTTTACCTCGAAGATTTCGCCGAATGTATGGTTTTATAGCTAGAAGACTTTCTACCGGGAATCATCTTCCAGCAACATGGTGAAACTCTTCATTGCGGACAGCTTATTCATGAGTTCCCACACCATACATTTCCTGACCGATCGGTTGAAAGCGATGACTCCATTCCCTGGCCACCTCGTTCCCTAGATATCACTCTCATGGACCTCTTCCTTTGGGGCAAAATGAAAGACAATGTGTATCAAACCCAGATACAGAATATCAACAACCTGAAACAAAGGATCGACGACGCCATTGCGAATACTGATGAAGCTATGTTACAGCGGACCTGGAGAGAAATCGGTTGACGTCTTTATGTAAGTCGTGAGACATATGATTCCCATGTGGACGTGTTTCAAATAAGGCACAAAAAACTTCCAGATTTGCTCGTCATTCTAAGAACAGTTGCACAGGTGTATCTATTTACTGATATCTCCAACAAAGGTTTAAAGTGGTAAACAGACTTTGTGGACACCCTGTGTATTAGGAGACCTTAAAGACGACGAATATGTCTAGTACCTTGTGTGCGTTCTTATAAATTATTATGAAAGTTTTAGGGACTTTTTACTCTTCCATTAACTAAATTAGCTTCCTTGCAAGAAAAAATACGAAAATGGGTAATTTAGGAACGTTATGTATTCAGAGGTCGATTCTTGAAACCTGTTTCCTTTGATAAAATGGTTTCTTTTATCAATAACATTACGTATTGTATGGTACTAAATGAAGTAGGACCAGCGATTTAGGTTGAGATCGACTGCACGCGCCAACATAGCCTGTATCTAAACTGCAGAATGTATATAAGATGTTTAGGATCAATTTGATTTTTGAGACATCGAAACATTTGCGTATGCATTTTAATGACGAAGCATCAGCCACAGGTTTCACTCATTCAAAACGTGTTTTACTTCAGCTTTGGATAATAGAAATAATGTTAGAATAGCCTTAAAAAGGATATTCCACTATATTCAGTGACGTTTATTAAAACAAGCTCCGAGGCAAGCATAAATGATTCAGCAAGTACGTTGAGGTGATGAATATAGATTTTCCAGCCAATGGCGTGGAACAGAAGTGACCCTCTCAGAAAAGAGTAGCAACGAAAGTATGAATGAAATTAATTGTTGATAATAAAATATCGCAGTAGCACATTATTATTGTATAACATATCAGAGTTAAAATTAGACGACCTGTGTTTCCAGTGTTTTATCGCAAACAGTTAATAAAAATGTCATAATTTACAAAAATTATTATTTCGTTTTTTTTTTCACTTGAGTTTGCAGTGGCGCTTTAAACGCGTCATTCGAAATATCATTTTACTGCAAAATTTGTTAAAGGGCTATCTAATTAAAAAAGAACAAAGAAATATGGCGCTTAACTGCTTGTATTTAGCAGGGATTTTGAGGGAAACTTGAATTTAAGGATTTTGAAGGATATCGAATTTATTAAAATCAGTTTCGTGAATTTTGAAACCTATAAAGAAGAATTTGTTTCTTGCAAACGTCGATGTGGACAACATGCATACATAACTTAATAGCCAGTAAATATACCGTAAATGTAAGGGATTTATTTGCATATCAATACACAACTTTGGGCAAATAATGCTAGGTTAGGTTTATGTCCAAGAACGGTGTCATCCTCTTTGTTGCAGGATGGCTACGATTAGCAACTTGACATCATGTTGCATTCCTAGTTAAATATACACTTAGAAAGAAATTTCCGTTAAGAAAGAAATTTTCTTTTGAATTTGGTTATCATGAAAAGAAATTGAGAACTAAGCACATACAATGCTGGATTTATGCTCCATCATGAATTTTTGCAATCCCTTTTGGAGGATGACTATAATTACTCGTAACACCTTGGCCTCATGCAGTTTGCCCGATTAAAAGCATACACTTAATATACTTAGAAAGAAGTTTGTGTTTGAATCAAGAACTAAGTGCGAATAGTGCTATTTCCCCGAATGTACATCACCCTCCCTTTTAGATGAGGATAGCTATAATTACCAACGTAGCCTCATGCTAAATGACCATTGAAATATACCTGTACTTAGAAAAATAAATTGCATTTGAATAAAGAGCTAAGTGTAAATAATGCTAGGTTTATGTTCCGGAATGAATGTGGACCTCTCTTTTAGAAGATGTCTACAATTTAAAATGTGGCCTCATACGGTTTATTGCAAAACTAGGGAAAATAAATCCGATAATATGAATATTTTAGTACAACAATGCTCTATCAGTTTTACTCAGCATACTATGCTTTTTTACCCATTAACAATCTGGACCAAATTAAATTGGTTTAGCAAAATGTGATTAAATCAGTTCGAGGAATTATATATTCCCTTTTGCAGAAATAGGCCGGAGGTGCTGGAATTAGTGAACCTGAGCATCAGAAAACGTTGTTTTTCTTTTTATTCAAAGTGGCGATTTAGGGAATAATTATTGGTAATCATTGTCGAATGATTTCCTTCTGATAGGTTATCATGAAAATGTTTTTTAATGATAAGAGTATCAATTTATTTTCAAACACAATTATTCTGTAAGAAAACGTTTGAAGAGTAAACAGTTTCAAATTTTCTGTGATTAATTTAATTTATTTTCGAGTAATTCACGAATCTAATGAGTACCGTCTGTTTGTTGAGCACTGATAATTATGGCTACATAATTGTATATGAGGTTTTCAGTACATTTAAAATTTTCCTGACAAATAATGTAAATATACTCAAAATCTAAGTAAAAATGAAATAATTAGAACTGTCACTATTGCCCATAATAAGTTGTAGAAAACCGAAAAATACAGGTGTTGTCTAAAATATTGGAAACACATTGCTGAAAACAGTGACTTTGGTATGTGCTGCGTTTTGAGTAAAACGAACATGTAGCTAAAAATATTTTCGTAAAAAAGTGTTGCTTATATTTTCATGGTCCGGTGTTTGCATAATTTGGTTCAGGTGAAGGGAAAATGAGTGATCTGTCGGAGTTCCAAAGAGGGCGGATTGTAGGAGCCCGCCTGTTTGGTGCGTCGGTAAACACATTGGCACAGGTATTGCGGGTATCGAGAGGTACCGTGTCGAAGGTCATAACAGCATACAATGTTCACGGTACAACATCATCTGAGAGACACAGCTTTGGATGGAAAACTAAATTCACTGCGAGAGACAGGAAGACATTAAAGAGGATTGTGACCGCAAGGAGGATACCACGGCGTCGAAAGTGACGGCTGAGCTTAATGAACACCTCCAAAACCCAGTGTCGACACTTTCCATGCGAACGGAACTGCATAAGCACAATATTTACGGCACAAATGCGATTGCAAAACCCTGGTGTCATAGGTGAATATGTAACGGAGACTACAGTGGTGCCAGGGACATAAAACTTTGACTGCGGATCACTGGAAACGTGTTGTTTTCCGATGAATCAAGTTCTCATTATATCCCACCACAGGAGGGGTTTATGCGTGAAGAACCCCCGCCAATGCTTACAACCCAGACTGTCTCCTTCATACAGTGTCGCATGAGGTCACTTCCGTAATGGTTTGTGCCATGATCTGAAAAGGTCCCATTATCACCTGACACGGACTGATCAGTAGCGGTGAGTATGTCACTCTTTTAGCAGACCATGTGCATTCAATGGCGCAGCAACTGTTTTTCGTCATGGGATTGCACCTTTCAAGAGGATAATGCCCCGATTCGCAGAAGTTGAATTGTTCAATCATTGTTTGAGGAAACATGAGGATGAAGTTGCACAACTCCTCTGACCTGCACAATCACCGGACTTAAACATCATTGAGCCCCTAAGGTCAGTGTTGGAAAACAGAGTACGATCCCGTTATACTCCTCCTGCATTTTTCAAGGAATTAGACCAGTTTCTACTGGAGGAATGGTACAACATACTACTTACCATCATCTAGGACTTGTATCCGTCCATTCCAAGAAGGATTCAAGCAGTTTTAAATAACAAGGTTGCTCCCACACCATATTAGGTGCGTAACACCTATTGTTTCAAGGTGTTTCCATTATTTTGGACAACCCTTGTACAAATATTACATTAAGTTTAAGAAGGACATTAAATTACTTCCAGACTGTTTTCGCAGCATGTCATAAAGCATTTGTTAGACAATTTATTGCGATGAGAACTGCATGACTTTTAGTATATTATTAAAACCGCTCATTCTCTATCTCCTCTGTCTATCTCATTCTCTCTCTCACATTCCTCTCTGTCCTCTTTCACACTCTCTCTCCTCTCCTTGTCACTCTCTCTGCGGTCTCTCTCTCTCATCTCTCTGTCTCTACTCTCTCTTTCTTTCCCTATCATACTGTCTCACCCTCTCTCCCTCCCTATTTCTCTCCCTCTCTCTCTCCCCCAATTTCTCTCCCTAGCTATTTGTGTTACACGAGAAGTCATTTTTTTTCCTGTCAGTCTGTATAATTTCATCAAATCAATTAATGTGTTAATCAGAAGCTCATATGTTTCTATTAATTCTCATGGTATTTCACAGAATTTCAATTTGGTTTGATTTATACTTCAATATTATATAAATGAAAAGTCCTTCCAGCACTACAATATTCATAAATGCTTTATACTACAATATTCATCGAATTTCATTTTATACTACAATATTCATAAAATGGACAGGGATTTTGCATTGATTGTAATGGATTTTGGTAAAAGAAAATTTAGTCAAATGTTTTCTTGCGTGCGAAAAAAAACGTTTTGCTCTGAATTACCGCACTGTAGGATTGCCAAGTGTTGTAATTGTCGTGTAATCACTAGGTTTAAGCAATTCGCATTAATCCAAACGTTCATTACCTTGTAAATGCGTCAGCAATATTTTACTTAAAACTATATTTATATAAAACTCGAAATGTTAATTTTAGGTATCTTTCTGTGCCATTATCTTAGCTGAGGGAATGAAGCAACCAGCTTCATGATCATGAAAACGGAAAGTTAGTTAAAGAAAATCAGTTTGAATCAATTTAAGTTACATTATTTGTCTTCAATGCTGTGGATATCGAAGCAATTCACATTATATTCTTAAAACTGAACATTCGAACATCTTGAACATGGAAAGTCAATGAAAGTTCTAAAAATTGGAGAATTATTTGATCAAGTTGTTTAGAATCTTATTAACCAATTATGTCGTGAAGGAAGTGAAGAATTAAAATGAAGAACTAAAATAATGAAACCCTAACAACATCTATTCGATTCCGAATACCTTCCAGAAGGTTAAGATCACACACAACTGTGTCTCGATGATATTTTTCAGGTGGGGTGTTTGAGTGCTTGCAGTCGGGAACATGTTTTGCTGACAGTAACGCAATACGGAAAAGCTAAGAATAAAGTTATAGTTTTAAGAGCATTAGGTTGCCTTTTAAATATGTAAACCTGTAAGCTGCTTTACATACATACTTATCAGGGGCGAAAACTCGGTGTGTGCTAGGTGTTCGGTGCACACCCACACAGAGCCGTAATTTAACATACTTACCGTTATTTTGTTTTTGGATTTGTTTCTAATAAAACTCGCCAGAGTTCGTCCTAAGGCTTTTAGTGGTAGTGTAAATTAATTTCCACACATATTGTTTTCATTAATGAGGATAGTTTCGTTCAGTAAGCATATCGCATTCGCGCTAGAATCCTGGGGTGTGCTGTTTTGCGGCGCATGTGCGACGACCTTAAAGCAGCATTGGTACAAGCGCACCCCAGACGGCGCTGCGGGTCACGTTCTTATTTCCCGATGGTCTCAATCATACCAGGGGAACTCTCAAGGTGTGCTACCCAAAACCGCACCGCCTGAGTCTCATGGAACATCCATTTGCTGTTAGATTGTTTCTTCTTTTCTTTTTATGTATTTCTAGTAAGACTCGCTGAAGATTGTTCGCTAAACCTAACTTTCTTGTGCAATATTTTCGTGAAGAGGAGAAGGTTCGTTGCTTCCTGAAATAAGCTAAAGGTAGTAAATAATATTTGCAGCTGCAGGAGTGTTATTTTAACTAAGGTGACAAGACGTCCTCATTTTCTGAGGACAGTCCTCAGTTTCAATACTTTTCAATTATTCGTCCTACGTTTTGTAAAAACTGAATGAGGACGTCAGATATCCTCAGTTTCGTTTTGTTTTCCCCCGGTTTTTGACATATTTTTCAGGTGGGTTGTTTCAGTGCTTGCAGTCGGGAATAGGCTTTGTTGACAGTAAACCTATATGGAAAAAGCTCAGAATAAAGTTATAGTTTTAAGAGCATCAGGTTGCTTTTTAAATCGGTAAACCTGTAAGCTGCTTTACAAACATACTTATCAAGGGCGAAAACTCGGGGAGTGCTAGATCCTCCAGCAGACGTCAGGTGCACTGCAGTCATCGCGGCTCATATAACTGAGAACACCTTCCAGCACTTTACGGAGTCCCTCCCAGCCCGTCTAGCTGCTGTCCGAGCTGCATCCAGGGGTTACTGAGGATATTCGCTGGTGGTGACAATACTGTAACTCGACCGTGTATATTTATTGTAAAACGCATAATAATTAGTTCGATATTATTCGTGCAGGTCGTTTGACATACACATTAATTTTATTTATCTTCACTCGTATCCAAAGTTAAGTGGATAAAGACAAAATCATGAATAACATATTATTCGCACAACAGAATTTAAGGGCACTTACTACGGACGTACCTATATCGATAATGCAGCAATGCACAACACAAATGCCATGTCATCACCGCATGGGAAGCAAGCTTGTGCATGACTGCTTTGTTGTCCAAGAGTTTTGCATGGCATTGCTTGGATTTCGAAGGAATAAGAGGGAGTTTGATTACCTGAACAGCGATACAGATAACACGACGAACCCTCATGCTGTTTACAATGCTATCAATGCGAAATTTGGAACAAGTGCCATTCCTGCAGGAAGGATTGTCGTAATCAAGAGAGTGCCCTGCGATCTGGGCTCCGGCTAGCAGTCGCTCTTCTCAGAGCATTTCAAACATGCTCCATGAGGTTCAGTTTCGGAGATTTGACATTCCACTGCGTCCTAGAAAGATCCTCTCCAGGTAGTTGTTGACAACCTGAGTCCCATGGGGATGATCGTTTTCATTAATTAAAAGAAACTGGGAGCCTACAGTTCTGAAAATCGGTACATAGGGCTTTAGGATGTCATCCCTGTGGCTTGAAGCAGTCAGTTTGTCTTATGGAAAGACTTGCAGCTACGTCCATCTAACCCTTAATAATGACAACCCAAACCAGAAGTCCTTAACCGTCGTAATGGTCATTTTCCCTATTGTTCGAGGGAAACCTTCGGCTTCCCAAATCTGCAAACGTACACACATCGAGAATCCGTGTGTAGAAGAACTGAAGAGATCCCAAGCCTAAATTGTTCAGGAGTCCAAGAATGATTTTGTCGGGCCCAGTTCAGACGGTCGGTTCTGTACGATGCTTCAAGTGTGTTACAGACCTTTTGCCTTCTTTCATAAAGACCTCTCTCTTAGAGTCTTCCGTAAATTGTTTGTTTCGAGATCTCTGTTCCTGTAGATATCGAAGCTTCTACGTCTGACATTCCTTAAGGGAAAGTCTGACGACTCGCGATCTTAGCTCTGTTTCCAGACAGGGCATGCAGAGAATCCGCATATGCACTTGGCACCGCTTACTTACACGCAATTTCGAGAAGTACCCACACTAAGTTTTTTATGCACTTCACTACATGGCGATACTCTGAAGAAGCAGATGGAACTTTCGTCGGAAAACAAGTGCCAGAATTTGGTCTCTCGAAAATATTTCATTTCCTAAACCTCATTCTTTTTTACCAAGTTATTAGTTTGAAAACATAACAACTAATATTTTTGTCGGTCGTTTTTTTCAGAACCTCAACTTCCACTAATTCTCGCGAGCGGTGTCTAGGACTCACAAGGAAAGCCGAATACTTGAACATTTCTTTTTATCTCGGGTGACACTTTATTTGAAGTTAGGTTTTTCGCATTACCGCTCAAGTCTAGGCTTCGCATTTTTTTGCAACATTGAAAATGCCTCAACTATTTTTTCATTGCAAAAACTTTCAGCCTGCTCTAGAAATCCTTTCTGAAAACTTTGCCTCTAGCTGCAATTTTCAATTGCGTCAGTAGTTAGAGTGTCGGATATGACTGAAGCACATAATTTTTTTCTAGTGTTTTACTTGAACTACAAATACGATGTGAATCTATGCGTATAAAATGTTTTCGTGTTATTTGAAAATAATAATATATGGAAATATTTCGTTTAAAGTAATTTATTTGATTAATGTGGAAAACTGGAAAAAAGGACGTCATTCCTTTTCTGTAAATTGCTGCAGAATAAATTTTGCAGGTAGAAATTTTAAATTGCTTTTAGGAGTTAAGTGGTCACTGGCATGCGTAGTATAACTTGAATGACGTCGTATTTGTTTTGGACATGGTAATTTTTGTGCGTTTTGCTTTTCCTAAATCAATATGGAAATTACAGCAATTTTCATCTTTGAGATGTGCTTTGTTGCGTGGAAATCGGCGAACGTGAAGCGAAGAAATTTACCAATAACTAATTAATAACAAGCAAGAATTACTGCTTGTTCTTCCTTTGAAAGATTTTGAAGTTCAAGCGGAAGGAAAATTTCTCGTTTGAATAAATCCAATCGCAAATATTGTAGTTCAGAAGGTTTGAAATTTTAGATTTATGTAATATTTTTTTCAAACTAATAACTAACGTTTTCTCAAATATTTATGAAATTACAATAACTTCCGGATATAATGACAATTTACTTGTGTCGCACTTGTCTTGAAACGGTACATTAATT
Source organism: Macrothele yani (assembly GCA_039090855.1). Classification (NCBI taxonomy): domain Eukaryota; kingdom Metazoa; phylum Arthropoda; class Arachnida; order Araneae; family Macrothelidae; genus Macrothele; species Macrothele yani. The sequence goes on from CM077034.1 coordinate 38,786,946, forward strand.
TTTCTTAAATTTTTATTTTCTAAAAAAATTATTACGAATATATTTATATAAATTAAATTTCATTCTTCTTGACTTCAGATCTCTCCGAATTCAGAATCGTATAGCACAATCAAAACGAGTTAGTAAACGTCACACCTGCAGCTAAAAACACAAGGTAAAATTATTTTCAACTGATGATTGGATATCCTACGGCATAGAATGTGTGTTTAAGCCCTACTGTGGATTTTGAAAGGAACTTCAAGGGGGCGCTGCGAGTGTTAATTTGTGCTTATCCGTCAGTGTAAGTGCTGTACTTATGCGTGGGTGTTGTAATATCTAAGGTTCAGTGTGTGTGCGCTCTGTGTGTATTTCATGGCGACCACAGTTTTCGCCCATCATCAGTGTCTCATCAGTGTAATTTATAATAAATTCCTACAGTCCATTTAAGTGTGAGTTTTGACCTAAGTGACTAAGCGCCATTCTTCAGAATGACTTGCGTAAAATTATCCATTTTTATCTATACGAAATAAGTCGAATACAGAAGTTGCTGCACGATAATTGTGATAAGCTACTTACATTTCCGCTTATGTTTAGTGCAGAAGTCAGTCAACGATGCTTAACCTTGGAAACTTCTGTAAAGACATGAGACCCATTTTCATCTGGACGTGACGGCTAACACCTATGAGTACCAAATTCGGGCTACCGATGTGCGCCAAGAACTGCCAGTTTAGTCACTGAACACTACAGTGTGGTGTAGTTAACACCAGAGTTCCTAATAAAATCATTAAGAGTTCATTATAGGGTCATGAACCTGATTCATTGCTGTTGAACAGTTCCTCTATTCTGCAAACTTAGCAATGAGAATGCCAAGTCGAAACAACTTTTATGCGGGCTGTACTACCTCAATACATCACACAACCGGTACAGCATCTGCTACGGTATCACTTCATAGAAGAACAATTATTCATTTCTCCCAAGTTGTGTGGCCAACGAACTCTTCTGATATTTCTACATGCGTTTTTGACTGTAAGTTAACCGAAGTGCAACGTCTCTCGTAGCGGTCTCTCGAACGTGTAACCTGAAAGAAAACGTATCACGTAAAGATTGGAATATTGCTCCAGAACGTTACGTTTTGCTGCGGAGATGCAAAACGTGCTGTTTTTTGTACGGGATGCAATGTTGGGTCCAAACAACGAAGAAAGAATTAAAACCGGTTCTCTTCCGCAGAGGTGAACGCAGTGTACCCGAGATGGGCAACACGACTGTTACAACGTTTGCGCTTCGGTAACTAATAATTACTGTAGTAAATTAAGTTGGTATGTCATGTTTTCGTGCTGCAAGTGCAACACATGAATGAAATTTTCGTTGCAGTTTTGTCTTTGTAATTTTTTTGGTCTTTCCATTTCAATCTTTTTTTTTTTTTTACATTGTTCTCCTATCAATAAATTTTGGAACTCAGCATTTTTTTTGCAGTCAAATTTCGTGCTATTCCTTTCGTTAAACAGAAGGATCTGAATAGGGGATACTAATGAGCGACTCAGCATTTCTATCCCCTATTCAGAGCCTTTTATGCGACAGAAGGCTCTTAATAGTGGACACTTAATTATGGCTACTCGGTACAAGGGAGACTGGACTTAAATTTTATTTTGAACACCAGAAACACGTCGAAAGTGAAGACCCGACCGGTGGCGCAGTGGCCTCAGCGATGGCTTATGACCATTCGTCCGTGAAGGGTCCGGGTTTGAATCTCGGTGTGGCATGAATGTTGTGTTTGTCTTACGATACTGGCTCTGTCCCTTCCCTGGAAACAGTGGCCCTAAATTAGGGACGGGAGAGACTGCTTATAACCCATTGAGTTGCTCCCGGTGGTCATTAAATCTTCAATAAAAAAAAAGGAAAACTATATTCTTGATAAATTACTTTGCAGAAAAAATACAAAGATATTTAACTTTGTTAACCAGAATTTCCTATGAAAATTGAAAGGCGACTGTCAATTTCTCAAGTCTTTTTTTTTTTATCTTTTTGAAATCTCTGCGGAAAAAATAATTTTCTAGTGATTCCTATGTACTGGAAAAGCAGAATAAACAATGTTTTTTTCAGTATTTTCCTGTATTCTCTAAAGAAAAATAACCATTTATTTTTCAATATTTATTTGTACACTGGACAGTATAACCAGGTACTTTCTTATATTTTTCCATTTTCTGTAAGGAACGATAACCAATGATTTTGCAATATTTGTTTATAAACTCGAAAGAAGAACAGCGAATGATTTTCCGCAATTAGGTATCGTCGAAAGCAGAATAATCAATAATTTTGCAATGTTTGTGTATTTATACTGGAAAGGAAAAATAATCTTAAATGTATTTCTCTTGAAATAGTATTCCAAATATATATTTAAACAGACCGCTCAAGGAACAAATCAGAACCAATATGAATAAAAACAAAGGATTCATTACTCTAAATTAAAAGCAATATTAATAAATTCAAAACAGTAAAAGCAATAAAATGTTTTTTTGGAAACATCGAAACGTGAATCCACAAACATGAAATCCATTTAATATTCTGATATTTTGAAGGACATGATATCTGCTGACTGCTGAGAAAGGAAGCTAATGAAATTAGCGTTTGCGACTGACGTGTTGTAAATTGGCTTGTGAGAAACGCTTCAAAATATGTCTTAGTAAAGTGCTTAATTTTAGGCTTGCGTTTAGATCTTCTCTAATATTCGAGCGAAACGTGTTGCTCTTGGAAAATAAGAAGAGCACACTTGTGCATTTGTTGTGAAACCCTTTGATTTCAGATTTTTCATTAATGAAACTAAATTGCATAAATTTTATGTCATATTATTCATGCTTCAACATTCAGTGAATTTCAAGTTGTATGTGAAATATTTAGCAATCAATATGTTTTTGATGTTAAATATGTTCCTGCATTATATAATGTTTACTAATCTGCTAAGTCACTTTCTTAAGTATTTTTCAAAAAAAAAAAAAAAAAAACGTTAACAGTTAGCAGTATTTCCTTTGAATTTTTTTTTAAATATCATTTGCCCCTAGTATTCTGGTGTTCATGACCTTGAATATATTGTGGTTTAAGGTAGTGTAAAAATACACATGAGTACTTTTAAATGTCAATCACAACATTAACGACTATTTTGGGATCCTCCGTTTGTTTTGGAAATGAATAGCCAGGCAGTTTAGAAACACGTTCTCAAAACTTTTCGTTATCCCTGGCGTAGTGTATACTTATATGTATGAAGTAGTAACACAAAATATATATCCTTGCAAGGGTGACGTATTTAAGAAAGCGCTAAGAAGCACACATAAAACTCATGGCAAGGAACCCCCTATTACCTTACAGATTCAATAAGAAAATTTTGAAGTTACGATTAAGGAATGCGATAACTAAAGCATAGTTAAAGAAGGCTTCGATAAAATGAAATGTTGCAAAATTAAAATTTTACTCGCATTTACTATTGTTGTGGCGTTAATCTCAAGCCACGTTATGTAAGGTTATTATAATGGATAGCCAATAATAAATTCAAAGGAAAATTTTGATTTTAGACAAAAATTAAACTTTGGGAGATGAGAAGATGCATTTTGGAACAAAAAAATTAATACAAAAAAAACTCTTTGAGATGTCATATTTGTTAAAACCACACCTGTAAGTTTTCACCTGTGGTAGTGTTTCTGTGAATACTGAACAATTTTTGTTTTTACACGTGATGAATTATTATAACACTGTATTTTTGGTACATGTGTAACATATTTGTCAACTCAATGAGACCGTATTTCTGAAATTCGTGATTGTAAGCATGAAATTGATTATTAGACAGTAATTATTTTTATTGTTAGGACATTAACATTATTTAAAAAACACCCAAGTGAATTCCTAGCCAACGTCAAAGGGTTGGGCGATGAGTGCCATTACCAGAAATTTAGGAGACATCAAGATAACTGAATTGCCAATACGTACCAAAATTTGGTTTTTGAAAGGCTAATGCCTATATTTATTTTTAAAACAATAACAATATGGGTATCACAGAAAAAAAATATTATGTCATAGCAATTCCTTTTATTACATTTAAGCCTGTTTTCTGTTCGACTTTGCTTCACATGCCTCTCACATTTTCAGAATTTTGAGGCCACTACAAAAACATCATGAGAGATTTTACTTATCAAACATCGTAATTATTTATGTTTCTCATTTAAAGAATTTTCATTTCATTGAGCTACACACTAGATAAATGCTGTATTCCTTTTTTTTTTCTTGTCAGCTGCAGTTTCCACCTTCAATAATTCCTCGTTCTTAAATTTTTCAGCAAATTTATACCCCCTAACAAAAAAGCTATTAGCCATATTATGAGGATAAAAGCAATAAAAGACAACTTATATAGCGTAATAAAAGGGACCTCCGTTGAGTATTCTCACTCTTTTCACACCATTTAACAGTCCTGTAATCTGCTAGCAGCGCATTGTTGGAAGTCCGGAAATCTTATTTGCAGTCACATTTTTGGCAGGCCTGTCGGGTTCCGTTGAGGTTCTTCACAGCTTTCAATAGGGATTTCACGTGAGTACCGTTGAGTTGATGACCTCTCCTCTTTCATTGACTGGCCCCAAATTTTTTGTATGGGGTGAGTGAGTCTGCTGCTGCTAGTCGACTAGGACGTGCTTCAGGGTGTTTTGTAATGATATCGTTAGTTCCTCTCGGAAAACATGCTGTGATCGCCGCTCCTGTGGACTTCAGGTTCGCATGGCATCAGCTGCATGAGGTGCGGTGGTAACAAAGACAGCAAAAACCACAGAGTTCTCGGTGGTGGTGTCATCAGCATCGTTTTTTGCGTTTTTCGGCAAATTGGAGCGCCCAGGGAGGAGGGCACAATTCTAACACTCTCTGATGGTCAAAACTGTTCTGAGCCATTTTTGGCTCAACAGCTAGCAACTTTTTTGTTGCTTCCGTTCACCAGCAGTCAATTTTTGAGAGAGAACGAGTCTCTTAAGAATTAAAATGGACGCTCAGTAACTTCTTTCACTTCGGAGGGTCAAATGACCAACCGGAACAGCCAAAAAGGTCGCAAGGAATCCCATTGGCTGCTTTCAGCCAACAGCCTGCAGATCGCACGTGCAAGGCACGTGACACCTGGGATCTTTTCTCAGGGTCCACATTTCTTAAACAACCCCAAAAATTTAATCAACCGGCCAACAAATCCCTTTCCTGAGTGTCTTCCAAGGGTATCTTTTTCACTTCACTCAGCCCCTTCAGCTAGGGAGATTTGCCAGAACTCGGGGAAAAATGGAATGTTTGCAACTGTGGGTGGTCTTTTTCTAGGAAAGAAAAAATCCGGAAAGTGGTCGAAAGAATTCGCTGCTTTAATCCCTTTTTTCTGGGAACCTTGGAGCATTGACTTATCTAGAGCTTTTAAGAGGAGGAACCGTAGCTGGCTTACAAGATTTTTACACGTTATTTCATACACTGAACAAAGCAAGAAATACAATTTTTTGTTCATAATTATTTTTACTGAGCATACTCCAGGTTTATACTTTTTCTATGATCTCTCTAAACAAAAAAATAATTAATTTATTTGGTTATAAGCAAAGGGGAAAGACATCCTTTTCCTTTTTTTTTTTTTTTTTTTTTTTTGTATATTATATTTGCTCTCGCTTTCATGGTAAGTCCATTTGGCCCAAACTCATTAAGTGAAACATTACTATTATAATACCTTATCTTTTGAATGTTGCGACCTCGAACTTTGGTACTGCGTCATATAAATGCTACATTTTTGTTCATGCAATAAAGGTAAAAGAGAGAGAAAAAAATATTTACACTACTCTCCACTCAAAATATTACATCACATTTCTTTTTCTTGTGTGCCCTGCCATTTCCCTCATGCTGGGCTGACTAATTTTGAAAGCAATCACTGACTCTTATTTCACAGTTCATGTGCTTATTTTTGGGAACTTAACCAAAAATTCCTAGGCTAGCCCCAGAGCGATGATAAATACTGAATCGGAGGGAGGGTAGCCCTTTGCTACTCTCCTATCCCTTAACACAGTAAAAACACTCATTTTGTACATTAAGCAGAGGAAAAAAACAACGGTGAGAAATAGTAACCATTTCTTGACTTTCTCTCTGGATCCAAAGATCGAACCCAGAGAGGTGAAATCTAAGTTTACGAAAAGTTTAACAGCAAATCACTCCAGGGAAGAATCGTCACCCTTTCCTGAACTGATCATTATTATCCCTTTGATTTATTTTTTTCTTTCAAGAAAACAACGTGAATAATGTTGATGAAAATCTGAAAACATTGATCAGGTGTCCACAGATTTTCAACAACATATCACTATATTGTATTCTATTTGCAAATAATCAGATTGTATCTGCTTCCAACAGTTGTCGTCGAATTTCTTTTTTAAATAATGGAGATTCAGCAATTAGAAGGGAAGAACATACGTAAAGTTCTGGCAGATCCCGCCTCAACATTTTTGCGCAAACTTTTAATATTTTCATTAGTATTACATTCCTAGTTAGGTTCGCATTGTTCATTTACTTCAAAATTGCGCAAAAGTATAATGTGATGTTGTTACGAGAACTTATAGCTCAGTTAACAACATGGAACTTCAAATAACAAGTCATGGGCGTTACTCCAATTTGCATACAATTCTCAAAGAGAGAACAAGTCAAGTTCTTCCCGTAAACAATTTTAACAGTTATTAAACGTCTGTGAATTTTAATTACAGAAACGGATGTGTTGCAAAAATATTCGTGGGCCTCCGGACCGATTCTACCAAATTGGAAATATCTACTTTCAATTGTTTCATCTGTTGGCAACTGATAGTCAGACAGACAAGACAATACTATTATTTTAAATAAGGACTCTATTCAAATGAAGAAATAGCAAAACCAAAGAAGCAATGAACTTGTGAAATATTATTTTTGCGAAACCGAAATCGAAAAAAAGCATTGAAAATTATCATTAAAAGAACTTCTTCCTCCAAAAAAAAGCGTTACCCAAGGGCAGTAAGTTTTCCTTCTCCGGAAGAGATGATGCAACGTAGGAAAGGAGGTGAAGGATTGGACATTCTCCGCTGCAGTGGATGTCACGCCATTTTTAAGAAGTTCATTTACATCAGATTTTTAAGCTGACAGAACGAATGTGCAAGGAAACTAGTTATTCTTGACATATAAAAAAATTGGCGATCATAATAGGTTTCAAGAATGGGGAAACAGCTACGTATTTATCAAAAGATTTTAGAGTAGGAAGATCGGCAATAAATTATTTCAGGAGATATTCTCAAAAAAATCAAAGGGTATGCAAGCAAGACGAAACCACAGATGAAGCTCGAAAAGTAAGAAAAGACGTGAAAACTGCGAACGTGACGACAAGTGGGTTAAAAAAGCTTGGGAGGTAAGAGTGGAACTTTTACTCTCCCAAGTAGCAAACGGGGGAAACAATTGCGGACACCTAATCTCAAAGACATATCCCCACTTACAAAATACAGCAATGAAGAACCCACACAGCATAAAGACTACGCCATCGCAGTACCGCATCGTTGAATGGAAGAACGAAGCAGAACAAATTCTCCAAAATCCAGTGTGCCACCTACCAAATCTCATCACGAAAAGCGACCTTCTAGACCAACGAGGATTTGTGTGCTTGTCACGCTAACCTCCGAAAACCAATTCATCCAGAAGGCTGGAAGTAAGACAATGAACAAACCCACATACATCTTGAATATCAGATCAGATCATATGTAGCCCAGGTCTTAAACAACCCTTAAAAACAGGGAGCTAGGACATTTGGGCTAGAGTGCCGGATAAGAAAGGGACACGGAAGCGAGGTAATAAGCCGGAGGAAGATGTCCTTATTTGTTACCGGTGTGACAGTGCCCGAGGTCCGACGGCTTAACGTGTCCATCCGACGCACGGCGGATATTTAGTGGTTCGAGCGTTCGTACATACTTGGGATCGAACCTGAGATTATCTCCGTGGCAGTCACGAAGGTTGATAATAAATCTCGACATTTAATTATGCTAATTAAATAAATACATCGCTCTTTGCACGTTCCAGAAACACATAGCAACCGAAAAATTATATTTAGCCGCCGCCGTGGAATTGAATCACGGATTTCCAGTTGTCTAGCCGAGCGAGGTAGCTTTCCACCATGGTGGCCAATAATCCACGGTGCTATGTGTATTTTTTAAGTCAGCTTCCGACATAATAAATCCGTAAGATGGGCTCAGCTACTGAGGAGAGGTCTCCATCTGGTGGGCATTAGCGGCACGTGCTATATATATATTATAGCAGTTAAATCCCAATGGGGAGATCCAAGGTGAAAATACTCCAAATACGCGGCGTCAGTAAATAAATAAATACATCGCTCTTTCCACGTTCCAGAAACACATAGCAACAGAAAAATTGTTTTAAGTCGCCGCCGTGGAATTGAATCACGGATCTCTCGATATCTAGCCGAGCGAGTTAGCTTTACACCACGGTGGCCAACAATCCTCGGTGCTATGTGTATTTTTAAGTCAGCTTCTGACATCATAAATCCGTAAGATGGTCTCAGCTACTGACACGTCTCCGTCTGGTGGACATTAACGGCACTGGCTACATATATTATAGCAGGTAAATCGAAAGATATTTATATTTTTTCTTAAGAGTGAATAAAAGTTCCTTTAACTCACTGGTTTCTTTGTATGGAACATCAAGCTGGATTGTTTATTAATACTTCGTGTTTTTTGAGGTCTGTTTAAGTACGATCCATAAACTTTCGGCTGTTTTCTGCAGAATAACAATTCTAAAAATTCGGCACTCCAATGGCTGTTCCTATCTTCCCGCTGTGGCTATTTTGCTTCCAGCCTGAAAATAGCTCTCCAAGACGTTAATTCCGGTAAATCATGCTGTTGAGACATCGTTCGAACAAACCTCAAGAAAAGCAGTATCACGATAAATGCGGCAGAATGATGGAACTTCCAGAAAACATTCGTTTTTGAAACAAATTGTGTTTTATGCATTCTGCCGTCATAAACCCTAATTTACGAAAGTATGCTCATGTTTCGGCTGTTACATTACAATTTATATGGGTTTTCAACGCTTCGGTAAGATGTCCATTTACTTGAACATAGCCATTGAGAACTAGGTCGAGTGGGAGTAATTCGGGGAATAAGACGCATGAAGAATGTTAGCTTAATAAAGTTTCCCCTATCAGCAAAGTAATGTCTCTCCATTTACCTGCTGTCTGATTTAGACAGCGAAGAAAGTGGCACAAGTCCGCACACAAGGTATGTGGACTTGTATCTCTCTTCTCGCGAAGGTGCGAATTGAAGATAATCATTGTCGCAAGGAAAACACCGAAACATTAACATGATTTATGCGAGTACTGCAATGCTTACACATCCAGGACACGTAACTCTCATCAAAGACCCCGGCTGCTCGCAAACACCAAAACAGCTCTAAACCAATCGCGCTCCCTAAATTGCCTTAATCGGAGTTTCGTATATAAACTTATGAAATATGCTGCCGGAAATATTAAAACTGGACCTATGCAGACCGGCGACGCCGTGTGGAATGGGAATGGCGTGCCGACTCAAGGGACGAATGTGCTGACTACGCATGCAAGCATACGAAGGAGAGGAAATAAGAATTTTGCTCCGCGCCTGGTCCGAAAGTATTTTCCTTTGAAATAAGTCACTGAATCATAAAAAACACACACAATTGTAAGTGTCGAGGGAATGTGTTGACTAGCACTGGGTGAGGAAATTGTGGCATTGGGTCTGTGTGTGATCTATCTAAATAACGTCAATATATGCTTTTTTTATTGAAGGTTTAACGACCACCGTAAGCAACTCAATGGGCTATAGGCAGTCGCCCGTCTCTAATTTTGGGGCACTGGTTCCAGGGATGGGAGAGACCTTGTGCCGTAAGACAAACACAACATCCATGCCTCAGCAGGATTCGAACCCGAACCCTTTCGGACGAATGATCAGAGGCCATCGCTTAGACCACTGCACCAATAGACCACTAACCAATGTATGTTTACCTTTTTGAGCAAATATTTTTCCATAACTTCCTTCGTTTGTAAATACAACATTTGGGTTCATTTTTGCGAACAGCTTGTTTCTTTTAATTCTTTTGCCATGTTCTTATAACTACCCGCATGTAAGGTTGTTTCCCCCTCGACGAATCCTCAAAATTAAAAAAAATACATATTTTTAAACAATTATTCCCAAATCCTGGCGTATAATAAATATCTCCTTTTGGGACTTCTAAATGTTTGCGCCCTAGGCATATAACCCAGCTTTCCCGGTTATGAAACGGGGACTGTGTGTATCATCTTGCGGCATTCGTCTTAATCCCTTTTCGCTGAGCACAACCTGTCGGACTGGGACTCCCATAAAAAGTGTTTTCCCAGGTTTTAAATATGATCAGATTCGGAAGGTGGAATAAAAAAATTTGAGTACTAGAATCTAACGATGTGCAAATACCTACGTACTTATTAATATAATTTTGGACATTTTTCCTTAAACTGCAAGTTGCTTTGAAACTTAACTTCCACTGTAACAGTTTCCATTTCGTTGTTACTAGTTGCACCATAAGATGTATGCTGAGGAGAAATAAATAATATTAAACAGTCCAATCACTTTAGCTCTCAGGGTACTGTTGATGTCTCATGGTGTGAGGAATTCGGTTCCTTACCTGACTTAATTGAATGTTCCCGTACGCCTCCGAGTTTGAGGAGAGCTCAAGATTATGATGTGTTCACAGGAATTGACGTAAAGGATCAGTAACAAATGAAGGACATGGCCCTCCCCATCTCGATGGCCACGGCCCTACTCGCAGCAAATGCGTACTGAACCAGCAAACTACATCAAGCACTGCACCCTCCAACTTTAGCTCGCAGAAATTCAAATATATATAACCACAAACTCTCATTTGTTTAATCAGGAATCCAAAAACCTGAAGTCAAGATTGCAATACATAATATAAAGAATCGTCCCAAGCGCCAACACAAAAGGTTTGGAGGAAGTTAAATTGGTGAGAGTTGTTCCGACTCTCTTCAATTCAGCTTCTCCTTAAACAGCGAAAAAAAAAAAATGACCCGCGTCAAACTTATGCTTCGCTTCCTCCAAAGCGGCAAGTAAAAGACCGACCCGCATGAGGACTTCAGTGTGCTCGGTGAAACTATTACGAAATCAAATATTTATACAAAATTATAAACAATTCCGGGAAAAACTCTGTAGCCTATCCGCAGAAGCTTCGGATACCTCTAATTCGTTATCTTACTGTATCGGAGTGGGGTGGAGCTGGCAAAGTTGATAAAAGATTGATGCCTGTTAGGAAATTCGTGTCGAAAGTGTGATGATGAAGCAGAAACACGAGATATTAATAATGAAACGCAGATAGCGTATGAACTCCGTTTATTTTCGTGGTGTAGTCAGCACAAATATTCGCCAAGCTTTCACACTCCACTGAGAGGCTGTTTCAAGGCAATGGCAGACATAAAAATGCAGAGAATTGGAACATGTAGAGAACGAAGAAGATTTTTGAAAATAACGCGGGTGAAATCGCAATTGACCAGCAAATTTCTTAAGTTTTCCAATATAATCAGACCTGTTCATAAAATAATTTGTGCAGCGCGCAAGAAGGTTAAAAATAAATGATAATGATATAATGGGAAGTTTCGACAGCGTGTCTTTATATCCATCTATACCTATACCAGAAGCTGTCACAAACTTGAAGAAATAATCGTCACTTCCCGTGAATTCACACCAACCCAATCAAAGAAAATGATCGCCGCCTTAAAACTCATTACTAACCACAACTACTTCAAGTTGGATGGAAACATCTACAAGCAAACTAAAGGAGCACCGATAGGTTCACCTTTCTCTGCAGTCCTTGCGGAAGCAGTACTTAGTCCGCTAGAAGATCTCATCCTTTCAAATTGTATCAAGAAACCCCGAGTTTGGATCCGCTATGCAGACGACATATTCTTCATATGGAAACATGGAGTAGACGAATTAAAGGATTTCATGCGCAAGATAAACAATCTACACAGTACAATAAAGTTCACCATGGAGCTTCAAAAATACGGGACGTTGAATTATCTTGACGTCGCGCTCGGAAGAAATAGAACATTCAGCTTCGATTTTAACGTTTATTATAAACCGACCGCAGTACCGAACTTTGTCCCTCCTGATTCGCACTGCCCAAAGGAATACAAACTTTCCGCATTTAGAGCGTGGTTCTATAGAGCGTACAACGTATGCAAACCCGACTACCTAAACAATAAAGAAGTTGCTAATATCTATAGCAAAGGTCTAAAAGCTGGATATAAGAAGGATGACATAGACAGGGTACATAAGACTGTGAGAAATCGTTTAATATCAGCAATAGAAAAATCGCCTAGTAGGACAATGAGATACGCAGGATCCATCACATATATTCCAGGCTTTACATATTGGTTAAAGAATTTATTTTGCAAATACAGCATATTAATAGCAATGAAGTCCCCGATCCCGTTATCACATATAATATCAAGTTGCAAGGAGAGACAGTGTGAGAAAGAAAAGGCGGGTGTGTACGCTATACTGTTGGTATATCCTGACAACACGCAAAAGATATATATATAAGAATGACAAAGTGATCCTTGGACACTAGATGTAAAGAACACAGACGAAGTGTGAAGCAGGACATGCAGAATACAGCCCTCGCCAGAGATGTCATACATCGCTCGGCCGCTCTTGTATGGAATAATATTAGACGAATTGCCCCTTACACGAATTTTAAACAGACTGCCATCCGGGAAACAGTGAAAATCCTATCCAGCAAAGTGGCGTACAATGATATACTCTCTATGGAACTACCAATGGTTTGGCATGCATTATTAAAAGATGGAAACACATCACGGCGCTCTGTATAATTACGTGATAAAAATTTCATTTAATATGCTCCCGATGTCACCCGCGTTATTTTCAAAAATCATCTTCGTTCTTTACATGTTCCAATTCTCTGCATGTTTGTGTCTACCATTGCCTTGAGAAAGCCTCCCAGTTGAGTGCGAAAGCTTGGCGAATATTTGTGCTGACTACACCACGAAAATAAACGGATTTCATACGCAATATGCGTTTCATTATTATTCAACTCTGGTGTATTTCAAAATAAAGGTTCACGAAATATTAGTTCAAAGATATGAGAATATCACGGTGCCCTAACATTAAATTTCTTACCATCATTTATAGGTAGTGGATGGGATATATACCCGCGATCCCTAAAGGTTTCAAGAACAAGAAGTTTAAAACTAGTTATTATGAGTTTAATACATGTTCATTTATATGCTTTTAATCCTACCATCTTTCAAAGCTAAATCCTTTGTTTACCGCTTAAGAGGCAACCTGTGTATTCTGTATTTTCTGGACAATGATTATGTTATGTGTACCTCTTTCGTTTCCCTGCTATTTGTTATTGGCGGTACACACCCATAACGAGGGTTTTATCTTCACTGTGGATTTATATAAAGTATAAAAAATAAATATATTAACTTATGTTTTGAACAGTTATAATAAGGGAGAGGAAATGTCTGTTTACCTGTGCCAGTAGCACCAGAAAAAAAAAGCAATGATTGGCAAACATTTTCTTAAACCCAATACTGTGTTTTATATATTTGCTAACATCTACCATGCTTATAATATACCTTATCAGTATACAACAAAATAAATTTTAACAACTGAAATACTTTCTACTTACTGTTCTATCAAAGTTGTGTGACATCAATAAAAAATATTTCGCAGTAAAATATTTAAAAAAATCCCAAGATGACCATGTTCAACCGCATCTTGTGATATCCAGAAACATTTGTTGGTGTTTCTCTGTTATCTAATTGGCCTCCGCCACTTCAGCGCAGCCCAGTGAGAGCAGGACTTACAGTGGTGGCCAAAATTGCGGACACTTTGAAATTTTCCAGTTGAACATTGCAGGCTTATAAGAAATGTTATGTTTCACTAAAGTCAAATGCTTGTATTGTGATTGAAACATATAATTTAATAATGAATTCAATAGAAAGAACCTAATTCAAATATCTGTAGCACAAGAAATGTTATGCTGACTTTAGTCTAAAAAATAAACACAGGTACGATTCAATTAAGAAACGGAATACGAGTGCCAACCCTACCAGCCAATCAGAATCCTTGTTCTGGGAACCACACAAATGGTAGTAGCTGCAGTATATCATGTGTCAGGTTCGGAAAAACCGGTTTTGTTGTTTGTTCTGTAGAAGAAAGAAAGTTATTAGTGCAAGTGAAGCACAGTTGGAAATTGTGAACATACATTTAATATTTCTTAAAATTCAAAGTGGTGATAATAAATAGAGCAAAGGCACCAACGAAAATAGTTGATTGGACAACCACTAAAAGCAACAAGAATGTTGTATGACGTGAATCGCGTATCTTCCATGCTGAAATTACAAGATACCTACCTGGGACAGTGACGATATGTGTAGTACAGAAACTGTGTTTACTTTATAAAAAAAAGTCACTGAAAACCAAAGTAAGAAAAGGACGAAAAGACTATTGGTGTCAGAAGAATAAAAAGGCTGTGCCTCAAGGACAGAAGAATGTAATCTGAGAGCATCAGTGGTGAACTGGTTGCAACTGGTGTTTCTGTCAGTTCAAAAACGATAAAGAGAAAACTATCAGGCAAAGGGATTGCAAAAACATTCATGGGCCTCCGGCCCGATTCTACCAAATTGGAGAAATCTACTTTCACTGGTTTCATCTGTTGGCGACTGACAGTTGGACAGACAAAGATAATTCTATTATTTTAAATAAGGATTAAATTTAAATGAAGAAATAGCAAAACCAAAGAAGCATTGAACTCGTGAAATATTATTTTGCGAAACCAAAATCGAAAAAGCATTGAAAATTATCATTAAAAAACTTTCTTCCTCCAAAAACAAAGGGTTACCCAAGGACAGAAAGTTTTTCTGCTCCGGCAGGGATGACGCAATCTAGGTAAGGAGGTGAATGAGACAGAAGAATGTAATCTGATGGCATCAGTGATGAACTGGTTGCAACTGGTGTTTCTGTCAGTTCAAAAACGATAAGGAGAAGACTATCAGGCATGGGAATATGATGTGGGAATTTCAAGAAGAATGAACATATGAACACGGGAATTCCATGAAAAAAAACATATCTTAATTTACCGCTGCACAAGAAACGACTACAAAGACTAAAATAAGACACTGAATGGACAGAAGATCAGTGGAAGCAAGGTCTTTGGAGTAATGAAAGATATCCTTATTTGGTATTGAAAGAAGAAAATATGTGAAGTTCGAGTGGGAGTAGAGCTACATCATGATTGCATGGATTCAAATGAAAAGCAGCCGACAAGAGTTATGATTTCGGCATGTATGGCAGAAGAATGTATTGGCCACCTTCATGTAATAGACAACACTGTGAACGCAAGAAAATACATTGCCAGCATCCTGGATATAAACCTTCAACATTCCATCAGGGATCTTTTTTCCAAGCAAAGCACCATTTCTTTTTTCAGCAGTTTTAATAACCTGTCACACACGACAAGTATGCTAACAGTGTTTAACAGCAAAGGTTAACAATCGTTGACCTGGCTAAAAACAGCATTGAGTTGAACCCGGCCGAAAATATGTGTCACTGTTTGAAAAACCTTGTACGAATGAGGCGTCTATCAAATGAAAGGCATATTATTGAGGCTATAATTGCTTCCTGACAGCACGTAATAGCGAAGGTGGTCTTTAAATACATGTTGATTGAACGAAACGTCGCTGTGGTGCTATTTTAAATAATAAAGGCTCGTAAGTATCTGATATTTAGTCGGAGTGTAGTGCAGATTTATCAGGACTGCAGTATTCGCAACATAACGCGTTTTTGTACTGAATATTTGAATTCTGTTTTCTGTATTGAATTTACGATTATATTATCTTTTTTATTATATATAAGCTTTTAAATTTAGTAAAACAAAACATATTTCTATACGCCTGCAAAACAGAAATATTTTAAACAGTGCCTACAACTTTGGCCACCACTGTAGGGGTTCCAAGCCTCGCTTAAGAAGTTAGTGGAAAGTTCGAGGTTTAACCTCCTTAGAAAATACGAGATTAAAGGAAACACATTTCAGTCCGACAAACGGCTTTCATCGCAAACGGCCAAAAGGGACCGCCAACGTGCGTGATAAAGTTAACGGTGGCGGTAAAAGATTTTCAATCGATATACTAATATTTTATTTTTAGAATAAAAAAGTGAAATCTGACTTTGTGAACTCTAGTTGTTCAGTGTCTTAAGAAAAGCTAACAAATTCGATGTCTGCTGTTACAGCTTATTTTACAGAATAAACTTCGTCACCCTGGAAGTTCCTCTTTTACGAAATCGTGAGCCTCATTTGAAGTTCGGGCAGTTCACTAAAGATTAGGCTTGCAGTTTACTTTGTTCTGCTTAATAAAATGTTATCAATTAAGTCTGTATATCCCATTTGCACTGTGATTTTTAGGTATGTAAAAGAGAATGGCCCCCGACCCGCATTTTATTTGATTGAAGGTTTAACGAGCACCGTGTGCAACTCAATGGGCTATAAGCCGTCTCCCATACCAAATTGAGGGTCACTGCCTCGAGGGAATGGAGAGAGTCAGGGCCGTATGACAGACACAACATCCATGCCTCACCGGGATTTGAGCAGGGACCCGTCTCGGACGAATGATCAGAAGTCTTCACTTAGACCACTGCGACACAGGGGTGGCCAACCTGCATTTCCCGTGGCTAAACATTGGTGGAAATTGTACTCGTTTTGCGGAAATGTGAATTTTGCTTTATCACAGAAGTTCTAGGACGGGGCCAATGTTGTCCAATGAAAATAACTGAGGAAATTCATTAATTCGTCCCCAATGGCGTACGAGTGCTGGCGAAGATAACTTTGTATCATACGCTCAGCCTTGAATGGAGTGATCATCCTTCCTGCACGTGTGATGTGTTGCCGTCTATCGACATTCTGTGGCTTACGAACAATTCAACAGACCGAGTGCAACTTAAAGCTTTACCTAGATTTCCTCATTTGCATTTGTTTATCAATTAGTAGCACTGCAAACGTAAAAAAAGAAGAAAACAAAACAATCTGTCCTGTATTCCTATAAGATATTTAACACAAAACTTTCTGATTTCACATATTCAATGCGCAGCGCACTCTCTTAATTGGGTTGGGAAATCCGCAGCGGGATGCTGCCTTGAAGCTACATCTTTTTATGTTCGTACAAGACATATACAACTTTGATCATCTTCATCACATAGGTGGCAAATCTTGAAGAAGAGAAGTCTTGAAGATAGTTATTAGCTCCACAGCTAATCTGGATTGCAATCTCCACTTCTTGTACCCAAAACGATGGTCAGCAAGGGTTGATGCATGCAAGGCCTTACGCTCTAGTTATTCCCGCATTAGAGATGCACTTCAAGACTCCGCAGAAAACACCGGTGAAAAACTACAAGCAAGAGTAGAGGCAGAGGAATTATTACGTAAGATGAATTTGTTAGAAATGGGCATTCTCTTAGAGCTTTGGAGCGATCTTTTACAAAGAATTGATAGTTGCAATAATACACTGCAGAAAGTGAATATTGACCTTTCAGTTGCTGTAGAACTGTGCGATTCACTTATTAAATATTTAAGTGATCTCCGGAATAAATTTGATAAATATGAGAAAGTTGGAAAACTTTTGTCTCTGTGCGACGAATATAGAAGAATGTTACTAGAACCCGTCGGAGAAAACTACAATTTCAAGAGATGAATGGAAATAAAGGAACTAGTTTCACTGGAAAGGAACATATGCGAATATGCGTTTTTCATACGATCGTTGATAACTTGTTGCAACAGTTGAAACGTCGTCGAGATGCAATTTTCAGAAGTTGATGAGACAACAGTATCTCAAAAGGCAAAAAATCTACTGACAGTTTACTCTCAGGATTTAGGCCCAGAATTTGAAGAAGAATGGCTTCATTTCCAGAAATTTTGGAATGATTTAGATAGACAAGCAGTGACACATATCCTGTTGAGGATATGATGAAACTGATTAGGGAAATAATAATTAATTTAACTTTTCCTAACATTGATGTTATCCTAACGATTTAACTATGTATACCCATCACTAATGCCTCTAGAGAAAGAAGTTTTTCTCTTTTGAAAATCATCCACAATTATTTGAGGACATCTAGTTCTCAAGAAAGAACAAGTGCATTGGCAACTATGTCAGTTAATTCGAACATTGTAGAAACATCAGCATTTGATGATATAGTAGAGGATTTTGCCACAAAGAAATCGAGAAAAAAATCTTTTAGCGGTGAGTAATTTTACACTTTATAAGTAATGTTCATTCATTTCTTCTGCATATCTCAGTCACTTAAATCGATATACAATAAACATTGGTAGCAGCACTATCAATTATATTTTAAAAAAATCTAAAATTAATATTGCATACGTTGTAAATTTAAATCCGAAATTTTGCAGGCAACTGTTTCAAAAGTGTGTTAAAAAGCAATTCCATTTGTAAATATAAAAATTTACTGTGAAATGGTTTTGAAATTATGCGAATTAAACTTGTGAGAAGACGACATTTATAAATTTTTGTTTCAATGTCCAGTTTGAAATAATACATGTGCTAAAATTTACAGGGTTGGGTTGTTCTTGAGAATATGCTGATTCTTTGTGTGATAAAAATAATCTATATGTAATATGTAATTTAAGTATGGATTTCTAATCGGCCTCAAATTTCTTACAATAAGTTTACTTAGGGGCTTCTGATTTTTCTTGGCCCAGGGCGCTGTAATGCTTTAACCAGCCCCTGCCAGCTAGCGTTGATGTATATCTTACTTTTGTCAATATCTCTACTTTTAGGACTAAGATTTGAAAAATTCTTCTTTGTTAGACAGTGTTTCCGATGCGAAATGTTCTTCCTATAAATTTGAAATTTTCAAGTAAATCATGGACTTTCTACTAGTGGGCACAAAAGTAAATTGCGTTTCTGCGTTATTTCTGCTCCCAAAACTTCGACTGAGAAGCAGTTTCGTTTGTTAAGACTTTTCATTTGGAAGAGCGACAGTTTCGTTTGGAAGTGCGGCTTAAATTTTGTTTGTTAAACAAAATTTCGTATGTTAAGCCTCATGTCACTTACTCATGAGTAAGAGACATGCGTCTTAACACAAACAAAATGGCACAGAGGCTTCAAACAGCTTAAATAAGAATGAAGGGTGCATGCTTCGTATAACTATTAAAGATAAGAAGGGGAACTTATGAATCAGGAACATCAAGTGTTGACAGCATCACCATAATTGTAAATTAACTATAAGAGCAAGAGGCCTCTTGAGCTGACAACCGTTGGCCAGCCAAACTACTTGACTGGATTCCTGAAGATACGAAAATTACAAAAAAGAAGCTCCCGTGGCAGATAGATGGATGTATTTCGAAAGCATTCCTAAGTGACACGCAGGAGACTGACTTAAGAGTGAAAATTTTGTAAGAGGCTTGTCGAAGCATTCATGTTGCAAAAGTTTGTAATTATTCTTGATGATGATCATCAACATGATAGTATATCACAGAAATTAAAAGAACCTGATGGATGTGGGATAAAAGATGACATTCCTTCAACGATACTTTAAACATTCCAGCTTAATTACGGTACCCTGTGCAATGAGCATTTTGTAAAATTAGAATAAGGAATTTTTGTACATAATGAAACTGTAATCGTTTAAAAAATGCTGGAATATATTTGCTGATATTCATGGTCGTCAGTGTAAGAATTCCTGTATGGGAGAGTTTTCTGATATGATTAAAGCTTCAAGGAGAATGCGCCTCAAAAATAAGATTTTTGCTTGTGCTCCTATTACGATAACATAGAAAGATACGTTATTTAGTTTCCTAAAAATGTAAGAACGTCAGTTCAATGGCATTTTGAAAATGGATTTCGAACTAATGAATCTGAAATCTGTTGTTCTCTTCTATTTCCTTTAAAAACTCTTAAGATGTTCCTCACAGATGTTATTTCTAATATTTCGTAAAAGAAACTTCATTTATGGAAATATTATTTCTCACAAGATATTCACTAAATTAATAAGAAAACAAATTTCATATATGTTTTATTCTAAGAATGTTGGATTTCCTTAAGTAATTTGAACGGTTGAGGTAAGCGATTATTTAATCGCCAATCTGGTAAAACTTAACAATAATTTCATTAAGAATCAATAAGTTTTCCTATGATTATGTTGGTATCTGCAAGTACATGTGCGCCACATGTACACGTGACGTACATCTCGTTAATTTTCACCCTTAAGCCAGCCTAAATGCAAAAACGTCGCATTGGCTCCTAAATTTTATAAATTTTGGGATTGGAATTAATACTTGAATATGTCCATCCGGTAGTCTGGAGTAATTTGAGCTAAAATACGCAGACTTTCATATTGCCCATGAACTTTTCTATTAAATTTTTGTGGCAAGCATCATTTTACGAGGTCGTAATGCAAAACTTTACTTCGATTAATGCGCTCTATGCTTGCTAGGAAACCTAATTACAGCCTGTTTTGCGATGAAATCTCTGAATCACTGAAGATGTCTCTCTGATTTACCATTTTGCGAATGTTAATTAGAAAGTACTTAAAATCGGAAGACGAAAATTTGTTGAAACCTTGTGACACCGAAGCTGGATGCAACCAAGCGTATGTATCATGTGAAATATATCTATTTGTCCATATTCATCATACACCAATGCTTGTAAAAATTGCAACACCCATAAACAATCGCGCAATTCAAATGCATTTATATAACGGATTTCTCGTGTTTCCGGAAATTACTGATTACCTTTGTACAGCTAAAAAATATTTTTTCACTACAAAACTCAGCGTCGCGTACATCTAACTGGAGCAATAATAACAGCATTTACACGGCGTGGGATTGAATGAAAAAGGGTTTTGACTTTCGCAGGCTGCCTCTGTGCGACACCAGAGTTCATTTGCTGTGACTGGCGGAGGCGCTTAATGGGCCAGTCGCTTCACTAAAATGTCTCAGAAGAATGTACAGGTTAGGGAAGAAGCAGTATCTGCCGTTTATACAAGAGATCTTGGAAATTCCGGGCGCTGGAATATAACTCTAGGACAACCCTGAAGGAAGGGTGCCACCTATGACTGTAAAACAACCCTGAAGTATCGCTGGATCTTGAGCGTTCCCTTTATTCTTACCAGGTAAGATTGTGAGTTGAACTCAATAAAGAAATAAAAGCTTATAGAAAATATGACCGTTGGCGTTGGGTCGGCATGATGCCGCAAAATACTCGCTCCAAGGTGTCGTTCTTCACGATGTTTTCGAATACGTATCCGACCATCGTGGTGCATCATATTAAATTACGACACGTCGGAAAACACGACCTGCTGCAATGAGTGTGCGAATGACTGTGTGCGAGATTCCATTGCACCATGAGACTCTGTGGTTGAGGATCAGAGGAATGCGCAGTAATTTGCTGATAGAAACCAGTCCTCTGTAAATCAGACGGCGCAGGACAAAGCCTCAACTGCAATGCTCCACTACTGCGCTGTCACCATGGATTTCGCTTTGCGATCAGTCACTGTCACTTGTAGAGATGTCTCTGATGAAGTGCCTTCGTGTGATTTTGCAGTATATTTCCCGGATTTATGTGCGCCCGCGACTCATATGTACACTGACGCCGCGTTTGCATCACTGTACTACCGTTTCGTACCGTAAGAGTGACAATTTTGAGGTAGGAAATTACAGCTTCTCTCCCTCAACAGACCTCCTTCGGTCAAAATGCATCAGGTTTTAGTAGTTCAACTTTCTTTGGTGACGAGGTATAGTGAGGACACAAGAAACATTCATTCGAATCAATAAAGGCTCTTCACTGATTGCAACGTCTCGTGTTAGCTAGCTCTGTATAACAAAAACTGGACACTTCAGAGTACACTGCGCCGAAACCGCGTGCGCATTTTCTCTGACATTTTTATACATTTACGTTCCGCATCTGGTCGTACATAACATGTGAGTTTAAAGCTAATACCAGCAGACTTTAATGGTGTTGCAATTTTCACAAGCATTAGAATATTTTATTTTCATCGCCACATATTGGAGATTTCGTAAGAGATTAAATCTGGTAAAAATTACACTTCATATTTGAATTCTAAATGCCACACGCACTCCTTAGGCGCGACTGCCAAATTTTAAATCGCTTCTTGCAGCTTTTGTAGATCATTCAGTTCTGAAAACAAAGGACATATATTCATATGTATGATAACCCGTTAAGAATCGCATATATTCTGTGTTTAGGTAATTCTTCCCAAATACATAACAAGATAATTGCAACGACGCTAAACAATTCCTTGTTCATTGTGTTTAGTTATGATAGATGAAGTACCTTTTTATTTCCTATTGCAGCACCGCATACTACCGAATCACGTTTTCTAAATAAATTGAAACTCATTTCCTCATTAGCAAATACTTGAACTGTAAATATTGATGTGATGAACCCTTGTATACAGTAATATACTGTAATAAATTAAAAATATATAGATTTAAATTTTAATACGAAAAGTTTCTTGTGCAGGCTACCTCATTAAGTTAATGTTCGTGAGAGCAGCGGTAGCTGCACATAACAAACGTGCATTGAAGTGATTCATTAATATCTTGTATACAATATGACTTGTGAAAACATCTAGATGGCATAACTTTTGTTTAGGCGTTTGGGATAAAACGACATTCTTGTCACAATAGTTTCACTTATTCACAAATTTCGAAATAATCATTGCAATTGACCGCGGTACGAGTTTAGGGCATGTTCACGCGACATGTGTTGTACGTCTCCTTTGATTCCGCGCAATACAGGCTTTTAGTCGTTTACGACATAGGAAAACTGACCAACAAATATGATGCATATTTACGTCATTGAATTGTCCCTCTGGCAAATCGCCAGATTTTTCAGGAAACAGCAATAGATGAATAAGGTAACTTGATGTTAATGTAGTACCCATATATTTTTTGTATATTGGTAAATGATTCCTTTTTTCTCTCGCAGCTACAGTTAATGCAGATATGTGGTATGGAAAAAAGGAACGAATGTGTGTTGTAGATAATCTTCTTTCACTCAGAGTGCAATCGTTCTAATAGCAAAACTCTTACAAATAGATATCTGGGAAGAGCAGATAATGACCTCCCTATCCTGAGGGTTAAGGTGTTCAAGGCGAAACTAAACTCAAACCTGTCTGGACATAAAAACGGAAAGCATGTTTCGAAAGGATACAAAGGGGAATATTTATATCGTTGAAAATTCAATCTGCGTAAATCATGAAGTCGTGATCTTTTAAGTAAAAAAGAATCATATTGCAGTCAACAATTCTTCCACTTATTTTATTGAGACAGTCGGTTAGCGCATTCTATATATTGGCATGTAACAGCAAAACTTGAAAGAATTCTTATGTTCAACATGCTGATTTAATTTGATACATTACCACATATGTATCTCTTGCGTTTCAGCTGGAAACTGGTTTTATCTGCACTCTTCTCTGCTGACCCCGTACTAATGAAAACGGATGATGATTGGTGTAACCTCATATTTTGTAGCCCAGTTAAAGAGGGAACTAAAAGTGTTAAATCCTCTTCACAGTAATCGGGAATTTCACGATTTTGTTAGTAAGGCTTGTTACTTGAAAGATATTTTTCTCAATTGAAAACATACCTCTGACCATTTATCGCCTCCACCACATTTTTCAGTTTAAAATATGTCGACGAAACCCTTTTCCTTTTTCTTCATTTTCTAGTCAAGTCATTGGCGTGGGTTACCTGAATACCTCATTGATCTTTCTGAGTGACTTTTCCCTGACTTTAAGTGTCGAGTCGTAGTGTACCAGTGGTCAATGCAGAAGAACTTCTGATTTCTTTATACATAGATTGCACATGATGACGTTTGCTGTTAAACCTCATTCATGACAGTGTGAAGTGGGCTGAGAATGGTAAAAATATCGACAGGATCCTTTGTAATACTGTGTAGTTGCCTAATGGAATGCATATCGTTTATCACCACGCAAAATGATTTTCAGATAACGTTGCCTTCAAATATTGACCAATCGTTTACGCCTACAGCAGGACCTATGACTGATTCCTTGGTTGTTCGTGCACCGCTAATTGCAAACCCTTGACACAGCTGTTTTGTGTAGCCGTGAATGTTCTCATTTTCTTAGATTCTTGCATTTCCCCAACTATGTATTGCCCATTGTAATGCCAATTTCAGATTCTGCAATCACGAATCTTTCACATTTTGCGGCTGTCTGTGCTATGTATTCTTCGGATTTTCAACTTATATGTACCTGCTACCTCAGTAAACATAGAAGAGGATCCGATGAAAAGTCCCTGAAAGTAATAGCAACGGAATAAAGGAGGATGATAAGTACTGCAACACGATAAGTTTTGTTGATGTCTTATATCTAGTAGGAGAAAACAAAGCATATGAACATTAAAAATCCATAAAGAATATCAACAAAGAGTTATGGAGTAATTTCCAATTGAAGATCGGTCATGAAGAAATTGCAATAATAGAAATACGCAAATGATGGAAAACAAAGATTGAATGCCTTTGCAGCAGAAAGACCAAGAAGTAAAGGATTTCAGTTATTTAGGCATCCGTTATACCACAGAGGTAAAGGTCGTAATGGCGTGAAATTAGGAACAGAGCACGCCGTGGTAGCTTTCAATGCGAAAAACTATTTCATGTGCGCAAATATTATCAAAAAAATAAAAAATTGTCTTTCATATGTATTATTGCTATGCAGATATCAGAATCGCTGACACCTAATAGTTATCATAGATTGGATTTTTTTAATATTTTGATAGGCACTTAACAATCTTCATAAAATTGTATTTTTTGGGATTTGGTTCCCGCTTTGAATGAAAAGGGTTGCAAGTATAGAGACAGGATATATTGAACGTATTTCAGGGGCCATGATACATTTCCCAAAACTATAACAAAATAAAGGGGATGACTTGGCAACTATTCAGACAGTATAATGAAAAGTAATTTCGAATAAGGAAACTCATCCGATGAATTTGCCTGACCGTCACCGGTTTTCACAAACCTTTGTGAACCTGTTGGTTCTGCTGGAAATATGAGCTATCCCAAATGAGGAACGGCAAACGTGTTCCTATAAGATTGGTACCTTTCATGGGCACCCGTAGCTTTGTTTTCAGGAAAAGGCAAACGGAAATTTATCAGCTGGGTTGGGAGAGCAACTTAAGGTTGTGTTAGGCGGTTCTTTCGTTTTTATATCAACAAATGTATTTTTATAACATAATTGCTATTTCTATTTTTATGTGCCTATAGAAGTAAATATGTTATGTTTAAAATCTTTAAAAGTAAATTTCTCAGAACCTTCTTGTTGTGGATAAGTCGTTGTTCCACCTAGTTCCTCAATTCTAACTAAAAACAACACAGAAACACACCACACGCAAATTTCGTCTGTCCCTTCTCCTTGTCTAACTAGTTTTACCACACATGCAACACATAAATTTAATTGAAAATCGGAAGATCCAAAAACTTCATAAAAGATGTGGATAAAGTAAAAGTAACAACCTGTTCAGACAATAGTGAAAGTTATTTGCTGTTTTTCTGAGCCATGCGTCTTTTCGGCTTCTCGTGACACATGCGCCAAGAAACACAATGAATCACTTTATCGGTCATGAAGAAAAAAGACACCTTCAACAAAAAGTTCAGGAAGCAATTTTAGATCTTTGTCAAGCTGTGAACGCGGCTACTGTGGAGAATTATGTGATTTTTTTTCTTAGCCTTTCATGGTGTACGTATCTAAGTTGTTGTCTAACATTCAATAAAAAAATTAATAAATTTTACCGTACATTCACGTTTTTTTCCTAATTCTATTGCATACATGCATTTCAGAAGTTCAGCAGAAAAATAAGCAAACAGAAATAATATAATCGCAAAAACCCTTGTACCACATTCTAAAACCAGAAACTGTATAGTAAGATTTCCAGAGGAGGGCAGGTGCCCCCTATTGACCTTCCTTGGAAACGGGCGGCTGCGGTACTCTTCAAAGTTGCTGCGCCTTATCGGGGACCAGTACAGACTGTATAAATAAAAACTCTGCTGTCCCTAAAGGTCCACCCAAACGAGTTCAGGAAAAAGGGCAATATCAATTTTTGTTCTTCATACCATAAAAACTGATATGAGTAAAAAACGTTCACACGAAATCTGTTATTTGAATAAATGGATGATAAAAGACTTCTAAAAGGCCTAAATCGAGGGCTAGGGCCTAAAAACTGAAATGTAATCTACATGAACACGGGTGGTTTAAATGTTTGAAAACGGCCTAAACGGATACCGAGGGACTTAAAAGTGATTCTTTTTGCTTCAGGAAATACCCAACATTATTTGTTTGACATGTCATGTAAATGTCATGAATATAAGAACGGATGGTTAAAATTTCAAAAGATCAAAACCGATACTTACGGCTTTAAAAATGTTTTTTCGAATTTGAGCAAATGGGCAACAACACTATTAACATGGCTTGTAATGTAAAACTTATGAATATCAGAAATTAAAATTTGATAAAAAGCCTAAGCCAAGGCTAAGGGCCTTTAAATTTATTCTGTTTGACTGAATAAGTGTGCAACATTACTAATTTGAGTTTTTATGTAAACCTTAGGAACATGAACACGCACGATTAAAATTTGATAAAAAGTTACTAAGCCGAGGGCTAGGGTCCTAAAATTGATTATTTTTGACTAAATAAATGTGGAATATTTTTAACTTGACTTATTATGTAAACACTTATTGACATGAGCACGCATGATTAAAATGTGCTAAAAAGGCCTAAGCCGAGCCATGGGGATTTAAAATTAATTATTTTTGCCTTAAATTTAGGTATTTGAGTTCTTTGTGAAGCGGAGAAATGAAACTGCAGTTTAAGTATTATCCCGTAACGTTTTGGTGTGGTCTGTCTGACAAACTGGCAGCATTCTTCAACAGATACTGTAATGAAATCCAAAGTTTTCGATAAAGTATTCCTTCGGTGAAATGACTTTTCAATCAAATGAACTTTTAGGAAAAGAGACCTTTTCGGTAAAATTAACATTTCGATCAAGTGACCTTTAAGTGAAATGTATTTTTCGATCAAGTGACCTTTAAGTGAAATGTATTTTTCGATCAAGTGACTCTTCGATGAAATGAACGTTTCCATCAAGTGAGCTTTCGGTGAACCAATCTTTTCGTCGAAGTGATTTTCGGTCAAGTGACTCTTCGGTGAAATGCACGTCTCGCAAGTGACCAGACCCCAATTTAACGGTTATCTTCATTGAAGTTACGTTTCCCGCGTCCTAGAGATAAGATAATGCAAAGTTTCGAATTACTTAAAGACTTTTTTTAATCAAATATTAGTAATTTCTTATGATAATAATTTATAAATGTAGAATGAAAAATGATTTTGAAAATTAATACAAATTTGTACTTTTGTCAGAAATACTCTTTGCCCACTTTTGGCTGGGGCACGAAACCAATGTTTTAGAATTGTGCCGTTGTCCTTTATTTACAGTGTTCATTTCACTAGTGTCTCATGATATGCAAGATAAATACTATGTTAGCAATTAATGAAAGTGTATATTCTTATAAACATACCAATCATAAGAAAGCCTACCCATATTTTTTTAAAGTTATAATCGGTAAGGGCAAATATTGTATTATATGCAATGCTAGTTTTGTTACGTTTGTAATTTCTAAATCTCTGTATAAATTAATCAGTGGGGATATAGCTTATGTTCTTCATTGGAACTTTTTTTCCAAATGACTTTAAATATATAACAGAGGGAGTAACATTTCATCTTATTAATTTTAATGTTTTTAGTAATAGCGTCATGATAAAATACGAGTGGTTTTTTAAATAATAGTAGCATAATAAAATACTGTTTTTTGTATTTCCGAAATTATATCTCATTAATGTATGACAGCAATGGTGTTTTTTAGAAATTAAATATAATGAAAATATCTAAGAAAAATGTGGATTTGAATGGGCTATATTTCTTGTCATTCTAAATTTTGTGATTCATTTGTTTAAAAAAATCGAAATCACTTCTAGTACGAATACCATTCTCATGAGTACAAAGAATCATTCGCAGTCCTTCTTTCGAAACTAGTATAACTTTTACTTTTTGCTGTGAAATATGTCAAAAATTTTATAAAGCCTTCTATAAACGAAAAGAGAAACTACCCAACCCCTCTATGCAACATAAATTTTGTTTTGTTTTGTGGATTAGACAAGCGTCTCGGCGCAAACAGGTTCCCGAGGAGCAGACGCTTGTCTGATTTAACAAGCGGAAGCTCGCTGTTACGTAACAAAACCGCCCGACTTTAGTTAACAAGCGCAAAAACAATGTATTTTATATAAATTATTTTTTCTGCATTTTGCTTCCATTATCAAATTAAACATTTAAAATTTACTTCTCCTAAGAAAAACACGATTAATGCATTGTCACTTTCATCTGGTCTCAATAATGGTGGCTAATTATAAAAATTATACTGTTTGAAACTTTGAGTTAGGCAACACTGTGGAAGAAATGCTGGGAGACGGTAAATTTAATGTAATGGGAACATGTGTTCGCTACCAATTCCAGTCAACAGTTTCGAAGGCATAAATGGTCACCATCAAATTTCGAGCTCACTCTAAATTTTCATAAAGTCTTAACTTCGGTGAAGTGACTTATTTGAATTGAAGCCTGTTAAAATGTTTAATCGTTAAATGCATCATATAAAGAACACACGCCCTTAAAATGAAGAGCAGAATGACCTGATTCAATGCCATGAAACATCCTTTTTTTAGGTTTAATTGTAATAGGGGCCTGCACAAGCAAGGTTACCCTACAAGGACTGCTTTTTCTCCAAATCAGATACTTCGTTTCTTCTTGCCATCATCAATGTATTGTTCACAAGAAGTTAGGTAAATTGTGGTTTCGAATGTAAAGTGTGGCGATAATCAAATTTAGAGACTTCTGGAAAATGTTTCTCAGTATGGGTTAATGACAGCGTAATCAAAGTAAAGAACGTCAGGTGGAAAATGCCTAAATATATTGTTCGATGAATCAACCGGAGTTGAACTCCTATTGCTCTTTTGCTGACCTATAATGTTATTTTTATAATGGACTCGGCGGACTTGTACCGAATGAAGGAAACTTTACTTCTGTGCTAAAGAATGAGGATTATGATAGGTTCATAGAGTAAGAGAGTACCACTGGTCGGGCAGTTTTACCTGCTTCAGCCAAAACTGTTCTCAATATTGGACTGATACAGAGATGCTGGACGGACAGTCTTACCTTCTTAACCTAATCATCTTGCTCCTCTGCTGAGGAAACTATGTTTAAGGGACTCCAGAGATCAGATAGGGCAGGAAAAGGACTTGTCAGATAATGAATGCAGTTCATCATTTATTCCCAGAGAAGTACATTAAAACCCCTAATGATTTCATGTGCTGCATTTTTTGGGAAATTGTGGATTACCATTCATGTTTCACAGCAAAGCGCAACCTTATTCCATCCAAGTTATTAAACTGAAGTATAACATTGAATTAAGAAGATTCATGATTGTCCACATATTTCCAAAAATATTTTCATATAAAATCATTCAATCATCTTTTCGATTGCATGTGTATTCTTAAATAAAAAAATCAGGTAAACATTTTGCTTCAAGTCTGTTTCAAAAGTATTGCATGCGACGCAATCATTGATCGTCTACGTGATATTAAAGTTTGTCCACAAATAATAATTTGAACATTCGAAGCAATTGTTTTGTAAAAGTGAGAAAGGCAAAAACACATTTTTGAAAAACGAAATCAAACATTTTGTCTTTTCGGTAAAACTCTGAAATGTCTAAATTAGTTTAAATTTTCAAAAATTGTTTTACTCACCAAGAAAGAGTGTATCAATTTCGTTAGTCTCTCTCACGTTAATAAATAAATTAGGTATGAAGACATTCTCCACTGTTTCCAGAGATCTTGTTAAACCGTGTGATTTTAAGAATGTTTGATTAATACAGAATAGCAGATAAAATGACCTCATACAAATTGAGCAGAATCTTAGTACGGCCTGCTTTTCTTGCTGTTGCATCAGAGTGCAGTTTTCAATTTTAGTCGCGGAACATACTGTAAAATATTTTAAATTAATACTATTTTTTAATACATTTCAATCAAATTATCACTTACAAAATTTCAGGGAAGTTAGCTTTTCTTTTTTACCTGATAAAGAAAACTGACTGACGTTCAGTCAGAGCGTCGCATACGCAATTCAGGCAGACATATGGAGGCTTGTATGAAATGCTGATCTTTTGTTGACATTAATATTAGGTGAAATATTTCCTTCTATACTTTTAAAACTGTATTATAGCTACATATACACCGAAGTGCCAAAACATTACATCCACCGGCCTAATACGTATGATGCTGATCGTCCACGGGGCGCCAAAGAACCACTTGTGAAGATTTGATGCTCAAAGATTTCTGAAAATAAATTGGGAAATCTGATACCAAAACGTTACCAGCAGATCCCATAGCTCTTGTAAGTTACGTGGTTAAGCCGCCTCAGATCGTATTTGCTGTTCCACCACAAACCATAGATGCTCGATAGAATTTCATATATATCGGGATTGTGGAGGTCAGGGTAATACTGGTGTCTGACTCAGGTTCCACGAACCATTTTCCAACAATCCCGGAAGCTCGGAATGGCGCATTATTCTGTTGAAAGAAGGTAATACTAGAGGGAGACAACCGTTCGCATGAAATGCTGTTTCTTGTCTACGATGATGCTTAGGTAGGTGAGAGAAGCCAGTTTCCTTCAAATGAACGACTGAATCCATAGGGTTTCCATTAAAACATTGCCCAGAAAATTTCACTTCCTCCAAAAGCTTTTTCTACTAACACGGTGCATCCTGGTGACAACTTTCACCTAATAAACGACCCGGCAGTCCACATGGTGCAACAGAAAACAAGATCCATTGCACCAGAAAACATTCTTCCAATCATTCAAGATTCCGGTTTGATGCTTGCAAGCCATTATATGCGTTTTTGACTCTTAACCGAGGTCAGTGTTGGCATTCACAGTGGCCTGAATCTACGCAACCCCATTTTCTGCTGGGTTCGATGTACTGTGTGTTGTGACACATTACGCATGCCACCAGAATTCAAATTACCGGCGAGTTGCTGTACAGTATGCCTTGTGTTACCTGGTGCCATACGAGCTGGACTTCCTTGACCTGTACGATCGATAATTCTCAGTCGGCCCACAGATTTCCTGTTGTTTGTTGTCCCCTCCTGTATCACTTTCTGAAAGTTCTAACCACTACAGAAGCGTTTCCGTCTCGAAAATGATATGACCCTCTCGTGTGGCTTATTACTATTTGACCTTTTAAACTCACTTAATTCTGCTGTCTTTGTCATCTTCAGAACAAGAACAACAATGATTTACATATTTCAGTATCACGTGTTATTTTTTCCCTTCAATACAAGCACACGCTCAGTCCATTACCTATAGTTCTTTCGATTTGTATAAAGACGCACTGGTTATAATATTTTGTTTTGTACAACAATTTTAAATTGTAACAAATGAAATGTGATTTCCCATCTCACAGTAATTACATGTGACAAAAATATACTTTTGGGAAACATTAAAAACTATTTCAGGGTTTCGGCAAACTGTGTAACGCCATCTGTCGTGTAAAATGGAACGCGAGTAAGAAAGAGATGTTTAAAAATGTGTGGAAATGTGTTTGCCGGAACGAAGCCGTTGGGCCGACAAATGCTATTTGTTTTCAAGCTCAGCATAGCAAAGAAATCGCACGTGAGTTGAACATGGCTGTGATGTTCATCACCTCATTACAGTTAAAAAGTGTAACATTGAAACTTTGCGTTTCCTTTGCTTTGAACATATTATACGAGTTTACGTTTTTCGTCTCTAAGTCCACGGCATTTAACACATTGCCATATTTTGCAATGCTTTGTACAATTTGTTTAGAACTAGTAGAAATTTATTTGCTCCTTGTTAAAATCTTGCCACTGGAATTGAATTTTTTTTCTCCAAGACTTGGCAGGGACGTCTGGACCAAACAGAATTTTAAGCAGGTAATGGACAACAATTTATCCATACATTCTTCAATCAATCACAAAGATATTTTTTTACCCATCCAGAACGAAAAAAATAAATAAATGAAAAAATGAAGCAGGGATTCTGAAAATGTTTTTCTTTAATTTTTTCCTTCTGGTATATAAGAGTTACAGAGAACTAATTTTAGGGGTATTTATCTGCCTTTGTGCGTATCAGTGAAGCTCCTTTAATATTAATTTAACGCCGTTTTTTTCGGAGATAAAAAGTTTGCAGCATTTTGTGTGCATTACAATGGCAGTACAAAAATGCCTGTTTCCAAAACCGCTGCCGAAATAAATAAATGAAAAATGAAGCAGGGATTCTGAAAATGTTTTCTTTATTTTTTTCTTCAGTATATAAGAGTTACGAGAACTAATTTTAGGAGTTATTAGTGTACGCTTTATTGCATATCGAGTATTGACAGCTCGTACAATATTAATTTAACGCCGTTTATTTCGGAGATAAAAGTTTACACTGCAGCATTTTTTGTGTGCGTACAATGGCAGTACAAAAATTACCTGTTTCCAAACCGCTGCCGAAATATTGTGATTATTGATTTGGTCTAGTCGCTTCCATGAAGTTATTTTAAAAGGTATTTCGCGCTTTACAGTACAACAGTACTACATTAGCACAAACATTTCTGCACGTAACCCAATATACCTGGCAAAAACGGAAGCATATAGAATTAAAAGAAAGTATGTTTACACGTGGTTCTCTAAATGGTGCGTTGATTCTGCTTTACCTTTCTTATACGTTTTTAAGAAATTAATCGGCTGGTGGTACATTGTCTGTGCTTAAGAAATTGCTTGATTTTCGACTACGTGCTATAACGTCCAACCTATTGGTCTTTAGTACGTAAACGAAAAAGTAAGTACAAACAAATCCGAATAGTAGAATGTGAATTACTCAATTAATTATTCAGAAGAACTACCTTTGGGATATGGATAACCTGTTTCCCTTTAAAATTACATAACAACTTCTTTGAAACATTTAAACGTTTTAGGAACATTTCAGTGTTATATTTTTAGGTCAAGAACAACAGTATTTTGTAATGGTTGTGGGTACGAATTCAACAAAAAGAGCAAAGATTTTTATAAAAGGAAAAATACTTGGCTTTTTATTTTAAAAAGTGACACAACTTATAGCACGTCAAAATTCTTCTGAACGACAGGAATCTCCTTTAACTGCAAATTCAGTGACTGAACTAAAGTTCACTAAGACACACTTTAATGGAAAAAACGTTAATTAAT
This sequence comes from Macrothele yani, assembly GCA_039090855.1. Lineage (NCBI taxonomy): Eukaryota > Metazoa > Arthropoda > Arachnida > Araneae > Macrothelidae > Macrothele > Macrothele yani. Next base: position 38,820,362 of record CM077034.1, read on the forward strand.
TTAACACAAATTTGCAAATATTTGAAATAAATTTTGTGGTAAATATTATATATATATAAAGCCATGCACAATGGAAGTTCATATTTCCTCGCTCTTTCAATTAGTTCTCTCCAGTACGTGGATATGATCTGTTGTGCTGTAGCCACTCCTGAATCCAGCTTGTTCTCTCGGTTGAATCTATGTCCAGTGATACCTTCAGAAAGCGGTGTGAAAGACCTTTAGTGAAGATTTTATAAACCACTGATAGGAGCGGCTAATAGGTCTTGTAGTTCCTGGAGATCCTCAATGTTACCTTTTTTATGTAGCAGGATCATTGTCAGCGTTGTTCCAATCCTCAGGAATCTTCTCTTCATTAAGGCACATCGAGTGAAAATTTGGAGCTGAGTACTGTTTCGATTTCTCCACTTGCTTCTATCGTATGATGTCTACAATTATCTAGTAATTCCATCTTCTCCTGGAGCTTTTCATATATATATATATATATATATATATATATATATTATATAACTAGGAATTGTTCCACTAATAGCTACCGACCAGGCATTTCTTTAATGATATCAACACCAATGAAGATATTGCAACGAAAATCTGTAGTGGACTTACCACATTTTTTGCGAAATGTGAAGTGACATCACAACATGTACTGGAAGTGGCCACCATTTACATCCAGACGGCATGCTGTACCCAGCACTTCTACTCAAACCATCCGGAGTGCTCCTTAGTGGCAAACACATTCCTAAGTGTAAGAGCCACTGAACAGCAGTCCGCCAGCCTGTTGGACGAGCGTATCTGCTGCACTGTTATGCCATTTCGCTGCTGTTTGTTATGCCATCCTCATCACCAAACACCAATTTTTTGTGAAAATTGGTGTTTGGTGTGTGATGGTCCAAAGCCGTACATAATTGGTCTCATCTTCTTCGATACAACAATCACAGAAGCTGCACATATGGAAATCTTCAACACCTTTGTAAAACCAATTGGACGACGAAGAACTCTCCATGGAATATTACCAGCATGATGGAGCGACATCACACACCAGTATGGCCAAAATTTTGTGCTTTTACAACTGCTAATCCTCAAGAATCGTCATCATTCATTCCAGGCGGATACAAAAAGAGATAACAATTGAACTTCGATGTGATTGTCAGGGCATCAAACATTTTGGTAAATTTCGTGCGAATAACATTTGTGAATAACATTGTTTTGACT